>VZTI01001004.1:934315-1062700 GCA_013397865.1 Struthidea cinerea | reverse complement strand
GTTTTTGTCTTGTTTTGATTTTGTTTAGGGGAATAGAAGAAACCGAAGCTAGGACTTCGAAAGTTTTAGGAAGGTGACAAATGGGAAATCCAACACTGGTTTTGGTTACATAGTTTCAAGCGAGCTCTTGCTGTGCATGTAGGAAGACAATGATTCCAGCTTCCTATAATTGTCTTCACCAAAATTAGCATCTCTGTAGCGAAATGTAAGGATAGAAATAGATTTTTAAAAAAAATATGTAAACCATTACCATTAAACTATTTTTTTTCCACAGACTGTTCCGTAGGGTTTTTTCCCTCTTCCCCCCTCCCTTCTCTCAGAATGAATTTTGGAAGGGTGTTGGTTGGGGTTGGGGTTCCTTTTTTTTTTTTTTTTTCTTTTTTTCTTTTCCCCGGAGAGTTCCCAGCTGGCAACAGCTCTCTACCTTCCACAAAACTTGAAAGGCTGATGTCCCTTGCAGGAAATGAATGAGTCGATAACATCTGACACCGGTGACCAGTCCAGTGACCCCAACCTTAATTCCACTAATACTGGAGGCCTAAAATTTTCAGTAAAGACACATTGCAAATCCCACCCCCCTCCATTTTACAAAACCTGCACTTATTTTGCAACATAAGAAAAACTTTGCAACCAAGATACTTACATTCATTTATTTACGTGGTTTTATAGCTTTTCATTTATTCATCGAAGAACATATTATACTGAATTTTTTTTCACTGAAATTTGCTAACAAGACATTTTTTCCATTTAATGAACTCAATCAACTCGTTTGTGTCTGTTTAAACAATATTCTAGCCTCTAAGGATTTTTTAAATATCAAATGTCAGTAAAATAAATCAATCTTTAAAAATAAAGACTTTAAAAACTTTATATTAAACGGGTATTTTCTGTCTTTTCGAGAGGAGGGGCAGAGAGATCTTGAATTTTATAAATGTGCCATTCTGCCACAAGAAATGTAGTCTTGGGCACTTCAAGTAAGAGGTGTTAGGATTGTTTTCTACCTTAATTTCTTGTTCATAACTGAGGTGTCACGTGTGTTAAAATCTCGTACATTTATTATAAATTAGATATCGTCCGGGTCATAAGATCCAAGCATATAAAATTACTGGAGATTTAATATTGTAAAATAATCGCTATTGTAAGGGGGGAAGGGAGGTTATGAGCCAAAAGGGGTGGTATGTTGCACGAATGCGTAAGGCAGGTCAGTGTAGGAAGTCGACCTCACTGTTGAAATAACCTATAGGAAATTTACGGTTGAAGACTGCAAAGGAATTTCAGGATTTAAAGCTTCTGCTCCACTTGCCAGGGTGCTCGTATTTGTACACTCTTGCCCACCCTCGCTTCTTTCTTGCAAACGATCACACGGAGCCTCCACCTTGGTGTTTCACACAGAAATGAGGCGCTAGCGGGGGAATTGACGCTTTCCTGAAAGGCAACAAAAGGAGTAAACAGGCCCATGGGGGCAAAGGCGTTCCCCTTAATTGGGCAGACTGATCGACGCCACTTCCCAAACAACAGCAAGTGCTTTGCAAATGCATAAGCCCCTTGCATTCAGGTTCTGCACGGATCAGTTTGTTGCCTTGGCTTTTGTTTGTGTGTCCTTGGGATAAGAGAGGATGCTGGGGGGAGGAGGGAGTGGGTTAATAAGAAAGTCAGAGTCCAAGATTTAACAAGGTATGGGCAATGTTTAAAGGAGATATATTATATATACACGTATATATATATAAAAAATACCGGATGGAAAGCAAGGTTAATGCGAGTAGATGGGGACGAGGACAAAATACTTTCACCTGTATCTTTACACTAAAGGAGGTGGACAGATGGAAAATAAAACTAATTCTCCCCTGTTTGTTTATTTTTCACGTTTATAAAATATTATTTTAAAAGCGTTTTGCCGTGTGTACAGCAACGGGAAGGGCTGGAGGCAGGGCCATAGCTGTGTACCTGTGAGCGCGGAAGGGGAGTGCCTTTGCAAAGGGGCTGTTACCAAGCCCGTTACACATCACACATTTCTTTTCCGAATTGGATCCCCCCTCCCGCTGGCAGTGAAGACTTAAAACTGCAGTCCTCGGTCAGCGTTATTTCGCCCCTCTTTGTCCTCTTCCCCCGAGGCTTTTTTTTTTTTCCCCGCCCTCTTCTCCAGTAAATCCCTCTCTCTGTCAGTCCTCTCCCAACTGCTGATTGAGGTTCACTCCAATTCTCGGCTTGAAAACTGGGCTCTTATTTAGGAAGTCATTAATCACATCCCCTCCCCCGGAAAGAGATGGCGGAGAAACCTGTGAAGTACAATCCCTCGCCCCATTCCCCCCCCTCCCCCCCGAAATGTTGTGAAACGCTAGATCTCCGCACATTCTGGGGCATATTAAGGTGATATCGCGTTTCCGGCGCGCTTTTAATTTGAATGCGAAATTAGTAACGATCCAGTTGTGCATCTGCCCGCGTTGTGCGCGGACGGTGCCACAGACGCCTGCCGGCGCTCCCCGTGCGTGTCTGCACACACGTGTGTCCCTGGTCCGCGAGCATCTCGCCTTGCTGCGCGTACGCGGAGCCCGCCCGCGGTGGGCACAGATAGCCCCGCAATCTCCTCCGCACGGCCGCCCCTGCGCGCAGCTGTTGTTCAGTGGGCTGTATCTAGAAACACACGGATCTTCCTACGGATTTGTGCACGCACGGGAGGGCAGAAACCCCAGAATAATACGTCATCTCGATTTCCCGTACAGAAGCGTGCAGATTAGCTGTCCGAAAAGGAAGGGGGGAAAAAAAACAGAAGCGCCGTGTTGGAAATTTCTTGTTCATTCATAAATTATTTTGGTGTGTCAGCCTACTTGAAATGGCGATTGGCTGCTCCTGCCTCCTGCCAACCCCTTAAGGATCCGATGCGAAATTAGTAGCAAGAAAGCATGTAATTGACCGAGTCACGTGTGCGCAGGGGGCCAGAAACGGAGCGAGAGAGACGGGGAAAAATCAAAAGAGGGAAAGCACATTAGACCATGCGAGCTAAATTTGCGATCGTTCAAAATCAGGATGTTAGATTAATGCAGAAGACCACTTCGATCCACAGGGAAAGTTTTCATCTCACGAGTTTGGAGCAGAGGGCCCGTGGGGCAACATGGCCGAAGGTTAATTTTCTTTTTCTATTGTTTTACTATGATTTTCGCTCGCTCTCTCGCTCTCTCCCCCCTCTCCTCCCTCCCCCCACCCTTTTTTAACCCAACTATGCATTACCCTTTTTTAGCAGCTCGCGCAAGGGGGCTTTCTCCAAACCCATTGTTACCCAGCTCAGAAACTGTTCCGTACCGCCCACACCGATTCACAACTTGAAAAGCTTTCAGGGGGCTATTGTTTGAATTGTTCCTGTTTGATTAAGCACAGTTGCAGTGGTGGGATGAGAAAACGGCCGTACACCTGTCCCAACTTTAATCGAAAGTTTATTCCAAGAAGGGATGGATACACTTTGGAAAATAGTGGTTTCGGCGCTGCATGTGCAATAACCAGTTGTGCAATCTACCCAATTTTGCTTATTCTCTCTCCTCCACCCCTCCTCGGCCGGCCTCCCCCCTCGCCCCCCCGGTCCTGCGCCTTGCGAGGAGAGACTAATTGGGCTGAGAATTTCTGTTGAGAAATGGGATCGGTCTTAAACCAGCAATATTCAAGTAAAGTATCGCGTTCCGTGCTGTAATGTGGCTGAAAGATGGAGTTAAATGGAAAAATACACGTATGTACAGAAACGTGGGCTGCCCTGGGCTCAGAGAGAGGGAGAGCCTCCGTGCGCAGTGTTTCCTCTCTGTAACCTCCGGTGATTTTATTTTTTTACGTATTTTGGGGAGAAGGTTGTTTATTTTAGGATTTAGGAAAGATACGCACTTTTCGCGGTTTGCTTTTTGATTTTGTTTTGTTCGTCCCCTTTTTTTCCCCCTGTTCCGTTTGTAGTAGCTCCTCTGTACAGCGGCAAAAGGATGTTACCAGAATTTAACTCTTTGCTTTGCATCTTGTTCCTCTCTTCCTTATTTTTCTTCCCCCTTCCCCCCCACACCCCCGCCTTTCCCTCTTCCTCAGCAGGGGCGAGTAAAGGTGGAGACGAACCCGGGAAGTTGCCGGAGCAGGAAGAAGAGGAGGAATCCCAGGTTTTGCACGGAACCGGCCATTGCAAATGGTTCAATGTGAGAATGGGATTCGGGTTCATCTCCATGAGCAACCGCGAGGGAAGCCCCTTGGAGTCTCCAGTTGATGTCTTTGTACACCAAGTAAGACCCGTTTTTGTCTTCCATCTCAGCCTGCCACATTTGGTTGAGCTCAGTGGGACTCCGGTTTTATGTGAAGAGAAGTAACCTATTTTTTCTAGGTATTTAAGTACATCTGTAGTTAAAGAGTTGCCCTAGGTAGTGGTTTTGTTGGCAGTGTACAATTTGAGTAAATAAGGTCGTTAGATTGTGCTTAGTCTCTGTGGCTGGTGATTTGTGCAAGAGGATAATATTTCTTCGTATCTTCCTCCTAGGTTAGAAAAGTCTCCTGTGGTTTTTATTTATTTTCAAATGTCACACTTTTTAACAAGGTTTATCATTTATCACCCGACTGATCAAGAGCAGATATGCCTTTCCTTGGAAACTGTTTAAAATTAAGCTGGGAAAAGGATAAATAAATGTCGGGTTTCATTCAGATAACATTTGAGTACAGTTTTAAACGGTTTACTTGTAAACCTCGAATTACTTTTTTAAAGCTCATCTGAGATTAGTTAGTGAAATTAAGACATAATTATAGTGTTATTTTGCAGTAATTCAGACCTGAGAGTGTCCCTGTGGTGATACTCTGAAGCGTATATGTGGTTTGGTTGGTTGATTTTTAATTATTCCTTTCTAGGGAGAAAAAAAAAGACGTAATTATTAAGTATTCAGACCAAAAGCAGTGTCTGTAAAGCTGTTGGGGAGACAAGGGGTGTATGGTCAATGGTTTTATTTTTAAGCACAGCAGCGTGGATGGTTTCGTGTTTTGAATGTGGAAACTGGTATGAATGCTTTAACGCAAAAGAGTTTCAGATGCAAAATAGGTACAAAATGATAAGGGAACTTTTTTCGAGATTTGTACTGTGTTTTTTGAAGAAGGAGCATGTGTAGACCTTCCCTGGTCCTTCTGTAAGTCTCCCGTTACAACAAGGCTATTTTGAATTTCACCCATCTTCTCTGTGATCAGAGAAGAAAAGAGAGGAATCAGGTAAAGAGACCATTTTAGGGTTGGCTAGGGCCATGTTAGGGAGGCAAAAGGCATCTTTTACGTGGTTGTCCATTTTCTATGACGTTTGCAATGACGGTGAAGGGGGTGTTCCATTATTATATAGTGACTCCTTTTTAATGATGCATTTGGTAGCCCGGCTTTATACTGCAGTAGCTTTTCGTCAGGCTTTTTTAAAGCATACACCTCTGATTAGGTTAGGAAAAAGGTGGCTGAAACTTCTAAAGAAACTGCTGCTGCGTCCTGTTGCCTTGCATTGCGTGGTGGGGTGGATTTCTGGTCCTGCTGCCTTACATGTGCCCTTGCACCTAAGGGCCTGCACTTCGATATAGCTGTTTGCATTTGGAATTTTGTACAAAGCATAGAATCCGATAGTGAACGCACTAAATTCCTACACTTCCTGCTTTGTACTGGCACATAAACTGCCCCCTCTTTGCTGCTGCTTTTTCTCTTCAGAACTGAATGAATGAAACACTTATCAAATAAGGAGCAGTCTTCCTCCTTTTCCCCCTTTTCTTCCTTTCTTTATACCTGTTTAAGTCATGAAGTTGCTCTTTACAGTTTTATAAATTTACTTTAAAGATAAACACCCCTTTTTTTAAAGTAACTTTGTGTTAATATATGTCATTTTTTTGCTTCTTGAATAGTATAAGACAAATATTTGAAACATAGTGCTGTTAATAAAAAACACATTTGGAAACAAAGATATTCTTGGAGCTGTGGAAATAGAGAAGTATTGAACTGCATGATAACCTTATACATTTAAGTAATACTAGACAAGGTTTTCGGTTTCATAATGGAAAGTAGTAATAGAAAATAATAAAGTAGTAGTAAATTTGGAAGTCTCTATTGAGTCGTGTCCCCTGAAGGAGGGGAAGACAAGGAAATGTTAGACAAGTTTGTTTATTACAGTTTAATAATCTACAACTTATCCATACCCTTGGGTTTCTAAGACATATCACAGTATAATGCAGTGAAAAATACCATGTTTCATTTCATGTTAACTGTGTGCCTCAGTAATTTTGTGTTTACTTAGAGATACGTCTTACTGAGTGAAGTTATTAGTATTCTGCAATGAATTGCTCTTACAGCAAAGAAAATAATGTTTCTCATAATTTTCTTTCTGGTGAAGTCTAAGGTATATATATATATATAAACTTCATGGTGACATGAATCTTCTTTCCATCAGTTTTCTGTGTAATGTAATGGGAGGAACTACTATCTATTGTGTTTCAGACTACATTTTAGATAATTAATATTGCTACACAGAATGCTTTGTGTTAGCTAACTAGCTGACCAGTTCTAGCAGTTAACAGCCAGAGCATAAAAATGTCTTTAAATCTGTGACGTTATTTAACAGTGCTGCTTGTACAACTGTTGCCTGCACAGTGATTGGACCCTATTCCTATTAGTTTCATTAATTTGAGAAATTTTGTCATGTGAAGGGTCCTTTTTAAGGCAGAGATGTTAATTTATTAATCTGTTGAAACAAAATACTACCGTTCAAAACTGCTTTGAAAACACTTCATCATTTAAGTGTGTGCAGATAGTGTTGCATGCATTCATTCACTCATTCTACAGTGTTTGTAGCTGCTAGTATAATTTTATAGAATTAGGCAGTCTGAGCAGAGGAGAGAAGCTTCTAGTTTCCTTAGTCGAAGTCCTGTCAAAGCTAGTTTGAACCCTACAACAATATTTTTACTTTCTTATCGTACCTTTTTTTTGGTGAGGTTATGCCCAGTTCATGAGATCTTGCTATGAGCAAAAACTTACTGTATGTCAAGTCAAAATTCCTGTAATAGTTTAAGCTCATTATACCTAGACTTTTGAGCTTGCAATAAATAATTTTGCTTTCTTCTTGGAGTTCCCCCTTAGCTGTGTGTGGATTATAGACAGATTTTTCTAAAGTGAGTGCTTTGCTAATTGTATACATGGATACATTTTTAGAGGACCATGCTTTTGTTTGGACTTCTCTTCCCCTTCATCCAGTGAAAGTCCTGTTCACAAAACAGCTGCAGTATTGAGTTTTTAACCCTGCTTTTTAAGTCCCTCCTTTGGTGTTAATAATTTTGATTGATCTTCTCTGAACTACCTTCAGACTGTTGTTACCCTTCTGGTAATAAGGTACCTAGAGCTGGATGCCTTATTTAAGGTAGAAACACGTCAGCCATTATATACAGAAACACGTGTCTACAGTGTAATTTGGAACACTTACACATGCCCACACTCTTTTCCTTTTTAACTTTATTCTGATACAGCTTATGTCTTTAAGTCATGTGTTTGAGTCATTCAGGGTCATATCAAAATTATGAGCTCTAAAAACGATTTAATTTTTTGAACAGAAGCCATGCTCAATGCAGCAATGTGCCAAGTCCTGTGTTTCTTTTGAAAAAAAAAAAAGGGAGAGTAGCAATGATAGTCCTTTGTAACATTTTTAAATCCGCGGAATGTGCACCTTACTGAATGTAGCTCAATATTGTCATATGTACTCTTAATAGGTTACCATGGAATGAATAAAACAGCTTGTTTCTCTTTTGTGATGTGAATTCTGGACCTAGTTATGTGTGAGTGACTCTTACTAAATTTTAGAAAAAGATCTATTTGTCAAAGGGTAAAGCAGGCTGGAGAGGTGAAGTGAGGGAAACCTTTTGTGGTGCACACAAAAAAAGGTCTTCAATGCAAAGAACTAAGAAGAGCTGAAGTTCTCATAGAATCAGAAAAGATAGTGTTTGTTAAAGTTTTTTTGCACATTCAAAATTGTACCCAACTTAAATATGTACTACTTTTTTTGGATGGCAGTGAGGCGAAAATGCTGCATATTCTTTTTTGCACACACTTTGTACAGATCAAGTTAGGACCAAGTCTCTTTTCCTTTGCCTGGTGTGAAGCCCAGATGTGAAAGATGATAATGGACTGTAGGGTGCTGAATGTAAACAGATGCAATTAAATATGCGTTTGTGAGTCTCAAGGGTTATAAATTTATGTCTGTTTCTCAATAATGTGGTTTTTCAGGATGGGATGGATTGTTCAGTTTAGATGGAGTTTGTTGGGACCTGGCTCTGTGGTCCAAAATTCTTACCACAATAAGGGATTGATACAGGATTTCTGAACTCGGACCTTAAACACGATCCTTCTTTGGGACCCTCTTTTATGAGATGGGGAGAGGAAGGAAGGGAGGAGCAGCATGTAGGAGCTGCTGTATTTTGTTTTCTCATTAAAAGGAATATAGTTGGCTTGAAGTTTTTTACTTTCATCTGAACTTTCTTGCTGTTGCTACAAGTTACTGTTACTACAAAATTTGATAAAAATGGAAAACACTCTTCGTCTTTCATGGAGTGCTTCTGCCCTGCACTATCATTTGTGTATTATAAATATTGCTCTTATTGTTTCAAGTACCTATAACAAAAGAAGGGGCAAAAATTACTCAGACTATTTTGACTGTAAACAGAAGAATAAATGGAAAATGAGACACATAAGCAGCATCTGAACAGTCTTTTCCCTTAATGTGACCAATAATCCTTTTCAATGATGAATCAGATGCCTGTTCTTTGAATTCCTAGTTTTTAGGCACAGTTGAACTACTTTTTCTAGGACAGAGAAGGGCATGGCATTATACATTCAATGCTGATTTTCTTATATTGTGAGCACGTGATCCCGTGCTTTTTCAAGGATGTATTCATTCTTTTTCATTTTTGTTTTATTGGGAGCCTTTAAAAACTATTTAATTGCTCACGATAACTGGAAGTCCTGGGCAAGCAAATGGGATCAGTATTTCATTGCTCCTTATGTTTAATATGATATAGGAATGTCTGTTTGGACTACAGAAGTCTCCATGCAGAGTATGCTATTACAGACTTGTCATCTTTGACTTCTGCTGGGGACCAGGCAAGCCCAGTCCTAATCAAAACAAAAGTGGCTAGCAGGATTTAGGGAGGGAGGCTGAGGAAGGAAGCAAACGGGGAGTAAACGTGTGTCTGCAGTGAGCATGTGTACGGGAGATCCGGCAGGGATCGGATGCGGGTGGCAAAGTCTGCTCAGCAGCCTCAGCACGTGTAGCACCCGTAACGCGATGGAGCTGCTGGAGACCCGGATCCAAGCTTTGGCACACACCAGCTGTGCTGCAGCATGCAGAGAAACGATGGGGACCACTGGTTTGTGGTGTGGAGTGCTATACAGCATTGGGATTTTTTTTTTTTTTCACTAATTTATTCTGGCTACTAATTAGTATATAAGTTAGTATAGTGTATGGACACATAGATGGCAAAATACTTCACTGACAGCTTGATGGTTTAGGATGGTTGTCGGAAGAAACTTGTAATTTGGTTATTTGAGTTATGGAGCCGCCATCTTCTGAGCCTTCCAGATTTCATCTATTTACATCTAGCCCAAACACTGGAGTAAATTTTTATTAGTAAATCTGTGTAGAATTTGAGTGAATGGCAGCACCATTAAACGTAAGTGGTGTTGAATCAGATCAGATTTTGCTGAAGAGTTTTAAACCTTGCATGTTAACAAGCAGAAATCACATCTGGCCCAAAGGCAGAGGGCTGCAGTGGGACAACTTTGTCTTAAGAGGTATTTCCCTCTTTGGCAGAGCATTAGGTGCACCCTTTCCAGAGCATGCTATCCTCCTTTTCTCCTAGACGGAGGAAGTTGTGCACAGGGGTTGGGATACTGGAAGGAAGAGGATATTTTGTCTGGGGCACAAACATAAGATATCAAAGCAGATACATGAACCGAAGCTAAAAGGAAATCAATTGTCAGATTGGGAAAAATGTTGTTATTGTTGCTTGTTCTGGTTTGCAACTACCTTACTGAGGTAGTAGGTATATTTAGAGACATCCAGAGTTTTGTTTCATGCTCTTTACAAAGTATACTCCCATGTAAATATTGTTTAATTCATCTGCCTTAAGTAACTGCAGTACAGGCCTTCATTGCAGTAAAGGCCAGCCATATTTCCCCACTTATCAACAGAAGCAAAATTAGGCCCACCAGTTTCTACAAAGATGTATGCAAGTGACTGTAAAGATGTAATTTAAGAATCTAGGAACTAGAAACTAGAGACTAAAGACCATTTATGATGTTTGTTAAAACCAACACAAATAAATAAGGACATACTGTTTACATTTTCAATTCCCTGTATGTAGGGGTGCTGGTTTTTTGCCTTTTTTAAAATCAGCTGCAAGTAACCAGGACTGTTAGAGAGGTATAATGTGATGCGTGGCTGTTTTTAAGGGACAGTTCTTCAGGACAGATTTGGACAGCTTTTGCCTGATGGATATCACCGGCGAAAGCAGTAAATCCTTAAATTGCTTTTACATCAGCAGAGTATCACTAAACACCTCTGCATGGAAGGTGGGGAAGTGCTTCTGATTGCTTAAGCCTATTTAGTTGGAGAAACTGGTGTCCAGGCTTTTCCTCAGATTAATTTGGCTGGTTCTGACTTAAAATGGAGGAGGGGTTAACTGCTTGGGAGATGGCTAAAGGGAATTCCAGATCCTCACTCCAGAGATGGCTTGGCTGCTTGTGGAGCAGCTGTGGAACTTGCTGCAAGCTTCACAGTCTGCTGTATTACGGAAAACTGGCACTGAATTTGATTTTTTCCTAACATGCAAAGCTGTAACATGCAGCAGTTCAGCAGCTGCTCTGCAAGCACCCAAATAAGGCTTTGCAGTAGCAGTGTGGGGTGAATAGGTGGAGGCTTGAACTCCTACAGCCACCCTTCTCGGTGGGAATCCTGCGGACATGACTTGGCTTTTACATTTGGCAGCAGTGCTGCTGCCTCAGTAAGCCTCAAGACCTTTTCTATCACTCTTCGTGTTGGTCTAGGATAAGTGCTTGTGGGACTGCATGGCAGACTCAGCTGGGGAAATGTTTGTATCTGATTTTTGTATCATTTTTCGTATCAGAGAATCCCCATGATCCCCACAAATAAAGGTGGGCAGTGTTGGCACCAGGGAAGGGTGGCCAAGGGTGCAAGCAAGCAGCAGCCGGGGTGAGGTGAAGGTATTGGAGGAAAGAGCTGGAAGCTACTGACAGAAATGTGAATGAAACTGCAGTCTCCTGGTGCAAAATAGCAGAGTTCTCGGGTTGCCACCTTCAGCTGGGGATGGAGAAACAACGAAAGTGATAATGACTTTTCAAGAAAAAGGGCACTTGAGGGTATTGGAATTAGTACAAGCATCTGAGCTCTCTCTGGATGTAAAATGTTTCAGGAATCTTTGTGTCACACTTCAGTCTTCAAGTTTCTCTTTTTCTTGTTTAGTGATTACAGTTCAGTGGTGGCACTGAAATACATTGATTGCAGTTTTTAAAAAGTGCTATTTATAAGTCAAACAAAAAAAATCAGGGAATTTTTGATTCATATAAATAATATGTGGGCTTTTTCTTCTACAGAACAGAAATAAGCATATTTACAGGGCATGTTCATAATAATTTGGATAGATCTTTTTAGCAGATAGGTGAGATCTTAGTGAAATTAGTTGATAATCTGGAAAGTACAGCTAATTATTCCATATGTATGGAATTTCAAATTTGAAAATTAAATGCATCAAAGAGTTTGAGATTATTTGTGTGAGAGTTTGTAGAATATTCTTATTCTATTATCAGTTCAGGAAAATCACACAGTTTCTATTCCAAAGTTCTGATCTGGTGCTAGAATTGCATTTTTTGGCAGGAGGAAGGCTGAAAAGTTTGGATTCATTTTTTTAGCATCATAAGTTAGTATTTTCACTGGTTAAAATTGTTTAACACATAAAATCTGAGTAAAGGCACATGTAATCAATATTTGGAGTTTATGAATTTATCTACAAAATCAAAGTAATATTTCATGACTACAACAGATCTTATGCACTGTCAGAAAACGCAAATGTTGTTATTACATTCACAAATGTGTAATTCTCATCAGTTTAGCCGATAGTGGCTTTTCCATCAGAGATAATCTGTTCCCAGAGAGGCCTTCTTTTAATTAGTCATGGTAATTTATAGGTATGCAGTGTTGAGAGAATTTTTTTTCTTGATTGTTTTTATTATAGTGCCACATGGGGCTACTTAACATTTGTGTTACAACTCTCTGTTTATGATCATATAAATATATGCACCAAAATAAACCCTGGTCTGAAACTGAGAGTAGAAGTGGTGGCCATTGAGTACTTTAAGGAAACTAGAATAAGTATCATTCTGTATTTTTGTTCAAAGTACATGCGTCTTTAAAATCTCTTAATTGTGCACATGTGCTATAATTTAAAAAATGTTTTATTTCATTTTACAGCTGTGTTTTGCAAGGTAGTAATCAAAATCTTGGTTGGTTTTATGAGCTATTTGTAATAATACAATCTTTGGGGAAATAAGGGGGTTTAAAAAGCCTCTGCTGACCATGTGTAGTAATTTCTGAATATTTTTAGACTCGTTGTACTGGAAATACTAGAAATATATAAAAGTAGTAGTATAGAATGTACGTAATAGACCCAAGCTGACTTCTGTAGACCTTCAATTAGACCCCCAACTGCCTCCTCTACTTAACATATATATTGTTATCTCATCCAGTTTAATTACCTGGTCTAAGGCATACATATTACACATCCTGAGAATCAGCCATTTTTGACACTACAGTGGGATTAGATCCAAGAATTATTCACAAACTTGTTTGCTGTCCTCCTTCCCAGGTAGTAAATACAGTAGTGCATCAGGTGAATAGAAATTTGAGAATTGTTTCAACAGTGAACAAAACCTCTTTCTTATTGTAATGGAACTATAACAGCCCGTTTCTTCTTGTTGATATTACAGACCTGATGGGCCAAATTCTGCTCAATATTCTCAAGTGAAGTGGTCCTACTGACCTGTGAAACTTGATCAATAAAATGGACAGCATTAGTAGTGGATTTTACACAAATGTCTCTTACACAAATGCTTTTACTGGAAGTATGTGGTTTACAGGTTTTTGTTTTCATAAGGCTCTAAGTGTGCATTTTGTGCTCAAAAATGTGAGTGCCATAATGTGATCTGAGCTGTTCCCTGTACAGTGCCTAAAATGTAGAGTAGTAAACAGGGTTTGGGTCACAGTTGGTTAATTAAAAGTTGACTAAAAGTGGTACAACTTCTCAAGTTCATGCGTACATATTATGTATGTAATTTGTATATACTTTTCACAATATGCTACATTTTTTCTACTGTGAATGTATAATATTTAATATCTTACCTAAATTCACCTGACCCCTCATCTACCAGTCTGCTCTGATGCTAAGGTCTCAGGCTGATAATGTGGTTTTTTTCCATCTTCCTGTTGAAAAGTTGCTCAGTCCCAAGTAAGTTCCTCACAGTAGGAAAAAGTGGTAGAAGAAGCATGTGAAATGCTCGCAGTGTGGCAAAGACCGCTCACTGTGGGCACAGGCAGGTTCTGTTGGAGGTGAATGTGGTTCACCCTTGCAGGGAAAGTGCCTTTGGGGTGTTGAACACTTACTGAGCCCTCTGCAGGGCCTTTGATTTCTAGCGGGGCTGATGGGATGCAGTAGGTACTGGGAAATTTTTTTAAAAACCTTGTAACTTGCAGTATTGCATATCTGTGTTGACGAGGGGAAGGATGGGAGTTCTACTGGCTGGATCCTTCAGGATCTGTCTTCTTCCCGGGCCCTGATGTTAGGGATGTAAGATACCACTCAGAGACAAGGGAGAGCACTAACTGGTGGGGAGGAGGAAGTAGGGAACCTTCTGCTCAGACAGGAGCAGGTGGACAGTTCACAGATTTGGAGACATAGTATAGTCCTCAAATATTTGTAAATGCAGTTAGTAAAAAAGTTTCCGTTTCACCACAGTGCTCAAGAGGTCTCCAATACAGTGAATAAATTCTCATTTGGCTATGCCAAATCTGCTTTGTTTGCCTGCTTTGTTGTTTGGTTTTAGAGGTTTGTGTGCCTCTGTGTGTGTGTTAATTAAAGCACATTACATTTGTAATAGCTGTTTTATATGAGTCAGAATCACATTTGTTCGATGTTTTCATGTAGCATGATTTGCAGGAACTGTTTAATGGCTGGGAAGTGTAGGGTAGAAGTGAACCCTGTAAGGAATGGATGGTTTCTTCTGTAGGGGTCTGTGTGGCTCTAGCATGCCGGCTGATCTTAGCTAACACAGCCTCCTGTTTGCTGTGTGTGATTCTGGTTTAGAAACTATTGCAACCTGGAAAAAAAAAAAGATAAAATAATTTTTACAAGTGTGTTTAATTGGATTCAGGAATTAGTGAAAATTGTTAAAGACAGACATTACTTGAGGGCGATTGATCTGGATGTGAAGCAGATGCATTAATAAACAAAGAAACTCCTAATTTCTGATACTGTGGAGAACTTACATGTCACCATTAACTTTGCAGGACTAGTCACAAAGAGAGGGCTGTGGGATTAAACTGTAGAGAATAAGAGAGCAAAAGATTTTAAAGATGCATTGTTAAGGTGAGAACAATATTCAAGATTTTTAGGCAGAAATACAGTACATCTGAAGATAAAATTTTTGCTTAGACTTGAAGGATTAGGATTTTGTTAGTGTTAGTTCCTGCTTTTGGGAACACTTAATGGAGCAGTAATTACCACATCTTTCACTAAAGAGTGCTTAATTATCCTGGACTATAGTCTATTATCTACACAAAGAAAGTAGGCTATCAGATTCTCCTCTTAGCAATGCCTACTCTTCCTCAAGAATTAAAAAAAAAAGTTTACAACATTCCGAAATACGATCTATTAGATTTGAAAATGTTTAAAATTATATAATGACACTGATTGAGAAGGTTCCTTTAAATTTGATCTGTGCCTACACTGTCTTCAGCAGAAATTATTAAAGACTTATATAAAAAATAAAAATGCATATTCCATTTTATATGTATTTACATTTAGTAACTACCTTTTTCAAGAACGCAGATGCTTTTTAAATTAATCTGCAGTCTGCTTTGAGCAACATCTCTTTATCTTTAATAATGTAATTGATGGATCCAGATTTCCCAAAGAATTTTCACATTAATCTTCATTAATGTATTTTTATTGAGCAATTACATTTTTTTTTTAAATGGCAGATTAATTTATTTTTGTTATATAGTTTCTTTTTTACTGACAATAATAATCAGTAGTTTATTGGGAAATGATAGCCCATTCTATGCTTATGTGGGTTTATTGTTAATCTTCACACAGTACTTCATTGGATGATCATTCTTTAACTGGTGACAGCTGTAAATGGACTCAGATTAGGCTGTTGAAGTGGCTACAGTTGGAGCATTTGGTGAAAGATGAACTATTTTTAGTGTTCATTATTAGACAGTATAATCAATGTTTTGTACAATACAAAATAGTACAATCAAGATTTTCTGTGATCTACATATTAATATATTTTTAATGGGAATCAGTATATTTTTTAAAATTATATATAAAACACTGCTATGTTTTTATAGTTGTAATTTGATTTCCTTTTATCTCTATATCCATTACAAGGGATCTAAGCCAGCACTGTCCACAATAGGTGTCATGAAATGCACCTATACTATATTATATTGTCTTAAGTGAGCTAATGGCATAAAATGATTTATTCTTTTGCAGTATTTCTGGTTTTAAGATGACGAATATAATCTATTTGTTAAATTCTTAAAAATTGGTAAACCTTAGCTTAGTTTCTGTTTTCTCTCTCCATCTGATGTGCATTTTGAAAGTACAGTATGTTTTAACTACATTTCAAGGTCCACATGTTACTAAGAGATGAAATGTTGAGCCAGGTGGAATCAGTGCAATTGTTGTCAAGGAGTTTCAGTGCATATGCACAGTTTGTCTCAAGGATTTTTTTTCTGATGATTTCATTTGGGAGGTTAGATACTTAAACCAGAAAAGCTTGATTAAATAAATGAAAGGGGGTTTTGTGTGTATAAACTGTCATTCAGTGGACTTGTTTTTACTGTCTTTGTGAGAGCTTTGCAATCTTTAAAAGGCCCTCAAAACTAATTATATAACAGTATTATTTGTATGAACTTATCATCCATGAATGTTCATCTGAATTTCTTGCAGCACATTCAGCAGGGTCTTCATTAGTTTAAGTGTAGCTGTGCCATTTTGTGGACAAGTTTTAAATTCCTGGCATTTCAGGTCTAAAAGAGGACTTGGCAGTATTTATTGATAGTATGTAAGAAATAAAAATGTGTACTGCTCTACAATTTTCTCCACTTAAATGAAAATTTAAAATATTCAGTACAAGTTTTTTTGTTACTGTAAAATTCCAGCGATTTAACAAAGTTAATCTGAATTTGTATGTCTTATGAGCAGATTGTTCTGGGCACACTAACATTTCACTGCCAAATTTTTAAAGACGATGGACAAAAAGCAAATTGCTTCCTTTGATTAAATCTGTATGGAAGTAAATTATCAAACAATAAGAGACATGCTAAATACAGGAGAAAGACATTAATCCTTGCTTCTTTTAATAATTGGTTTGTTGAAAAATACTGATTAAATTTTCATAACATAATTTTTACACATTTACTGAACAAAATAATTTTGAGTCAAAAGCAGATGTTAAGATTTTGAAATGTCAAGTTTCCAGTAATTTGACAAATTTTATAAAAAGCTTTCTGGTAGCAATGTTACTATTAAAAAGCTACATTCAAGTATTAAGCCATTAAATCAGAAAAATTAATTTAGAAATTATGCAAAAAACCCACAATGAAATATTCATTAAGAATAGATGCTAATATAGGAAATACAAGATCTCTTAGATATCTGCGTAGAAGCCTTGTTTTCATTTTGTACAGCATTCCTGCGTGTTTCAGGAAACAGGTTTAACAATGTAGGTCAGTTTGAATTCTGCTGCACGGAGGAATGGCAGAGAGTGATGCAGACTGTAGCCGTGGTTTTGGTATTTGCCAGCTCCCCTCTGATCAGTGCAGTGGAAACCAGCCCATGTAACTGGCATCTGGAAGGGGCCAGAGGAAAAGATTCTGGGCCTTAATTTTTCTGCTTGCTGGCAAGATTTGCCAGTCCGCTGTTGGCTTCTCCGCTGCGCTGCAGTTGGCGCGGATGTGGTCTGGCGAGGGATGAAACCGCTTTTTCTCTGGCATGGATGCTGTGTTTTATTGCGTGATCTCTTGGTAATGCTGCAGGCAGGGCAGGTTGCTTCTGCTGCAGGAGCTGCCTGGGGCTGCTCGGGTGATGGAGGGACTGTAGGATGGCGCGGAGAATTTGGGTGGGCAGCGGTGTTTGGGGGCGCGGGTGCCACGGCGGCGCCGAGGAGGGGCCGGGGCCTCCTTTACGGTGCCCTCCGCTCCCCTCCCCTGCCCGGCTGGAGCGGGAGCGGCAGGAATTTGCCCCCTCCCGGCTCAGGTTGCAAGACCCGACCGGAGCAGGGAAGCGAGGGTCAGGGCTATTCATTGCCTATCGCTTCCTCGGGCCGTTTATAACCTGGTCCTCCCCGGGCAGCTGACTGTGGTCCAAGGAAGTGATTGATGTGAGAGATTCAAAGATTTTATTACTCCATAAATACGGTTTAAATGTGCGGTTCGTTTGTTTTGTTTTGTTGATTAAAAAAAAGAAAGCTAATTTGGCACACAGTGCAGAACTGGCAATGCTTATTAATATCTTTGAGGATCAAAATAATGATAGATGAGAACTGTATGAAGGGCAGCACTGCTGGAACTAATGGGTTTAGTGCTGCGTGTGCCCCATCTCCCCAGCAGTAACACACATCCGTGCCCTCCACTGGGGTGCTGGCATGGGGTAAGCAGGGACAGTGACAGCTCCCCGTGCTGAAGGACCAGAATCACAGATTATTCTGAGTTGAAAGAGACCCACAAGGATCATTGAGTCCAACTTTTAGCCTTGCACAGGACCATCCCCAAAAGTCACACCCTGTGCCTGAGAGCATTGTCCAAATGCTTCTTGAACTCTGTCAGGCTGGTGCTGTGACCACTTCCCTGGGGAGCCTGTTCCAGTGCCCAACCACCTGCTGGGTAAAGAACCTTTTTCTGATACCCAACCTCAACCTCCCCTGACACAACTTCAGGCCATCCCCTCGGGTCCTGTCCCTGGTTGCCAGAGAGAAGAGATCAGTGCCACTGATTTCTGCATCGGAGATGGTCCGCCATCAGCCACAGGGCACACTGATACACAGGCAATGCGAATAAAAGAACTGTGAAGCAAACACTTTTCCCTGGATCTTTGCCACCATTTGTGGCAGCACTGTCCATACTGGGGTGTGGAAGAGTTCAAGCTGGGGTTCACCGTGCCCAGCACCCTGTGCTTCTCTGCCCGGCCCGCAGGAGGTGCCGCACACCAAGATGGCAGCGGGGGCAACATCAAGAACAACTTTGAAGAGAAATGTGGCCTCCCTTTAAGGAGCCGTTCATTTGCTTCATGGATGCTCGGAGGAAGAACTGAACTTGGGTAGTCACAGAATCACTGAGTATCCCGAGTCAGAAGGGACCCACAGGGTCATCGACTCCAGCTCTTCAATGAATGGCCCATACGGGGATTGAACCCAGAACCTTTGGTCTTATCACCGTGCTCTGACCAGCTCAGCTAAGATGATAAAAAATTGGGCACATCACAATTTTCCGTGACTTCTTGGGCTTGCCCTCCTAATGATCAAGCAAACCATACTACTAAATAACGCACCACCTTGAAGCAGTCATATTTACTGCAATATTTGAAAGGGAATAAATGTTTAATAACAAGTTATTTTACTTGAATTGTTCGAACTTTTCAGTGATGTTTTACCTCACATCTTTCAATTTGTTTTTAACTTCTGAGTGCTGTAATGTGACAAGACAGAACTTTTGAAAAATATTCAGCAGAATTATCTGCTTTTGTTTATTTGGAAGGACAGCAAAGTCCTTCATGCTAAAAAGTCTTTCAACAAGATTAATGATTGCTGGATTCCAATCTTGCAAACACTTATTCTTTAAAGTAAGACCTGTTCATGTAAATAAAGGTTTCAAGATTTGGACCTTAAATATACAGCTTTTATAACTAAATGGTCTTCTGCTTTAGTCTGTCCTTGGGTGAAGTTCCACGTGGACTTCAGGGGATATTTCTTCCTTGTGTTAGGACTATAGCTTTACTATTTAAAATAATTTTTTGAAAAAAGAATTGATAGTCTATTGATTTTTTTCTTTATAAAAACACAAAAAGCAGTGCATATATATATTTTATACTACAGATGAAGTATATATATATTTCTTCACAACAACAGTTTTGTTCTAATGGAAATATAGTCACGGAATCTTTCCTTATGCAGGTCACAATATGTTGGTTTTTCGGGCTCTGTGGGTGAGTTGCATAAAGCTTTTACAAGTTTTCTTGCTGTGGTTTATAACAGCATAATTAAAACCAGTATTTTTTACATTCCTAAATAGAAAATGTACTTCTAGGCTGTCAGCGGTGTTTAATGATTCACCCTTCTGGGATTGTCTCTCCTATGGGATGAGTTTGGTGTAATGCCATTGACTATGATCCATTTGTGTCAGTTGCTCCTTCCTCCCTCATCAGCATCCAGCTTGCTGGAATCTCATGGTTTCTTCTGATAACATTTTTACTTGCAAACAATTTTTTTAGATGCATATGTTATGAAAGGAGTTTTTACAGACAGAACCTTAAGGTTGCTTTGGTTATTTCAAAACAGTACAGGGATTAAAGGCTGCTTTACTTTTACTGCTGCCTTCAAATAGGTGGCACGTGCTTTTTGGAAGTGTTTGTCAAGCAGAAGTATTTAATGTTTCCAATACAAAGTATTTTGGTTTTCTGTAGTTTTAATTAACCTATGTGTGCCTTGTATTTACATATTTTCAGCTAAACATAGGGTTGTTTTACAAAATGTACAGGTTTTTTTTAGTATACGTTAGATAATTGGAATATTTAAATGATGTTTTGTTTGGAATTTGCTACTTATTTTAACCTTTCTGTGTAAAATTCTTTGTCTGTTTTTAAGGTTAATGTTAAGTATTGCTTTTACAATGCCAAATGGGAAAAATGCTTTTCACAAATCTCAAATCTTGGAGAGCCCAGTAACTGTCATTCCATACACCAGCACATAATTACATTTGGTTGATACACATTAAACTTTTCATTGCTGTTGCTGTGAGCCCCTGAATTATTCTGCATGGTTATTTTTAAATTAAGCAAGCATCTCTGTTAATCTTGAAAAAATTATTTGCTGAAAATGTGATCCATGGGAGGCTTTTGGGGTTGTTTGGTTTGGTTTAGTTTCTTTGGTTGTTGTTGTTTTTGTGCTGGCTTGTTTGGTTTGGGTTTTGGTTTTTGTTTTTTCTTCTCCTGGATAAAAGCCTTGCTTGTTACAACCCTGCAGTTTCAGTATTGCCTTAAGCACGTAACTGTAGACTTCTGCTAGAAGAGGCAATCCTTCCCACCCCTTCCTCCACCCTGGCCTCATGTTCCTACCCGGACTCCCGTGTCAATTCCACTGCCTTGTAGCTGCAGGAGTTACAATACTTTGCTCTTTAAGATGAAAACTAGTAATTTATTTTTCATGTTCAGGTTTCATTTGTATCAGGAAACTCAAAAGACTTCAGCTTTGCTGCATGAAAAATTGAGCTAACTTGAGGAAAGCAGTAGAGGTGTGCAGCCTGAGGAAATGCAGAATACACCATTCCATTTGGTATCAGCACAGTGGCGGAGTGTAATTTTTGAGGAACTGAGCCAAAATAAAATGGGAGGTCTGTTCCCCAAACTTCTTGTTGCTCTCGTTGATTTAACTTGCCAGCTAGGAGAAAAATGGCGGGGTGAGACTTTGCACAACTGCATCTCACAGAGCTGCCATCTCTGTTGGCACGTGCTCTCCGTGACTGCACCTTGTATCAGTGCTGGGCTTGGTCTGGCATTCATTGTCTCATAAACAGATGTTAAGACTCCAGTCCTGGAAATAGTGGATGTGTCTATTTCTATAACTTTTTAAAAAATACGGTGAGTTTCCTGTTGGCAGCATTTAATTTGTGACTGCCCTTCTGGTGTGTAACTAGCAGGTATAAGGAGCTGTCTGCTTTACTAGGCACACCTTCTCCTAAATAGTACAGGAGGATCATATTAAGTTCCCTGGAAGTGTCTCCATGATTTGGACTTTCTTAGTAGACTCAATGTAATGTTTATTAGCTGATCTCAGTGGCTACTTCAGCTAAGGTTCAGCCATGAACAGCTTCTCTCCTGATGTCCAAACTGCTTCAAAGCAAGCTGTAGCAGTAATTTTCATTTTTCTTGTAAGAATATTTGAAAAATATTTTCACTGAAATAAACCCCTGAGTTGTCCTGAATGAACTTAAAAATGTTTTTAAATAAATACTTCTCATGTGCGTGCACGTTTGTCATTCATGGTGTAAGTTCAGTGCTGCAAAGCACATTTACAAAGTCACTTGGATTTCATTGGATTTGGCTGCTGAGTCTGGAACTGAGCTCTGTGCAGGACTCCCTTCTGTGACAAGTTGCAGGATGGGTCCTCAATCTGTCTGAGAGCAACTGGGACTGAGTTCTGGCTGTACAGGGACAGCGAAATTATGCTGGGTGCTGCATGCACATAATATGGGCAAATTTAGTAGGTACATTAGAAGCATTTAGAACAATTAGGTACATAGAACAGCAAACATTCTGGTTGCTGCTAATATAACATGAAGTCAGAAGGATGTTGTATTTAGTAAAAAGCAGGAATGGTTGTCTTGAGATTGTTTATTGACACAAGTTGTGCTGTGACTGGCTAAGGCGCACTGTAATACAGATACAGCGTAATTCTACTTACTGTATGTTAGTGTTCACCCCTGTCCCCAGGGAGATTGCTGAGGAGGTAATACAGATGTGAATAAATTGAAGGAGCCTTTATTTATATACATATATTCTCCATTATATGTGCATGTTATATACATGTATGTGTGTGTCTGTATATATATATATGTATGTAATTTCTGTCAAAGTGAGTGGCCTCAGGCAGCTGGGATGGGCCGCGTAGGAGCTGTTTTTAACTGAGCAAAATGTATGTCCTGACATTTTGGGAAATATCTCCCTTACACAGAGAGGTTGCTGCTGATGAATGGAGCCTGTCCAGTAGCGAATCTCTGTGTTTAACAGCATTTGGTCAGGATCCTCACAATGAGGTTGCCTTTCATATATAAAATTTCAGATGGTTTGGAGTTGTAGCTACTATTCTTATAAATGCACCTAGGGATTTATTTTGGAAAGAAAAACTGCTAAACTAAAAAAATTCTGTTCAAGTGCAGGTGTAACTGAGAAGCTCCTTACGCTTTTCAGTGACCTTCATTTGTTGTGTGGATTAATGGTTGATTAAAGTAATTTGGCACTTTGTCTTGCAGACAATAATCTGTGTGCCATGTGTACTGATATTACATGTGCAGTCAAAGCTGATCACAAGTTGCCTTAATATAAGGCTGACCAGAGTAGGTATGGATGATCTGGCACGGAGCTAAGAATCAGGAAAATATCAATATTTGCCATACTGTAACAAATTAAATTATTTGGCAAATTATTCTAGCAAAGACTGAGTTAAATGAACAAAATACCATTTATCTTTATTTGTAGGTTGTTCTTCAAATTATTATTGATTTCCAAATTTCAGATAGTTATAATAAGTTACATCAGTGACATGAACAGTAAGCAATTTGTCTTTTTTTTTCAGGGCTTGGGGGAGGGTACGTTGCAAACAAATGGAAAAATTAATGTAAGAAGGAAAAAGCTGCATGTGAGAAAACATTTTTAAAGGGAGTATCGGTTGTGAAAATAATGTTTGAAAAACTACTATTAAATGTAAATTTAATTTCCATTTAAAGGTATTTGCATAGCACGGATTTTTATTTGACAAAATGAAACAATGTCTACTCTTTCTGAGCAAACATATATAAATGACTAATTTCAAGAGGAAGCTGTATAAATTTATTTTCTGTCCCATAAGCTTAGCATTTGTGAGTCAGCATTTTACAGTAAAATCTAGATGTCTTTACAAAAGGGATATAACCCACAATAAATATATAATTTCCAAATTGTCACTGGAAATTTCTGGAGGTTGGCAAAGGAAGAGTTTTTCTTTAATATCTTTTTTTTTTTTTTTTTTAAGTTCTCAGGTAGCAATAAGGACATGCTGTTTCATGAGAGCTGAGAAAAATGCAGTTGTACACTGTAGGCATTTCTGCTGGCTTTCCTTCATCTCCTGCGGGTGCCCCTCCTCCATTTTGTTTTCCTTTTCACAAGTTTTCTGGTTGTGCTCTCTCTTGACCTCACTGTGTGAGCTTGTAGCCACACAGGACACTGGCAAGACCAGAAAATACTACTGTTGGATTAGAACGAGTGCACAAGTCAGGAGAGAGTCTGCAAAGGCAGCAGAAGGAAGGTGGAGGTCTGCAGATTTTTTTCTGTAAAATAATGCAGTACTCTTAAAAGAGGGCTTGAGTTTTGTACAGATTGTTTGACATTTAATTTTGAAAGATAGCACAGCTATTTGTGAAACAACCCTAAACAGATTTCGTTAAGATCTGGTTTTTCTCTTGTGATTTTTTTATTATAATTCAGAAAAAATAAGACTAGAGAAATAAGAATAAGAACTCTCAGTCTAAAAAGACAAGTAAGAACCAAATAGAAGGTTTATTTTTTTGTGGGGTTTTTTTGCATTTCAAGCAAGTTTCCCCAAGATAAACCTCTGAAAACCATGTGACACAATTTAAATATTAATTTGTCCTTTCAAAATTAATGCTGTTTATTTATTCCTAAGAAATGACATTTCTGATCTGTGTATAAATATACTTTTTTATTCAGAAGTTGATCTTAACTTTGTGTTTTGTAATAATATCTTAGAACTTTATATTAATATATTTAACCTATTTCTTGGCATTAGTATTCTAGGCTCCATGTTCTGTAGAACAGTGTATTCAAATACAGAATATAAGCAGAAGGTACTTGTACTTTTGTGATAAAGTATGCTTATTCCTGCCTAGTGAGTACATGGTGAAACTCTTCAAAAGTGTTTTAGAAAGTGCTGCTTGAGACAAGCATAAGATACTTTCATTCCACTTGTCCTTATGTCTCCAAAGTCATATCCATCTTCAGTTTGATTTTGATCTTCCCTTTGATAGGATTTTAACACTACCATTTGTTAACCTTGGCATGCACCTGAACACCAGGGAATGTGTTCTGCAGTCAGTATTTCATTTCCATGTTTATCAGTCATGGTTCTCCACGTACAATGAGGAGAGTCATTCGCAGGTTTTGTGAATTAGGTGCAGTATCTGATGAAAGAATCTCCTCAATACTGTGTTCAGTGGCTTCAGGCAAGCCTTTTAAGAGAAAGTACATGTTGCATTACTTTATTTTGCTGCACCTGTGGGGTCTGATTTTTACGTGTCTGACTATGGATTCAGTTTCTTGGCAACTGATTGTCGGTTATATTAAAAAGTAATGCAGAGATTTCTCTCAGGATCCAGAGATGGGTGAGGAGCGCTGCTGGGCTGTGCTCACAGATACCAGGGTGCAGGTTCTTGCCTAAATTACGTAATTTACGAATTTACGAAAATACGTAATTTCTGCAAACACCTGCCTGACCAGTAACAGAAACTCTCCAGTTAACAAACCAGTATTGCTCACTCTCTGAGCTTTAAGACTGCATCTGGTGATAAATAACCCCGGGTCAGGAGCAGGCTGAGGCAGTGGAGTGTGATCCTCCATCACGCGAGAGGTTGCATGTTGTTCCCTATGTTGGTTTTTTCCCCTCCCCACAGCAGCTGCTACTGCATTTGGCACACAGAGGAGGGCATTGCTCCCACCAGCAGTCAGAGCACAGCCACCCTGTCTTTTGGGAATGGGGCAGAAGTGGAGAAGGAAAAAATGTTGCCAGATGAATGTTAAATGATGCTGTGCCACCTTGCTTCAGAGCCAGGGAATGATGCCCAAGCTGTTAATTGGAAGCATGTATGTAGCCTGCGACCGCAGAGACTTGAAATGGGCACACATGTGTCTGCCAGCAGATGCAGTCAGGAGCCAGTGAATCACCGTGTTTGTGGTAATGGTAAAATCTTTGTAACTCACAGAGGTTTGTTGATTTGTTAAAAATTGTTTATTACTGTTAATGTTCTCCTTACCTTTAAGTTTAATAATAACAGATTTCAAAGATGGGTATTTTTGTTCCCTTTCCGAAAGGATTAGGACATAGTAAATTTCAGAAGATGAGAGGCGCTACAGTGGGTAGGTAAACCCACACAGGGGTTAGTCTGTACCTGGCTAAGGGCAGCTGTGCAATAGGTCTCTTCTGTGCAAGTGGGATAGAGGCATTGGACAGCAGTGTGGTGGCTTGAACTGCTGGTGAAAGTGTCCTGAGCTGTGTCCTGTTTGATGTGATTGAGCAAAGTGCTTGTGCCATGTGGGAGGTAACAGCAATTCACTCAGCACACGTGCAAATGCCATGTGTGGATGCACTGACTCATGTTAATGTAATTACCTCACTGTAATTGAGTTAAGTACAATTGATTTAACAGTAGTGAAGATGAGCCCACAGTTACAGTCTAAAATGTGAGTACATGTTTGATTGTCAGGTTTACTGTTTCTTGCAGAAGGCTGAAATTTTTCTTCATAATATGGTAAATGAAGAATGTGCTTAACTTTAGCCCCCTTCACAGTCTGAGTGGAACTGAGGATGGTAGTTTTTTGTTTTCCTGCATATATTTTCCAAATACTGTGTGAGCTATCGATAATACACTTTTTGCAGAGCAGGAGGAATCAGCATGGTGTGCTCAGCATCATTTTATTTATCAGCTGCTCTGTAGGCTGAATTCTGATACTGAAGTAGAAGTGTCTTTTCTTGTCACTTAATGGCTCTTTGGGGGATCTCATGGCAATAATTTTTAAAGCCCTGTGGTTCACTGCTCCACAAACTTGATCTTTTCTCAGAAATGTTTTTCATTCCTGCTTTATATTAGTTCCTAGCTGCTAGGAAGCTCAACTATTTACTCAGACTTAATCTAACAGTACTTGCCATCTCTAATTCAGTATGTTAGCACTTAGTAATCCATGATTTTAGAGGCAATAGAAGTGTGAAGATGACATGAGAAAGGGGTTGAAAAAAATTAGTGTCTTGATTGGCTCATCAGTTACTAAGCTTACCAGATCTTAATTGTATAGATTGGGTATATTATGATTATACAAACAAATTTACTTCCCAGTGAAGTGCAAAGTAAACTTTGAATTTTTTGTTTTAGAGGTCTGAACTGGTCTTTGTAATTCTTGATAGAAAGGTTTTGTGACAAACTCCAAATTTTCCGTGAAGAGTTCATCTGTGTTCCTCTGAATACCTAAATGAAACATCCCACTAAGAAAAATATTTTGAAATTGCTTTTAATTACTAAATTTTATTAACCGTTTAAAGCTAAATTTAACTGATACTCTTAGGGTCTGATTTGACACAGTTTAGCACATTCAGATTCGATGCATCAGATGGAGCAGTCTTATTACCTTCTTTGCTCTTTCTGTGCTGGCCCAGGCTCCAGCAGCATTGAGCAGTTCAGCAAGCTAAACTTGTTTTAAAACCAAAATTTTTAATTAAATTTGTGTGGACATTGCCACCTAAATTAGTGATGGCTCAGATGAATGCCAAACCTGGTACACTGGGTGGAGGAAAGAATCTTCATCTCCAGCAGGGAAGACCAGAAGGGAGCTTCTCCCTTTTCCTGACAAGGCCATTGTTTAAATTAAAAATTAGGTTAATGAATTTATATCGTTTTAGTTGTGTCGTCATTTCAGAAATACTCAGTTTCTGAAAACAGGATATTCTGAAAATAGGATACTCTGTATGTATCTACACATAGATATCCATATCCCTGTCTTTGTCTACATATATTGATGGAAGTTCGTAAGATATTATAGATTCAGGCTGCTGTTTAAAGAGCCAGCTATTTTTATTTTTTGAACAGTTCATTTGCAGTGGGTTGGTTGGTTTGTTTTTAAGAACTGAAATGTCATATTTGGCCAAAAAACTTGCCTGGATAGCTTCTTATATTAACTGTAAGGGAACAGAAAAACATCAGGGACAAACCCACAATACTCCATACGGTTGTGATTACAGGTTGTTACAGCATAAAATACAGTTAGTATATCTTACAAATCTAAGCACATTATTAAGCATATTACCATTTCTTTGTTAGAAATTCCAGTTAAGCCCTGACGTGTAAGCATGTTAAGGAAGCTAAAAACAGTCCTGGTGTTTAGATGATTGAGTCAGAAGGTTTTCAAGACTTGGGAGTAGGCTGTATCAGAAATGATGCGGTGCTACTACTTGAGGTAGACAAACACAAAAGAGGTGCAGCAAATGTTTTTATATATATCAGGTCATTAATAACGCATTCTGGTGGGTGAGAGTTCTTCAGATTTCAGAAAAACACCATTGATGGCCGTTTATCTCGTAGTGACAGTTTACACTCTGAGATTTGATGAGTGAAGCTCCTGTTGGCTCCTCTGAGTTTTATCCTGGTTTGAAAGATGGAGCCATTCTGACCAGCCAAAAAAGATACTTTTTCTATGAATAAGGGCTCGGATGGTTGTTCAAACATCACCAGCTGTAATTGAGACCAAGCCCTGTGTGAATCTTTGTATAAACAAAGCCTTACTGGGGCAGGAAGGCAGAAAACCAAAGGCCCCAGTGCAAGAAAAGGGGCTCGGTGTGTTGAAATGAACTAGTGACATTTGAAGTGCAAGCAATACAGACCTTCAGCAGGCAAGCTCCGGGCTTTGTCTTCACAGAAACTTTTAACAATACTCAAAAGCCTGTCCCCTCAGCAAAATTTTTGCTCCCTGAACAGGGAAGCATCATGTGTTAGCAAGCACTGAGGCAGGCTGCATTGGTAACCTGGCCAGCCTCTCCCAGGCTGAATCCATGACCCAGCTGCTTCCTGGCCCTGAGTCATCCTGTCTCTTGTAAAAGGATCCTGTGCAGTTCCTGCTCAGCAAGTGCAACTGGGCTCATAACTGCCATTTTTTTCCCTTAAGAGCAGTGATGTGTTAATGAGTGACCAGAAATGACCAAACAGAAGTATAGTTTTTATAGAGCTAAAAGCAACAGAGGAAAAAGCATCTTAAAATCCACAAGCCAGAGAGAATGTGACTGAAGGGCAGTGCTATGTCATTTCCTGGGCTAAGTAATACCCATTTTCTCTAGATGGCTGCGATCAAGTCTCTGTGGCCTGTCCACCTCTCTAGTTTCTGAGCAGTGACCCTGCTCTTTCCTTTAAGAATGACCTTTCTCATTCTTCAATGCTAATTTTTACTTTTTCCAACTAGAAGATCCGTGTTACTTTATCCTGGATCCTAGGATTTGTCCCAGTCTCTCTGTCACTGTCCTGGCTACGTGCTTACTTGACTGATCATACATAGCCAGTTCTGTGTCCTTTTCACCAGACAACAAATGGCCTTGCTACTGGTTTTGATTTTATATGTGATAAGCCTTCATTCTTTATCATATCAGGCAATGAAAAATGGATTGGATAACAGTGTTATTTCCCAGGAGAGATACCTGTGACTTAATTATCTGTGAGTACATTCACAGTATGTTTTCTTTGACGAGAAAGAAAAGTTTTTAGATGCCCATTTTTCTTCTGTGCCCTTTGTAAGACAGGACAGCAAGATTTTTAGTTTTTGAAAGCTGCATCGATGGGAAAGCAGTCAATCCCCATTTTTACTCTCTAAGAACACTTCTCAATCACATTAGGTTATGTCATTTGAGAAAAAATACTAGGTCTTAAAGCTGTGCTGTGGTATCACTTTGATGATTTTTACTTCTTTAACTCTCTTCTAAATCAACAACTGAGTTGAAAATACAAACATTTTACTGATATGGGACTAATTCTTGCATCTTCAGGTAGTCGTAGTTTTAGTTGCTTACAGGAGGGAAACCTGAGAAGGTCTTGAGTCTGTGGAAATCATGTATCTTCCAGGTCTGCATCTGTTTTTGTGGTGTCTCTTCTCTATGTATTTAAATGTCCTAACTGTCAGGAACTGTCCCCTCTCTCACTTTTAAGGTTCCCATGTTTGTTGTTAGCTTCAGGGGCTTATTTCTCTGGAAACACTTGAGTGTGATTAATCAAGTTAATATGTATTAACTTCAAAAAAACCCAACAATCAAGGCTTTAATTTTTTGTAGCCTTGACTTTCTGGTTTTTTGTAAACATTTGTTTTCAATTTCTTATCTTAAAAATATCTTGCCTGCCTATATAACAGACGTTTATGCACCTGGATACTCTGACAAATATTCCCATGTTTACAGAACAAAGCCAGCCATAAGAAATCCCACGTGCTATATGAACTGCAGAAACCTGACAGGTGACTAATCATGAACATAATCTTATGATTTCCTTGCTTTCTTAAAATAACTATTCGCACACCTAAGTGATCTGGGATGTGCAAAAGTACCGTGTAGCTGTAAAGAAGAAAAGCTGGTTTGCTAATTTGTCCTTAAGATCTATTGAATTGAATTGTTCAGGAAAGTGACATAAATTATGTCACATTGGTCTCAAAATTAGTCACTCTCCTAAGTTTTGTGTTGTTTTGTTTGTTTGGTTTGGTTTTCTTCTCCCATGTCTCTGTCCATGAGCACATTTTGCTCATGAGCAGAGTGTTTACCAAGCCTACCCACTCCTGTAGCCCATGATACTTACTTGCTGTTCTTGGGAGAGGTGGTTGTTTTGTCTGTGGTTATTTTTCCGTGCTAGTTTTTCTCCAGGGTGTGGAAATGTATTCTGAGTACACTTCACGCCCATGGTGTCCAGTCTCCTGACCAGCTGTGCATTGCTGCACAGCCTGCCAGCTCTTCATGCAGTGCTTCATGCGGCCTCATATCCACTCTTGGATAATCATGGTGTTCTCTGACACCGAAGAGGTAGTACAAAGCTTTGTCATCTTCTTGATGTTTAAGGTGGTTGTCAGCCTCTGGAATTAATGCATTACTTTGTGGATACAGACATTAGTAGTGTATTTTTTTAGCCTTTAAAACACCCAAAAAGCAGATTTATTGGGTTAAATTGTCAGCATAGTGAACAGAATTGCAAGAGCTCTGCCACAGAACATTTTCTTAGACTGTGCCTCTCTAATTAGACATATTTATTGCTTTATCCAAAATTGCTGAAACATTTTCCCAGAGGAGATCTTAGCATCACATTGATATCTTCGTTGTCTTTGGTTAGTGAAATTTTTAACTGCTTTTCTATTTATGCCTTTTGTCCTATATCTGTTCTACAAGAGAAAATGAGACTCTCCGTTGTTCACGCTCCCGTGTGGCCAAGGCAGGCAGGTCTGCTCACCAGCTTATCCCTGTGCACCACCTGTACAACCCCGTGTCTCTCAGGCTTCCTCTTGCACCTCAGGAGAGGGACCCACAGACAGAGACTGTATTTCCTCCCTCGTATTGCATGGAGCCTGCATGACCCAAGAACTGTTAGATCCTGATCATCCACGTTCTTATCTGTAGCAGCTTTGAGTCCCCACCTGAAGGTGGGGGTAGTTTTTGACTGAGTGTGCAAAATCTGGCTCGGATTAAAAAGTGTGTTCTCCAGCTATCCACACCTGGTGGAAATAGAGCACAGCTATTTCACATAACAATTTCACCTAACATCTTCTACCAAAGCCTGAGTCATCCCCACACATAGGTAGTTGTTCCTGATTTACTTCCCTGAATCTTCACAGCTATTTATAGCCATAACTGAGAGTCAAAGACTGCACAGATGGATGTTGGCCCATGCTCAGGTGAATCTGTTGTTGACCATTAGAGTTAATTTAACCAGTGCTTGTGCAATGGCTCAGAAGTCTTCCTTCTCCTGTTGCTTTCTTCCTGATCCTGCTCGCTTGGTCTCCCAATGGGTACCCCTGTGGGAGCTGCTGCTGCGAGAACTGCTGGGCACAGGCATCCAGTGTAGGTACTGCCTGGATTTTAAAAAGCCTTTGTGGTTAAATACTGCAACGTACCTGTTCTGCCATAGCATAGTATGTACAAGAGACATTGGCAGAACTCAAGTTACTAACAAGTCATGTTTTCTGCCAGCAGGAGCTTTCTAGCTAACCTTTATTGTATTTTGTAGTGGACACTTTGTGTGGCCTGGTGTTTAATTTGGGTGCTGCTTGATTTATCAATTTGATGAAGCTAGGTTATGGAGTTGGCTTTCAATTACATGTGTGTTTTCACATGCTCATACACATGTATATAAGCTGTGATGGGGGAATACTGGGTTTGTACAGTCAAGGAAGAACACATAGATGATACTGAAGCTGAAGCCACACACCTGACAAGCCTAACCCTTTTTCATTTCTCTCATTTTAATTTGTACTCACTTGATTTTTATGCTCACCTACAACTTGCCCCCTTCCATTCCATAACGTTCCATTGTCCTTTCAGCTGCAAATGGCTGCATCTTACATGGCAGGCAGAAAATAAATGTTGTGAGGATGGTCATATGTCACTGAAAGGAGCCTAGAAAAAGAAATAGTGCACAGAATTTATTGTTTCCCACAACTCAGCTGGGTTTCTTGCATTATAGTTACTATATGATGTAGCTCTGATTTTAGCCTTCAGAGCTTTTTCTTTCAAACAGTCCAATAAAAATGAAGCCTGGAGTTTGTTTACTTCTAGTATTAAAAGCAAACAGCTCGAGGAGCAGGCCACTTTTATTGGACCTGTGAAGGAGTAATGTAGACGGTAGAGATTTCAGGCTGCATTTTGTTTATTATGGATTTTGGTTTTTTGGGGGTACTACTGAGCTGTTGGTGTGGGTAGGGAAGGGGAGGGCTGGAAGCTTACACTGCTGTTATGGCTGTCTGTGAGAACAGGCCATTACACTAATGCAGCAAAAAAACTGAATGGAAACATCAATATGTTGTAGTGAAAAATTTTATATAGTTCTGTTTTTTTCTCCCACATGAAGTGTAACATTATGAGGAAGAAAAGTCTTCAGCCAGAACTAGGAAGGATAATAGAATTATGATTGATTTAATCTTGTGACAGATGGGTACAATAGAAATAAACTTCTTGGAAATTAAGAAAACAACCATTGCAAAGCCTGGTCTTGTGATCCCTGGGCCTGGAAAGGGTATCTGGAAGAGAATATACTCATTGTTTGTGCTCTTTTTGCCAGTCAGGATCTGTGCCGCTGACAGGCAGGGGAAACCTGAGTGTGCCATACATGCCACCAGTGCCCTGTAAAACAACAGGCTTCTGGTACTGAAAGAAGGACAGATATTGGAAGGATGTTACTGGGTGAGGCAAATAAACCATAAATGTGTGTGTGGAAGGATTTCTCCCATGGATTGTTTGCCTTACAACTGCATCAGAGCTAGTCATCTGCCTGGGTTTCATAATGAGATGTGTCTGGCGTGTCTGAGGTGTAATCAACCCACAAAGCAAACAGATTCAGAATTAGCAGGCTGATACTTCTGGGTCTGCTCTCCGCCATGAGTGTTGATGGGAGCTGTGTCAGCACATTGCAAGAGGAAGGACTTGTCCTTAAGGAACCCCTTTGTGTCTTCCTGCTGCAGCTGGTCTGACCTTCTTTCAGGAGGCCTCAGAAAACATTTACATTCTTTGCCAGAGCCTGCTAAAATTAGGACATAAAAATGACAGATTCAATAATGGAGTCTTAAATAATATTTAAGTAGTCTCGTATTTTCTGCAATCTGAGCTGAAGCCAACGTTACTGTCATTTGATGGATGCAGCTGTATGCATGATGTTCCAATTTCACAATTACTTCCTACCTAAATAAACATAATCATAACCACAGTAATAAAACAGTATTTTAAAAGCAAAGTTTTCAGGCATTTCTTAGTACCTCTCCAATACCTATGCTAACATTAAGCAATTTATCTTTTGTAATTAAAATCCTTAGTCCTCTTCCGTAAAAATCACTTTAATCTGCCTTCCATTTGCTTGAGAATGGTTTTGCCTTAAATGCTGTTTTCTCATTTTTGTCACTGTAAATTCAGAAGTGTTTCATTGGCATACAGGTTGTGCCTTTCATAACAGAATATAAGTTTGATAACAGACGTAGCTCCAAACCAACAATTTCTGTCCATTTCTAAAATGCAGCTGTTTATGGAATTAGTTCGTGGTAAAGTTAAAAATTGAATATTCTCCCAAATACTAAGATAAGATGCTGCTAAGGTCAAGTCACTTCTTGAATCCTCAGTGCTATCTCCTCCCATTGCTGTGTATTTCTAAAAAGTAGTTTAATTTGAAGTCACCCACTCATTTCCTGTTACATCCAGCTAGACATTTATTATTAGTTTCACTGCTATCTAGTACCTTGACTGTCATGTATTTAGATCATCTGCCACTCCCTTCCCTCAAAAAAAAAAAAAAGGTGATTAAGGTTTGAAGTATAAAATAACCTTGTGCTCATTCTTCATCCAAACCAAATGTGTTCTTTTGTTCAGATATCTGCATACCTATTAGATGCTTGTAATTCTGATAAAATTGTATCAAATGAAAATATAGCTGCCTATAAGTTGGTAGAACTCATGTCATGCTAGATTATCTAGTTCTAAAAAAAAAAAAAATTGAGGAAATATGTATAATCTGCTGTACAAGAATAGCTAAGGAAGCCATAATTAAGGAATCATGGAAGTACTAGAGACCTTGAATTATAAGTTAGGAATTGTTTAAATAGTATAAATGTTGCTGTAATTTTGCTTTTATTGTAAAGGGAAAAGGGTTTTCATTTTACGGTACAGATAATGTTGTGAAAAGAACTAACCATCCCCAATAAAAATTTCAGCCTATTTATTGCTTGTTTTATAAGCAACAACATTTGAACCCCACCAATTTTGTCAGATATTCTTGTTTTATTCTTGTGTGCATGGCAGCTTTGATTTTAGTAAACAAATACTCTAGCCAGTATTTTATTTTTGTGTTTTGCTTGTATATCGGCATATTAAGTAAATGGAATTAAAAAATAGATTGTAAATATGGGTTCTGACCCTCCAGATGTTTTAGCAGCATCGATGTGTTGGCTGTGGATGGCTTCTTTTGTCATTTGTGTAGGACCTTGCACAGTGCAGTGTGAGTCCTTGGTGGGAAGCAAGGACACCTGTACCATAAAAGTAAAAACTGTATTTGCCCAAAAGCTGGTGAATAGTTCAAGAGGGGTGTCTGTTTACAAGACAATGGATTTTTATCTTGGAATTGCTTAGGGCATGGTTACTCTCAGTTGGCTAAAATACCATGCATGTTCACTTACTCCCTCACTGCCTGGCTCACAGGAGCTTTCAAGCAGACAGCGTTTTTGTCTGAAGAATTAGAAGAGGTCATTGAAGCATGGAGGGGCTTTGCACTAAAGGAGCTGATGGTAGTTTTCAGAAAGCATTCTCTGCAGCATGACCTCGGGTTTCTGAGGTGAAGTTGCACTCACGGTGCTGTTCTGGGCTGGCAGGCTCCAGTTCTCAGCCCAGGGCCTGGAGAGGGTGGAAGTGATATGAGGACAGTTTTTCAGACTCCAGCCCATAGGTAGCTGGGGAGGATGAGAAGAAAGGAGGTAGGGGCTGGTGTGGACTGCCAGCATGGCCCAAGTCAGGATTGGCCTGTAAACCTTCATTCTACTCCCAGTACTTGACTGGGAAGAGGGTGGAGTTGGCTTGTCTGGGGCTTTGAGATCCTGTAGATTCTGTAACTATCAGCCACTTCTTTTTCACAGCTTGGTTTTAGCTTCAGTCGTCAGCCAGGCCATTGCCCTAGCCCATACCTTGAAAGGTACCAGCCCATGTCTTTCGGCATTACCCAGCCCTTCCACCACCCTGTCCCTGGCCTGTTGAGAAAGTCCAGTTGCTAAGTTCCATCAGGATCCAACAACCATCCTCTCTCTTACCTCCATCCTTCCCACCCCAGAGTCCTATCTCAACTTACAGCTCACAAGTAAGATTCTTTTTGTCCTGGTTGTGTATTAGCCTGCATCTACCAACACAACCCTGCTACCCTCACCCTAACCTTCTGTTCCCCTTTTGGACTGCAGAGTTGTTGGTGGCTACCTGTTACACTACTCTTCAGGAAGAAAGAGGCAGGTTGGGATAATTGGGATAAGTTTTGCCATGACAACAGGGTGAGATTAACAGGTTCAGGACTCCATATGTCTGCTGATTTGCTGAATCATTTGTTTAAAATGTAGGGTTTTTTTAGTGTCAGCCTGTGGCTCCTGTAGCTGCCCACAGTGTTAGCCATTCTTCTGTTTACCAGTGAAATGTGAACCGCATAGTTTTCTCATGTGAGGGGTTACAGAAAGGTGGATGAACTGCTTGCTCAGAATTTTCCTGGTACTATTTTGCAGCTGGTATACAATTTAAAAGTTAAGAACAGCTTCCTCAGAGATGGATGTTAAGGGTCTGTAGTAAGAAAACATTACTTTCAGGCCACTTTTATGCAGAGGAAGGGAAAGGTGCATATGCAGAGAGACATCCTGCTACATCTGAATTAGTAGATCACAATCTGGGCCTAATTTATTTTTAATTATATGCAGTGTCTTGGGATGGTGGGAGGTGGTGAGGGAGGTGGATAAGAAACCTTTATATAGCTTAAACATCTCTTGACACAGGGGATTGTCATTCTCGTGCATGGGGGTGTAGAGAGGAGCACAGAAATGAAACTCGCAGACATTGTAGGGCAGGCATGGAAAATAGAGGTGCTGCAGTTGTTTCTGGAAACGTGGTTAACGACACCAGAAAGGTGTAGTGTGTCTGGAGGAAACTGTGGTTTAGGTGACATAACTCTGCCATTGACTCTGTGCTTTCTACCAGAGTACATTTTCAGTACTTGAAAAATGCAGCAGACTGTGGGTTGTACATTGCGCCTTCCTGTGCTTTTGATTTCCACCTCTGTGGAATGATGTACATTGAAGTTGGCTAATTTTTAGATCTGCTAGAACTGTGTTTCAGTATATTCAGCATGCTTTTTAAAATGAGTCGAGCATAGCCATACTGTGTTCTGTCCTCACCATTAAACTTAGACGAGAGATGCCTGACAGGAGACAGGTTAGCCAAATCCATCTTGCAGATTTCGCTGTATTTGTATCCTTTCTGAAGAAATGGGTGAACTGGACTTGTTGGTATTCATGGCTTTTCTCGTGGCCCACTCTTTGTTTTTCTTCTTTCCTTTTTTTTTTCCCCAGAAGGGAAAGAGAAAAGGTCTAAGATTCTGTACGATACCTCCTTTCTTCATGTAATAGATGAGCTGCAGGAATGGCTTGTTTTGACCTCTGCCTTGGAAGTTTGTGTTTTTAACAGAGAGGAGGTTTGAAAAATACTATGCCTAGGTAGACACTACAAAAGTATGCAGCTCATGAATTTTTCCGTTTGTTGCACATTACCGGGGAAGAGATACACCAAACAGTCATGTTGGTTTTCTTCCCTCTTGGGAGGTTTTCCACTTGGAAGCATCACTAAAATGGATTGAATATCAGGATGCCTTGGAGAGTCTGGTCAGCTGGACATCAGGGCCTCATATCCTGGAAGAATAAAAAAAAGGGGGGGCCGGGAGAAAGAGCCTCATCCTAATGAAAATAGAAAGAGGATAATCTGCCATGTTTATTGATTGCATAAAAGGTCATGTTTGTTTGTTCCTAATCTTTGCAGAAAGAGCCTTCGGATTTCTGCAAAACTGCGTTACAGCAGATGCATATTTGGAACAGAGAATGAGGTGGTTTCAGTTGCATGAAGTGACTGCACTTGCCTGAGGGTGGAATAGCTCAGTGGTGAGTGAAGGAAGGAAAGGGCCCCCATCCTGGGGAATCTGTGGGGCTCCCAAAGACAGTGCGGTCAGCTGGTAGCAAGGGAGCAGTTGTGGGGAGGGAGCTTGGAAGTATTTGACCATTGGGCGACCATCAAGAGAAGAAGATGCTTCTCAGTGGCGGAACTTCTGAGGGTCTGGGATTGATAGTGTGAGATTAAACTGTCTGGGACTAATAGTGTGGTTTCAGGAGATCGCTGAGGCAATGTAAGTGTTGGCAAGGTGCTGCACAGGACAGCTGTACCTGCCATGGCTGCACATTCGCAAGGCTTCTTTTGAGGTGTGCTGGTGGGTTTTTTGACTGCACAGAACTGATTCAGGGAGCAGAAACAGCAGAAATCTGGCATTGCCAAGAAGAGCTAAAGGGTTTTCTTCCTGAGTCAGTATGAGGCTTTGGTGGGAAAAGAGGAACTGCTCTTTTGAAACTGACTGAAGTGAGTCAATTCTCTCTTGTGCCTAGTGTGACTGCTGAGAAAATACTTAAACTAAGAAATGAGAGAAAAGATTGGTTTGGTTTTCATGCCTGGTATTAAAGCACAGAACAAGGAACGTTGGATAAGTGAGAATTGCATATGCAGTAAAATAAATGGTCTATGCAAAGGAGAAAAGGGTGAAAACTATTACCAGAACACTAGTTGTGTAGGTGCTACACTAACAAAAAATATACTTACTATAGCAAGAAAAGAGGGTTAGGTCAGGGAGGAAAAGCAAAAGATATGTTTATGATCCAGGCTCTTTTTATTAGTATGCAAAATTAGAACAGCCACCGCTGAATGTGTAGCCAGACACAGAGACAGCAAAAACATGGTCAAATAGCATTCCATGGCCTGAACACAAATACTTAAAATTATGCAGAAAATTAGTAAGGTGTTGTCAATGAAGTTGGCACTTTGTAAAGGAATAAAGAGTAGCATGGACACAGTAGAATCTATTTGGCCAAAATCACTTTGGGAAGCAATTATGGGAGACGTTGTAGATCTCTAGTTTAGATTTATATACAGGCAATGTGTGTAATACTATGATGTAATGATGTGGTTTTTTTCTGTACACAACCGTCAATAGTTTTCTTACCAAAAGTGTAATTTGGAATAGAAGTTGTGTTATTTTGGGCTTGAAAGGAATTGCTTACCCTACAGAAAACATGACTGTTCAAAAATGAAGATAAAACATGAACTGTGTTTAGTTGGTTTAAGTTAAATGGGATGACAAAAAAGTTAGTAACAATTTCTTTAAGATGAACATGTGTTAAATTAAGAGAACTGGTTAGTGAACATAGGTGAGCTGAAGTACTGGAGACTTAAATAGAGAAAGGGTTCAACTTGAATCCCAAGTAAAGGAAAGGGAGAATTGTGGCAAATTAGGTAATCCTTCTAGCAGAGAACATTTTCCTGGGGGGGATATTGGTTGAGAAAAGATAATGCAAAAAAGGAATAGATTATCAAAGGAAGTCACTTCTTGGAAGTTGTGATGGAACAAGAACTGAAAGTATTAAGCTGAATTAAAATTCATTTAAACTTCTTAAAAGTTAAAGCAATTAATAAAAGTTTCTTTAGATACACAAATTGAGAAAGGAGAAATCCTTCTGTTGTATAGGGAGGGTGGTTTTGAATTAGAGAGTGCCTTTTGTTCAAAAATTAAACAAATACCTTTGCACACTTCTCCGTAAGAAAAGTAACAGTGTGGGGACAGCGACAGGATGATGAATGGAAACAAGGTTATGAACATGTCTATGGTCATGGTGGAAATTCAAGACAGAAACAAATTCCAAGTAAATAAAGGTGTGAAATTGCAGTGTTCCAGCTGCGTTGTGGTTGCTGCCTGTGTACCAGCTCTTTCCCTACTGTAAAGTTCCTTGCAGTAGCTCACCCTTTCTCATAAATGTTTTATACATGTAGTGTACATGGCTCTTCCTTGTCTAAGAGCTGAAGGGCAAATGTTTCAGAAATAGTGTTTTGTAGCTTTATTTTTAAAGCTACTTTGTGTTACGTTGAGCTTTAAAAAAACATCCATAATGCTGTGGTATTTTCTTTTTTACATAAAATATTAAGGAACACATTCTCATCTCAAAAGTTGCTGTTTCCACTGTGTATGCCCTGGAGCTCGTTGAACTTTTCTGTGAATAGATTTAGCTCACTGGAAAAACAAAAATCTATCTCTGTTTCCTCTTCCTCTTATCCTCCCCCCTTCTTTTTAAACTGAGTTTGTTTCCTGTCAGATTAGTGAGTTAAATTGGCTTATGGGGCGAGGACCAAAAGAAGTGCCAGATTTGGTGCAAGATAAGCCTCTAGGAGCAGGAACAAGCCCTTGAGGGTCAGCAGGAGCAGTGTTGAGGTGTTTTGTGAGTGCCCAGACTTCAAATCCTGTGTTAGTGCAGCAGAGCTGCATGTTGCTCTTGGAGGGGCTGTTGTTCAAGGTAGTGAATTTTTTGTTTGTTTTAGCATTCTGCCTGCAAAAATACATGGTCTTCACAAACCTCCTGTAATGAACTTATGGTCAACAGCAAAAGTCCTTGTAGCAGGACTTATATCATGCAACTGATACTGTTCTGCGTAGGTTTTGCCTTAATGCAGCGAAGAGCACTAGTACGCATTCAGTGTAAATTGTTTTACTTCTGGGTGTGCTCTTGCTTTACTCAGAGGTTGCTAGCTCTTGATGGAACTCTATGAGGTTGTTTTGGAGAGATTTTCTTACAATCTTTATTGTGGTTGGGCTTTAGGCTATGCTTTCTTTCATGTCTGGATTTAATTGTAGATAATTTTGGAGGGAAAACAGTTTTCTTACTTCGGGAAACTCAGCGTACTGGTGGCGTCTGGTCATTGTACTAAGCAATCAATCAATCACTAGATAAAAAGGGGCAGAAATGAGAGATACAGAAAATAAACGAAGTAAGCAGAATGCCACCAAATAACTTTTCCCCCCTCGTCCCTCTAAAGGATTTCATGTCTGCAACAGTGGTTGTTCACAGCCCTGACTAGAAATGGCAAAGTTGTGATGAGGCACTTACTCCCCACACTTACTAAAAGTAATGCACACATATCTGAGGCAATCGGGCCCCTGTAATGATCCTTAATTCCAAACTTCCTTTCTTTTGTAGAGCCTGGTGAGAGCTGTAAGCACTCCCTGACACTGCCCAGGAATTGGTGCATTTCTTTGGGGACCATTTTGCTAATGCAGTTTATATTTGTTAAGTTTTGATTTTTGTTTTGCGGTAGGAAATGCTTTCCACAAACTTGTGATCATGGAGTTTTCTGTTCATATCTGTTGTTGCCAATAGTACTACAAGATTGCCAGCATTTTGGACCCAGCCGTTGCTTGTAACAGAGATGTGTGAGATTTTTACATTAGGATATTCATTAAAAAAAATTAAATTAAAACAAACAAACAAAAAAAAACACAAAAAAACCACCATAAATGGTTCTGTCAAATTAAAAAAGAGAAAATTTTTAAAAAGCTCTACTCTGAAACCGCTGGTAAAAATAACAGTAAAGTCTCTGACAGCTGAAAGAGACGAATGAGGAAAAAACATGTTGCTTTTAAGTTTTTCTCTTTGTTTGATGGCGGTGTGCCGATACACCCCATTCAGGGCTCTAGAAATGGTTCACTGACTTGAAACTCTGGCTGCTTTTAATTGTGTCAGTTTCATTTGTTTAAGTAATGTGAGGAAAATACTGAACTAGGTCTCTCAACATTAAATTATCAACTTTACAGACATTTTTTGTCCAACTCTTTAGACAAGTTAAGAGGGATTCAGGTTTTAGATTTGTTTTGCTGGTTTCCAAATGCCATTTTTTCCCAATGGCTTTGAATTGTTGCTGCACCCTCGGAGAATCTCACCATGAGCTATACATTTGCACAGTAAGTCAGACAGCACCAAATCCATCTCTGACATTGAAAAGCTGTTGAGATCTATTCAAGGGAAGAACTGTGCAAGTCATTTGAAGTGAGGTTTTTTTCAACATTTTTTGTTGTTAAAAGTGCTCAAAAAAAACCACACATGCAAAAAATGTACACCTGCATAACATGTGATTCATGAAAGCATGATTGTTGCTTTACTTAGGCTTTTAAATATGTTTAAAAGTCCCTTGTAAATAGAGTGCTTTGTTTAGAAATCAAGTTTTGTTGCTAACAGTGAAATGAGAAAAATAAAAACTTTCTAGAATACTAATAACAACCCACTTTGTTTTAAGCAAGTATTTATTTTGAGGTAAAGTAGAAGACAATGTTATGTGTATCAGATGTTAACCTTTTGGCATTTTTTAATAACGGTGGAACTCAGGAAAAAATGCGTAACTCTTACTGGGACTTCACTGTATCTTCATTAAGCTGTAATTAAACAAGTAGAGAAGCATCCATGCAGTGTTCCGTACTGCAGGAAAATAAGGGCTTATGCCTTTGAGGTTCCCTTGTGATTAGCACCCATCTGTGTTGTACTGATTGTCTAGTTTTGGAACATTCAACTGTGTGCTTATAGACAGAATACACATTGTTAAGCTCTTTCAGCAAGATTCCCTGGTGGCCACTGAAGACTGAAGAGGTGTGGATGGACCTAGAGATGGGCTCATGCCACAGGCAGTATCTGTTGTTTTAGTTGATGAGTGGTGGTGTCTTCTTTGGGCATATTCTGAACTTGGATGTTTCTTCATTGTGACAAAGATCCCCTTATTGCTATACAGACATTTCAAAGTGGAGGGCTTGTTTGAAAGAATCCTGCCTTCCTGGGTGGTTTGTTTCATTGGTTTATGTACAATTACTGTCCTCCAGTTGCATTAGTAAGAACACTTGCATATTTAGTTTTTCATGCCTTAAATATTCATTTTTTTAAAAAGCCAAGCTAATGATTCAGGGAACAGATATTATATATTTCTTCTTTCATGCGTCCCACAGCCCTCCCATGCTACTCCCCCACCTTTTAAATAGTGCTCAACCTCTAGCCTCTAAAATCAGCAATTTGTCTTGTGTTTCACACTGTTACAACATTTGATGGGAGAGCCAAGTCTACTAGAACTGCACAGCTGGAGAAGCAAAACCAGCCTTTGTCCTAACGAGTGGAGCTGTGTTCTTGGTTACTTTTGGCTGCTGGAAAAATTTAAGTACCTGAGCCACTCAGTCAGACCAGCATTGGTAGTGTCTTGTGCTGGGCACACCGAGAACCTGGGGTTTCAGGAAGCTGAGGCATGTGTGCTTTCACACGGTTTCATTAAAATACATATTCCAAATTATTTTATAATTTATAATTTAGTCTATTAGTGCTGTGAAAAGTAGACTTTGCAGCGGCACCCCTCTTCAGAAAAATGGGGAGAAGTTAAATGACACAGGTCCCCCCGGGTAGCTCTGCTGCAGAACCAGGAACTGGAGTCCTGTTCTCCAGCCTCACCAGGTGTGATTCAGCACTGGGTTAGGATATCAGAATCACAGAAAAGCCTAAGCTGGAAGGCTCCTCTTGATTTCATCTGGTTCAACCTCTTGCTGAAAGCAGGGCCTTGGATTAGGTTATTCAGTGCCCTGGTAAGATGAGTCTTAACTATTTCCAGCAAAATAAACTATTACTTTGGGCTTCTGTTTAATTCTTTTTATAGTGAGCAATTTCTCTTTGTGTCTGAAACTAGTTTGCTCTGTAGCAGCTCAGGGGGAACTGCTCTTGCTTTTGGTCCTGTTCTCTGTGCATCCTTGTGAAGAGACCAGCTGCCCCTTTGGGTGCTAACTGTGAACTGTGTAGGTGTCAGTTCTTGTGCTCTGCTAAAACAGCGTCTTGGTGCTGCAGACCTCCCGTAAATGGTTACAGGGAGCCCGTGTCAGGGATTGCCATCTGATTTGTACATGTTCCTGGTTGCACTTGTCGGGTAACAGATGCAATCTAGAGTTGTGTGTCACTTGGCTTTTTTTGATGTGTGACTGATTTGGGATGGCACCTGCAGTGAAGATTTCCTTCTTGACTCCATGGTTCAGCCAAGTGAGTGCTGGAGAATGGATTAAGAATCAGTCAGGATATATTTTTTTCTCTTTCCTCGGAGGAATTCATGAGCAAAGGAAGAAAATATGGGTTATAACTCTCCTGAAAAAAATCTTAAATGTGTGTAAATTGAGGAATTTTATCATATTCTTTGTGATTCCAACTGATCTCATTTATGTACTGTGTAACTTCTGAAATAAAAGTGTACTGCAACCACTTAATCTCCACCGCCCCCACAAGCCTCCTTATCACTTAACTCAATGATCATTTTATTTAAGAATTTGATTAATCAGATTTGTCCTGGCATGCAGACTTACTAATGTACATAATTTGTTTGGAATCATGATGAAAATTTTCCTTGAATCAGTGGTAAGCTTCTGTTGACTTCAGCTTGTCCAAGATTTTGCTACTGCAGTGTAATGTTAAAATATTTATCAGTATTTATTTCACTTGCCCTGATGATGAAAATTTCCATTTCTGTGAATGAAAATAGAAACCCATACATTAATCATGCTAGGTAGATGAGATTTTTGGTGTAGTTAACAGAAATTCAGCAGCTCACTAGGGATATTTGAATTGCCCATGTCAGCGGACTTCGTTCAGAGTGCCTTCCTCACGCCTCTCGTGCTTGCTGTATCTTTGATTCATTTTTGGAGCAGCAGACCCATATCTCAGATACAAAGAATGCAAATTATTAAAACTTTGATCATAAATTAATTTGCTCTGCAGTGAACATTTGCTCTCTTTCCAGACCTTTTCACTTCCTGAGACCTGTTAAGAATTCTTAAGGGGTTTAAGAATGCAGCATTTCTTCTGCTTCATCTATAGCATTCATCACGGAAAAGGAAAATGTTATTTCAGTTTTGCTGATACTGAAAACAGGTTCTTGTTACTTGTTTAGTGTTGAATAGGGTTTTCAGTGTATCCAGGACTATAATGTGTAGTATCATCTGCTACAGCTCATGCAGAGGAAACTGTTACTCAACTTGTGTGTGTTGTAGGGCGGTAGACGGGGTAATTTGTCCTGTTGATTATAAATGTAAATACTGTTTTTAAGGCAACGGTAACCAAGAGTATTTTTCCTATTTACAGAGCAAGCTTTACATGGAAGGATTTAGAAGCCTAAAAGAAGGAGAACCTGTGGAATTTACTTTTAAGAAATCTTCCAAAGGCCTTGAATCAATACGGGTAACAGGCCCTGGTGGGAGCCCCTGTTTAGGAAGTGAAAGACGACCCAAAGGGAAGACAGTACAAAAAAGAAAACCAAAGGGAGATAGGTAATTACCTTACTTTTGCTATTCCCCCTTTTTTTTCTTTGCAAGTTTTTCTTGAAATTATGTTTTCCGCATTTATTTGTTTGTGAAAGGAAACCCTTCTATGCAAATTCGGCTTTTACATGTAGCTTAGTAATTTAATTAAAGCTGTATCTATACAAGTACATCAATCACCCACTGATTAGTTTTACTTGAGAAGGTTTTATTAAATTAGAGGGAGCCTGCAAAGGAATATAATACTATTTTGAAGATATTGCTATTAGACTGGAGAGAGAGGTCAGTCTGAATACAGGTGAAATAATGCCATGTTTATGTGAGAACTGTGCATGCTAAAGAGACTATCATGTGCAGTGGGGTTTTAAACTGTGCATCAGTAGTTTTATACAGAAAAAAATGTAGGTGCTGCAGTAAGGGTTGAGATGTATATAATTTGATTAATTATATTTTTATTGAGTGAACAGAGTATAAGGTGTTTACAAAGGTTTTAATTCCTGGTGCTCTGAGGGACTGTTGTAATAATACTTTACAAATTTCAGGTTAATTTTGATTGCTGCACTTCTCTCTGCACATGTGCAGCAGTCTGACTTGCACTGCACTGTTACACATTACTTTCTGCTTCTGGTGGCTTGAAGAAATCCTGAATCCTCTTCACTACAAAGCCACCTGCACCTAGTTCATCAAGGACAACCTTCCTGCCCAGAAGCTCATCTATTTATTTAGGTGAATTCACCCTTTTTTCCTCATGCTATTGCCCAGCCCAGTAGCTATAATCACTGAGGCCAAGTGGAATACATGCTTTGTGAGGATCCTAGTAAGAGCATCTAAACAGCCAGGTTTTGCCTGCAGTATTTAATGTATGGCATGACTGAGAGGTGATGGCTCTCTTCCATGTATCTTCCATTGCATATTCTGAAGCAAAGAGTAGCTTAGGAAAGATAGGGTCACCTGGAAAGGCGATGTAGCCCAGGTTTGAGAAATTTGGGATCAGAAACCTTTACTAGCTACAGATGAACTCCACTTGTCCTCAGCTCTGTTAAAAGGCCCTTTTTTTGTCCCCCCCCTTTCTTTTTTTAAATTTTTTTTAGTTAAGGACTGGAGACAACATGATATTTGTCCTTCTTTCACCTTCTTTGTAAAAGCTAAAGGCCATAAACAAAATTTATTGCTGCTGTAACAGATCAGAGTCCATAACCACAACAAGGAGAGACTTTGTAAGCCGGACAAAGCTTTCTTTTTGATTGCTCTCCATATCTGGCCTTTTAGAGTCATGTTGCATGCAATGGCTGGTTTTTTGTTGGTTTTTTATTATTATTTTTTTATTTCGCTATAGGCTTTCAGTATTATTTAAATCATTGTTTTTTCCATGAATTGTAGTAGCTAATCTGTTTAGGGTATTAGCATTACCACTGTTCTTAATGTTTCATACTTTGGCAGCAAATAAAGGCCACAGTCATGCTGGCATGATCCTGTTGACTTACTTGTTGCACATGTGTATGAAGGAAGACAGTCCTTACTTCAAAAACCTTGAAACTTAAATGGGCAGGTTGTAAGTAGTCAGGGAAGACAATATAATGTAAGAGACAGGGATTTGAACGATCTATAGTGCACAGTGTAGTCGATGCAGGGGGAAGCAGGACTTTCCAGGTGCAATTCATCTCATCCCAGGGAAGCATCTGAAATGTTGGGGTTGAATCTTGCCTTACTGCTGTTCCTCTTCAGGGACTACACAGGGATCCTAGCTCCAATCCTGTAGATGCTTTCCCTTACAAGTCTCTAAATGAAGTGAGATGAATTCTGCTTTCAATCGTGTTTTTTCATAGCTGAAACATAGAAAAAATTGAACAGATATACCCTGAAAAACAGTGCGGGGGGGGTGGTCTATGAGACAGTGTACTCTCTAATGTTCACTTGCATTTAAAAAAAGGGAAAATTCAAAATTAATTTGAATTAATTTGAATGTGAAAATGTGGGCAAAAACATCTACCCACTTCTGTCTCAGAATTCTTACACTTAAGTCACAAGACACCAAAAAAGGCTGAAAATTGAAATGTTTGAAGTAGCATTGACATTATTACTCAGTGAAAAGCAGTGTCTTTGCTTGAAGGAAAATTAGTTTTGAATGCCTAGACAATAAAAAAGGTGCACCTCCAACATGTGTAGTGAAAAGTTTCTTGAAGATTGCTGTTGTACTGTGAGAACAGCCTCCATTTATGAAAGCTAATTCCAACTTCTTGTGTTCATCTCTTTTTATGTTACCAATGTAAGAGTGTGAGAGCCCAGCTTCAGTGCATCTTTTTGTCTGGATCCCATTTGAATGGATTCTGTTACTCTAATTACTGAGAGGAGTTAGAGATAGCAAAGATGGGTGAGAAAAAAAGGGAAAAGCAGCAAGATGGGCAGATAGGGAGGGGGGGAAAAAAGTCATGACACTGAGGCTTTGAGGCTTTGTCAATGTTCGTAGATTTTGTGAGGCTTCCATGATAGACTCAGGGTCCCTGTAATTTGTAGTATTGTTGCTGTGGGGACCTTGCTGTGCTAATATTTCCCCTTCAGCATTACTGTGGGCCACGTTAGTTTTATAATATAAGTGGGAATTCTTCATAATTGTCACCAGTGGTATCGGCCACTTGGTCATCCTTTCTCAGCCAGCGTGTTGGTGCGTGCACTTGTGAGGAAGGGAAATTTTGTGGTCCGTGTGAAATGAAGCTGTGGCTCTGAGCAGCCTGCAGGCTTCAGGTTCTCAGACCTTAACTTAATCTGCTGTAGTACATGTATGTACTTTTTCACAGTATTTAGAGCAATCTGGTCTAGAAGGGAGGTTTCTAAATGAAGCTCAGCTGGGATTTTCATCTGCCAGGTTCTGGGTTCAGAAGTGGTGTTTTATGGCAGAGACGCACAGCGGAGGGGCTGGTCCCTTCCTACCTGAGTAAACCAGGGGATGAATTGCAGGGAGTTGCATTATGACCAGCTGCAGCTCGCTTTGTAGGAGCTCTTAACACTTGCCAAGCACAGTGTGTTTTGCTCAGTTTTGGCAGTGAGCTGTCACAAAAGCTTGCTGTGCTGCTCTCTAGGAATGACCATGGGGATCTGATGCAGAAAAGATAAAGTACTCTGAGATCACACTTAATCAAGTACTCAGTAACTTGTAGACAAGTCTGTGATTTAGAGTAGAATAAATGAAATCAGAACCTAACCCACCATCTCAGAGTAAAGCTGAGAGGAAAAAGGGAAGAAGGCAAAAAAATGACACTACTTTCTTTTTACTTTTTTTGTACAAGCTCTCCCAGTGTTTCTATGTCACCTAAAATGAAACCAGGTAAAGGACCATTTTATGAGTTGTAATTATTTATATAGATGGGAGAATATTTTTTAGTGCAGTGTACATTTAAATAATTTGGCCCACAGACTTTTGGCACAATATTAATAAAGGTGCATGATGCTCACAGGACTAGAAGCTAGAGTTATCTTTGGGACCTAGAGGTATTACCCAGTATCTGTAAATATTCCTAAAATATTCCTAATAGGAGCTCAAAGTTGGATAATTTTTCAGCAGAATGTCTGTTATGCTGAATCTGCTGAGCTTGGCACTTGCTTCATGTGGAATGTTTTGGGGGAGATGGAGAGCTTGACAGCTTTTTTTTTTTTTTCCTTTTTTGATTTTGAAATCTTTACACCAAAATGGAAGCAATAAAATAAAGCAAGAAGAAAGGAATAACGAAGAAATAATTAAGAGTATAACTCCATCTCCCAGTTCTAATTTATGTCATTTCAGTCCTCTGATACCCTCTGCTAACATCACAGGTGTGGCAGGGAAACTTTCTAGCACAGGTGACCTGTGTCAGTAAGTGGTTCAGATTTAAACATGTAATAAATAAGTGCTACGTTGTGAGATTGGGGGTTGACATCAAACATTTCACTGGCTTGGTTTATAGTGCAGCCCTGCAAGTAAACGGTGAGGGAGGGATTTGGGAGCTGCTTAAAAGGGTGGAGCTCAACGAACCATTGCCACTGGATGAATGGTGATGCTGAATTGCACCCTGGGATACAGTGGGTGAAACAGCCGTGTATATCTAGCTCAGTTGGCTAAACAGTAATGAGTACCGCAGCATGGATATAACACTTTGAAAACTTTTTTCTGATGTAGATAACTATGAAGGAGGAACAATTAGAAAAGAAGTGTTTCTGTGTCAAGATGTTATAAATGGTGGTCACCAGTAACTCTCGAATGTGACCAGAACAATAATTTTCAAATGAAGAAAAACGCAGTTCTAAACCACCAACAGGGTGGAAATACAGCCACCTAGGGAAGGGGGGGTTGTAATTAAATGATATAATTCTCCCCTGATGAACTGTCACTTAAAACTAGTGTCTGAGTCAGACAGAAAATGGTTTTAATATCTGAAGGCATTCTGTGGATGATCTGAAGTCAGACTATATTAAGAAAATCTTAAAGGTCTTCTTTAAAAGCTCGTGATCTGCACAAACAGCCACTAGGCTGGTATGATGCAGGAAGAGATGACGCATGGTGGCATGCCATGGAGGACATTTGAATCAAAGTTAACAGGACTAGGAGAGCTAGTTTAGGGCAGTAAAGTTACATGATACTAAATTACTTCAAACTTGATATTATATCAATTCCATCTCTACTGACTGAATCACACTCAAGTGTATAATCTAACTTTCATAGAAAAGCCTCCTGCAGCTTGAACTGAGCAGGTTTTTGTGAAGGAGATGTGAATAATGGGAGTGGTCTGGGCTGGGGAGGAGAGCCCTGAGCTAGTACCAATGTGGGAGAAGCACATAAAAGCCATGCTTAGCAGATGGATGGGGAAAGCCTGTCAGTCCCTTCTCCTGAGAGGAAGCAAGGCCAGGCTGGTGGTCACAGCAAAACGCTGCAAAGGGGATACGTCCACTTGGCCAGCCCCAGGGACCCACGTTGGGCAGGTCCTGAACAGCACCAGGGTGAAATGGGGAGCAGGCAAACTGAATCATCCAATCAGGGAAATGGATGACAAGTTCAGGGAGTTTTAGCCTTTGGCACAAAATGGTGTCAGCATGTTACTGTCAAAGGGTGAAATTTCCCTACTCCTCTTCGATGTAGATCGCATTCACAGTTCTGCCATTTTCTAAAGGGGAAACTGACGCACAAGTAATGCAAAAATTGCATGGCTCTTGCACCAGTTTCTTAGAAATACAGCCTTGCAAAAGGACCTTACTCGAAGGTGGTGTTTCAGCAATTAGAACATGAACACCTCCTCCCTGACTCCCTTTCACCTGGTATTAGATGGCAGGAATTTCTTAATTCCAATTTTCATTCTTGCTTTTCCCATTTTTCAAGCATAGGGCATTTTCTTGCCTGTTTGCTCTTTCCCTGCATCATAATGATTTTGTTGGGTGTCTAGTTGCTCTTCCCAGTGATGTCTGAGACAACCTTTTAAACTTAGAATGGAAAAACAGCCATTGTTTTGTTCTTTTATGTGAAAATTGCCATTTGAAATGAGGTCCCTCTGGCCTACTATCATCTTTCCAACAAGGGCATGTATTTAAGGAGAGCCTGTAAAAAATAGGGAGGTACAGTATAGCTTTCCATTTCTGGCAGTAGTGATTTAAGCATTCCTTCAATATCGACAACTAATCTGTAAAAGACAATTAGATGAAGTATTAAGTACCTGAATTTGCTGGATGCAACTTCCTTTTGGATCCTCAAGCAAAGCTTGATATTATTTGTGCAGAGTTTTATAGAGTTAACAATTTGCACGTTTAGACAATAGGCTAGAATGGGGATAAACACCACTCTGAGATATGCTTCCTTACATAATTTTAGGATTGATATTTGCTGACTGTGCCATAATAAGCCACTAAACTGGTATGAACTGCTTGTAACAGGAACAGCAGAACGCTGGATTAAAAAAAAACCAAAACCCTAAACAAAAAACCCCTGAGAGCTTTGCAATACTCCATTACTTCAGGAAGGTTATATCTTCGTGGGACTACAAACATTAGGGACAAAGTTTTTCATCCTTGCTCTTTTCCTCAGGCTGACAACTCTTTGGAAGTTTTAGCAACATTTTGGGTTTTTCCAGAAGTGAGATAAAACCAGAAAACCAGAGGGCCTTGTTGGTAGGGTTAAAAAGTAGGTAACTTAAAAATAGCTGCCACTTGGTACTGTGAATTGGAGGCTTGAAAGCTGGCTTGGAGATGGATCTCTAGGGCAGGAGGTTAATCTTTGCTCATCTTTGTGCAGATCCATCCAAGTCTTAAGTCAGAAGCCTCTGAAAAGTGTTACTGCATATATTCATTAGACTGCCCTTGTTAAAATCTACATCATCCATCTGTGTTTAAGGGGAGCTCAGCAGCCACAGCCCTCCTGCATAACAAACACACAGTGTGCTTCCAGGACGTGGTCGGTCCAGTCTGATAAAAACAGAATCAGATCTCCAAGAATAAGTATTTTTGGCATGAAAAAATGAAAAGGAAGTGGCCTAAGGGAGAATAGAGAAAACAACTGCCAGTGCCTGATGTGTATAGATCCCAATATCTACGGACCACACACTATGTGTCATGATTTCTTCTCTGGCACAGGGTGTAGCTAAACCAGTCTTCCTGAAATGCCTGGTGTAGAACTATGGGAAGGTGTTCCAAAGTGAGAGCAGAAGCAGGAAAACCTCACCTCTTGGAAGACAGCAAGCCACGGCCAGGCTAGCTTCTACCCCCCAGATCTAGCATACAGCACTGGGAGCTGCCTTTCTCAAAAGATACTGGATTTCTCTTTCATAATTCTGTAGCTCAGTCAGGAGCCAGGATGCAGAGCTGAAAGATCAGAGCTTGCGTGTTGGAGCAAAGTGTAGAAATGGTTACAGTAGTGCGTAACAGCGTGTATAACATTTGAGTAAAAGGTTTTGTCTTTCAGAAGACATGGAAGAAATCCCATTCAAAATTTTAAATGGAGAGAACATGGTTAGATTTGCAAAGCCAAGTGCCCATAGTTAGATGCAGGCTACAAAGCTTAATTTGATCCAAGGTCAGTTAGGTATTTTGGCGTACCCAGGCACACTGTATGTGCTGGGTGGTTATACACGCAATTCCTCATTCATTTGAAAGGCCATTTTCTGGTTTCAGACAATTTAACTACCAAATTCATCACAAGGACGCTTAAAGTAAAGTCTCTTTTCAGATGCTCCATTGCTGGTGAACTTGCATGACCATGCAGTGTTTCAGGCTGCTCACTCAGGTGCAGGCAGGAACTGGGCTTTGCACTTAGGCCTACAAATCATCAAAACATGCAAAAATATGTGCTGCCTTTCCATCATGTGTCTTCTGGTGGGGCTTTTCATGTGCTTCAAGTAAATATAAATATCTGTGCCAAGGGAAGAGCTTGGAACCTGGTAGCCGTGATACCACTAAGTAATATCCAAGCATGATTTGCATCATTGCAAGCTTGTATTTAGAAAAGAGTAGAGCCTGGAAAAAGTTTTTTGGTATCTGTTTGTATGCATGTACAATTAAGAGGAGAGAGGCCCCAAATTTTTCATAGTGTTTATAATAAGAAATCCAAATTCGATGCTAAAGTAAGTAGATTCAATTCTGAAATGTACCAGGAACAGATGAAGTGAGTAGGAAGGTGTCATTTTTATGCAGCCTCATGTAGAGTAAAGCTGTCCCTGCACAGCAGATGGGTTTCTTAAGCACATAAACTGTTTTTGGAATGCAGAATATTTTTCTTTAATCGGATGTCTTCTCTAGGCCTCATGTTTTCTGACTCTTCCACTCTCTTTCATCAAGGGGTGAGCTCTCTCTCACTTACAGTAAACTCTCAGCATATATTCAGGCCTCTGCCTGCACTGATATACCTAATGATCCCACTGCATTCTTACCTGAACTAATGATTACACATACCAGAAGGAATTTAGAAGCACAAAAGAATTGAGAACTCTGCTCAATTTAACAGACATTATGCATAAATCCAGTGGAGTATATGTTAAAAGTATTTCAGTAAATAATTTTCAAAAAATCATTCTGTTGCTAAAAAGTCTTCCTAATATAACTGGCATCTTCTTTAATTCAAATTTGTTTCTCAGTGTTTAAGTTCTTACTACTATAGTATTTTCAAGTAGACAAAAATTTAAAAGTGCGCACATTTTCAGGAGCCAACTCAGTAAATACTTAATCTTGTGCTGTGAAAAGATCAGGGAACAGAGTATTATTTGAAAATATTTTCCCAATTGTGAAAATTTCTGTTTTAAGTTGATACTGACCCTGACTACAGACTGTGCTGCTTTCTGCTTGTGTGACTGGTATAGCTATCAATGAACTGGTAACAGAACTGCTCACAGGATAAACTACCTTTTTAAAAGGTGCACACTGTCTGTGCTGTATTTTATGACAAAAATGTTCAGTGTAATTAAATAATTAAACCCCAAATCTTTTATTTTAGGAAAACAATTGCATTTCCTTGCTTTTTTCTGTTATGTTGTATTCCAGCATCACCTAGCAAACATACTTGAAACGTGTAATAAATATACAGCCCTGAGGACAGATCATAATGGTGATTCCAGATGATGGAAAAAACTGTCATATAGTTTGGTCTGTTGAAAAAGATACCAAAAACTTGAAAGCTAGAGAAAAATGAATTGTAGCATATCTGCTAAATCAGATATCCCTGAAACATTGCCTTTGATTTACCACTGTAAATTTACCACTGATGAATCTGAAGCTCTTTAGAAGGAATAAAAGTTCTGGAGCCCTTTAACTTCAAATTAATAAAGTCTGTGCAGTAATGTAATTCCAAATTGCTACAGCTGTTTCTTTTATTAGCTGTGGCTTCATGTTTCTGTCCTTGACACTTAAAGATCAAACCTACTTAAATATGAATAATTTAAAATGTGAATTTACTTCAATATCTTATTTTGCCAAGAAGCTCAGCAGCTCATTATGTAAGAGGAATGTGTCACAGAGGTAGTCATCTCCGTAGTGGTGGTGCAGGCACGATGCTGCTCTTCCCACTGTGCATCCCCCACCCCCAAAAGTGCACCCCTGCAATGTGCTGTGGCATTTATTCAGCAGGTAATGAGACACAGGCTATGTCCTGAAAGAAGTCATGAGTCTATAAGAGCATATTTACACAAGGAGAGGGAGGCTTATTTCAGTAGAAACATAGCAGTTGAAGCCACCCCTGCACGGCAATTCAGAAGCAGCAGGACTGAGTGGGACTTTGCAGTTGCTTCTTCTGGTTATGACAAGCTGTTCAGTGAAGAGACAGTGGAGCTCAAATATAAATTCTCCTGCGGTGTCCGCCATCCGTCAGGCAGGGTCACAGGAAGATATTTCAAGGATAAAAGGTAGGGTGAAGATTAGGAAGAAGCAGGAATAGGAAAACAAACACAGGGAAGATGAGGAAGGAGGGGGATGAGAAAGGACTTAGGGAAGGGGGGACAAACCATTGAAAATAGTGGCAATATGAGAAGTCCAGATCTTTTCCAGGCTCCAAATGGTTACCTCAATGCTGGTAGTTCTGCCACTCTTCAGGGACTGCAGAAAAACCTGACTCTCCCCACAGGCACAATCAGGGATTCAACTGAATTTTCCTGCATTTTGAAAGATTGCTGCAAGTCAAGAGCTAAAGCACAGGGTGCTGAAGCACAGGTGGTATGTGAGCTCCTGCTCTGCAACCTTGCAACAACTATGGTGACTCCAGTGGATCTGGAACTTTCTGCAGTATTCTTCTTACTGTGTGTTCCTAATTTACCAGGTGACAAACGTAACACATCTGGAGTTTGTTTTGCAGAGCCACCAAATGCAGCCCTCACAGTTGCTCAGTTTGAGCTTTGCCTTAAATGCATCAGGTGCTATAAAACAGTAAGTGCTCCATGGGCACTGGTATTTCAAATTGGGCACTTAGAATAATGCTCCTCTGGAAAATTATTTTGGCTTTTTCCTTGTGCTCCAGAATCCTGCGCATTTCTCTGAGACCAATTAAACCACAAAATTTTGTAGAGACATTGCAAAGTAATTAGTATTTGTAATGCATTAAAAGATCTTAATGAGAGCCCCAAAATTAGTATTTTTGGTGTTTGAGATTTAGCTGGATTTAGTGGTGAATTCAAGAGTTGAATTGAGTAGGCTAAGGAAGAATACAATAACTTGTATTTCATGCAGCAAATGAGAAAAGGCCCTATAGGAGAACTCACATGTGCGTTCACAGGCTGTTACTGCAGTGTAAATTGTTTCCTTCTCCTTTGAATACTGAATTGGTAGATAATAGGATTTGTAGAAATTAGCCTGCACACTCCTCTCACCAGTTTGGGGATTTGGACTAGTTTCTGTTTGCACTGTAGGACAAGGATGAAGAGACTTTCAGGGAAGAAATGGAACACTGCTCAAGAGAGAACAGAGGTGGCTCTGGCCAAGCTGGAGGAATAGCGAGCTGAGCTTGGCATAATTGATTGGGAAGAGGGAGCTGGGTTTGCTCAGTAACAGTGGAATGGTTAAAGAGGAAAGAGTTGTGAAAGTTCACTGTGAAATATGGGAGTGAGCTAAACAATTTCTTTTCCTTGATCTCCATTCATCTATAATCTTACTGGTGTTGAGTCTCCTGGCACTAGAGCTTTTACAATGAATAGCTGAAAGTAAAGAAATTGATTTAAATTGCACTGGTCTTGTGTTAAATGGCTGTCTCTACTCTAGAAGTCACTTGGAGTTTTACCCTTTTAGCTCTTGGACAATTTAAATGCTAAATATTTAATTTACTTGAGACAGCTCTGCAAACAACAGCCAACTACAGACTGCTCAGTTAATGTTGCAACAGCCTTTGCATCAAACTATAACTGAATGCTTTGCTTGTTTTTAATGATAAATGATTATATTCTCACCCATATAAAAAGCTGAAATAGTTTAGCGTTTCAAATTCAACTTCTGATTTGCTGGTGTTTAAAATTAGTATCTCTGCCTTTTTGTGATGCTACACTAATACCGTAAAACAAAACAATAGAGTGCGTATCAGCGTGTGTCTGCGTGAGACGAGTTGTACTACAGAATTATGCAGTATTACCTCTTCTGCCAATGAGAAGGCCCCATCAATAGTTGCAATAGGATTAGAAGTTGTAGGTAGCTCAGATGTAAGCCTATTAATTTGCCTTTTTAAGGGTTTCATTTTATTTACATTCTTTTTCCCTAGTTTTATAAAAATCACTTCTTTCTACTAAGTGAATGAAAAATCTTTACTTTCCTGTTTATCAGACTAATATTTTCAAGTTCTTATGTTTTGATATATTTTTTGGAAGAATCATGGTTAGCTGGTCAAATAATAATTGTTAGAAATATGTGCCTACACGTCCTTTTAATAATTACTTAAAATGTGTTAAGCACTTTAGTTTTCTGAGTGAGAAAATAATCCTCAGAGTGGATTTAATTTACTTGGTAAATAATTCAATGTGATTTTATGTTATTAAATGTGGGAATATAATTACTCACTTCACTAGTGAGAAATTCTAGAATTTTTGTCCTTATGTACATTGTGTAAAAAACAAATTTTACTTGGATCCCAGAAATAATTTTATCAAATGGTTCTTTCTTGTTATCTCTGTATTTCTAACTCTCTGGACCCTCCTGAAGTTACCTTTCTCCTTTACAATTTTTTACATTTCACTTATACATAGAAAAGAAACATCTGGCTTTTTTTTTTAATGAGAGCTGTACGCTCATTGACCAAACAAGCAGCAAGGAATCTGTTGTATGGTTGATTATTGCAAGAAAATGAGGTAGTAGTCTCGCTAATAATCAGTAAAATTTGTATAAACTGGTGCTGTTTCATTTTCTGAGTCAGCTAATCTCATACTTTCACCCTTACAAGAAAACAAATCGTGTTTAAAAATGCCTGGTGTGGAAAAATGGTACTTTCAAATGTAGAGATTAGAAACATTTAAAACATACATATCTGTGGTTGAAGATGCCGACTCTCAATTCTCCCCTGTCTGGAGCTTTCCTTTTTTATCTTTGAAGTTTAGTCATTATTCCATGTGTATGCCATTGGTTTATTTTTGTATCCTACAGAAATTATTTCAGACTGTTTAGATCCAGTCTTTTTAGAATATTTATGAATGCAACTTATCAACAAGTTTACATTTTATGCAGCCTGTGGAGTTGGATTTTGGAATTTGCTTTTTTAGTAGTTCTTTTGTTAAAGAGAAATCTTTCAGGCATGAATTGATAGTCCAGATCTTTTGAGGTCTGTCTGTGCTAACCTATGACCTCTGTTCTTAGGAGGTCAACATCTGAGGGCAGGAGATTAAGGCAGTTAAAAGATTGGAATGGGAACTGGAATGGAAAAATTAGCCAGCACATTTTGGGTGGAAAACATCAAAGTCATCAAACAATTTGCTTATTTTAAACTCAGTTTAAGGGTAACAAGCTAATTGTACTGTGTTTGTTGACGCAAGCAATTTATATTATTTGAGAACATTAACACTGAAGAATTCTTTTTAATTGGAGAAACATAATGCCTCTTTAGTATAAATGCACTATGTATTTTGTATACTAAATGCTTTTGTGCAACATTTTTAGATAATAATTCAGGATCTGCTCATACAGTCTGTGTGCCTTTAATTAGCTCTATTGCTTACAAACAGCGATAGTAAGTGTTGTGGAACCTGAAACTTGCTTGTAGTCTGCTGAAGACCCCTTGCTGTCGTTGGAGAATACAGGTGCTCTCAGTACAAGGGAAAAACTATTCCCATATTAAAATTTTCTAACTTTGATGCTTAAAATCACTTGTAAGCATCTCTCCTTGTTTCAGTTTTTGAAATGTGAATTCCTTTCCAATACAAATTTGTGACCAAGAAATGTTCTTTTATAGATTATAAATTGACTTACAAGAAAAGACGCCATTGTCTCTTTGTTCTTGTCTGACATAGTTCAAAATTCATTAGTGTGTGTTTTTAGAAGAGTGACAACTTCATCTTTCATCTGTGCATTGATTTCAAAAATGCTATTATCTAGAAGAAGACACCTTCCCACATCTGAACAATTATGCAAGTTCAAGGATTTGTGTAAGCAATCACATTTTTGTCTTGCTTGTTTAAAGTGCAAATGAAAGTGGTATCAGTATCATAGGCAAAAGCCAGACTAGTGTTTCAGTATGTAAACCCACCTAGTAGGAAAGAAGACAAAAGTTACAGGTACTTCTCAGCTCAGGCTCTGACTAACAGCACATGGTACGCTCCTATAGGTATGGCTGCTAATTAAATTAAAGTACTATCATACAGCTAAACTCAAGCAGACAGCCATCTATAAACCTCAGTGTAACATCCACATACTTTTGTTGTTCTTTGGATAGTGAAGGATATGAGATTTAAACCCCTTTGCAAGCTTATAACTTTACAAACTATTCCTCTAAATGCTAAAACCTTCTTGCAATTTTTAACCCTGATTTGCATCTGAGGGGAAATTGAACAAAATTATCACCATAATTTCTTGTTCTTTCGTGGAAGGAAAAGAAGGGAAAGCAGGAGGAGCTGTTGTGGACTGCAGCAGCCCATGGACTGTTCCCAGGGATGCAGGCACTGCTTTGTTTCCTTCCTGCCATTTCACTGGGTTGGCTGGAGAAGCTCTGCCAGCTGCAGAGTGGCCACGGCTGGCTGTGCTCTGCGATCCCGGGGGCATTGTCGTCACTGGATGTGTCCTGCATCCTCGCTGGTGCTGCCACAGCTGGCTGTGGCCTGCATCCCTAGGAGTGCCACAGGCACTGGGAAACAGAGAGCATTTGAAGGGGCAGAACCAACCCTGAAGGTTATTGTAACTTTGAGATCTGTTCCCTGTTTGAATTCTTGGGATAAAATGGGGTAGCTTCTCATCAGCCATTTTGGGATTCTTGCTTGTCAGCGCTCTCTGTGGTTAAATAATAGCTGGTTGGACAGCTAATTCTGTGTACAGACCGGTTTTGGTTACCCACTTGTGAGAACTTGTGAATCCTTGTGAAGGAACAGAGGATGAGTTTAATAAAGAAAAAATGTTAACTACAAAGACAGTGTGCCTGACATGACTTAGGATAACTTCCTTGTTTGCCTGAGCTGTTTCTATACCTTCCTTCTGTTCTGTATGTGTAACAGTAAACTCTTCAATGAAATCCTTCTTAGCCCATATAATAATTAAAATCACTGTAGTTTTTAATTACCATAGTAATTGTGGTTCTTGGCTATTTGAAATAGAAGAGAGCAGTGGTACACACACATTTTTTAATCTGGAAGACCTGTTCCTCAGGATTTTTGCTGGATGTGTGTATCCTCTTGTTTGATGATTGTTGATTTTTGATGATGTGTGATGATTCAAGCACCCTGTCCACAAGCATGCTTTTCTTAATATCTTTTGCCCATCCTTTGAAAGTAGTCTGTAGATACCTGAGATCTGCAGATCGAAAACCACTCTAGTGGACACTCTCAGGGTGCTGGAGGTTTTTCATCCCTTAGTTATTGTGGCATTAGTTCTAAATGTGCTAAGAACTGCCTCCAAGTTTTATGTGCAATAGCTTGCGGGGCAGAGTAGACTGCTAAATTTGTGGAAAGGTAATTCAAAACTCAAAGAAATTATAATGCAATTTTTGAATTACTTAGCAATTAATTTGACTTACTTATGATGAAACCCTGCTTTGTTTTTGCTTGGTCTTTGTGAGAAATACCTAGAGAATATATCCTCAGTTGCCTCACGTGTTCTTTTCACAACAAAAAAATGCTATAGAGATAGACAAAACTGTTTAGAATTACTGCAAATAGTATTTTTCAGGCTTATGTGTTTATGAAGGTTGAAATTTCTGGCAGTGCAGCTGCACTAGATTCCTGACTGCGGACCCCAGTGCTCTTGGAATCAGTGTCTCCAAATGGACTCCATAATTTGCCTCAGCTGAGTCACTTCCTTACCATGAACTGCCATAAAGAGATTATTACTTCTGCTTTGCTTTCTAGGGTTTAGCCTGCACTGCCCCCCTCCTTTTCAAAATAAGAACTCATCAGAAAACACCTTTTGTAGAAACACAGTCGAGTTCAGAGGATTTCAGAAAACTGGATTATTGGTGGCCTTTTTTTTTAAGGGACTACTGAGGTTTGTGTTCCTCATCTGTTTCTAGCTGCTAATTTGAATGAGAAGCCAGCAGAAAAAAGCATGTTGGTTTTGTTTCTAAGTAGTGGTTGTTTCCAACTGCCAGGAGAACATGATTGTCTATGAGATACTTCAGGTGATTGCTATCCATAAAATCTTTAGAAATATATGGTAATAAATCTAAGCTGTTGTATATGTTTTCTTCATGACCCACATTTCTTGCTTAATCCTTGCATAAAATACGAATGAGCTTCTTGAATTTGCTTTTTTGAAAAAAAATTCAAACTTTTGAATTTGTCAGAATAGTAAGTCTTTACATCAGTGCAATGTTAAGATGCATTTTATAGAAGATTGACTTTAATTGTCAAGAGGAAAAACAAATTATTAGATCTGTTGTATACACATATATAGGATATGCAATAGATTTATGAAAGGTTGCCTCAGTTGTATTGAAGAAAGTGGGTGCCAAAAGAAAGATGACTTAAGTTATAAGATATTAGACAAAATGAGGCTATAATAATGTAGCTGTGTTAGCTTGCTCTCATTAGGCCAGGTAACAACAGGAGTAACAAGGTCACATGCCCTTTTATCATCTATGGCCTTGCCTATGTAAGAAGGTCAATTGAGAGTTTCCAAAAACCTGCAAAAAATTCTTGAATTACAGATTCTGGTTGAGACTGTAAGTGAAAAACTATACGAAGGTGATATTAGAAGTGGAAATTAATTGTGGCGCTGTATGCGCAGTAATCACGGTAGTGAAACATCCGGCTGCAATAATGAGATGCTGTGTTGTGAACAGGATTCCAGCATGTTCCCTTTCTATGGGAGCAGGTGGTAAATTTGCTTCAGCTTGCGTATTTTCTTATATTGTAGAGTATTGCAGTTTGTGTGTGGTATATAAATCCATTTTCGTTTAGCTTGGAAATGTTTTCTTCAAGCAGATTCTCATTTAGTCAAAGAAAAAAAAAGAGATTTCACAAAGACAAGTTTATTACTACTACTACTATTATTATTATTATCATCAATTAAATAAATAATTAATTAAAACAAACCTGTTTCTAAAAAAAACCCCACTGCTTTATTAAATGATAGCTCAAGTTTGTCAGTTTAAAAATCCTTATTTCCTTGAAGTAGCCAGCCATGACCTGAAATGTTTCATTCCTATCAGTATGTAAAAGCAAAATCAGTACATAAAAGCTAAATGTGCCTATTAGGAGCAGAATCGGGATGGAAGTGAAGGTGAGGGGTGTGAAGAACTGGAGGTGGGAAGGAAATGTGGTAAAAGGGATCACTGGATATGAACTAGGTAGTTAGTGGGACTGGGGCCAACTGAATAAAGAGAAGTGGTGGGTGGGCACTGTTCACCCTTTCATGACAGATCGAGGCAGGGCTGCTTCTGATGCTTTCTGTGGACTGATGACTTCCAGTCCTTGTAGACAGGTCTTCAGCATACTCCTGCCTCAAACCAGGCAGTCTGTAGTGCTCACTTTCCTTTTAGCCCCATTTTCCCCCAGAAAAGGTTTTAGCTATAGAAGCTTTTTTAAAGTGTGTATTTCACGTGATTCAGAGGAAGGGGAGTACCAAACCTGGGTCAGCTGCAAGCTGATCAAGAGAGAAAACAGCACAGGTTGTAGCTGAGTGCTCTGCACTCATGGTCCAGGGTGCATGGCTGGCCAGGGCTCTGCTTAGCTGGAATACAGCTCTTTGCTGGGGCAGGCTGGGGGTTCACCTGCTTGTAGCCACCCAGGGGCCCCAGGCACTGGGATGTGCAGTATCTCTGAAAGCCAGCACAAATGAAGATGTGGCACAGCTGTGGCTGGTGTGAAATCTGGAGGTGGTGAGAGCCAGGCTCCCTGGAGTTGTGTTGTGGCTGGAGTCCCAGCGTACTCCCTTCTGGAAGGGGATGGGCTGCACTGGGCTCTCTGTGACAAGACAGGCACTTGTAAGATTTCCCCTCTTGGTTTTCTGACAGACAGCACTCGTGACACTGCTAAACACAGGCTGAGACTGCTGAGATGGTCAAGCAATGTGGCCAGGAGAGTTTTCCTGAGGGTGCTGTAACAGACACAGCCCTGGAGACCTGTTTGGCAGAATGTGCCAGTAAGATAATTCTGCATATGCTGCAGTCTCTTTGCACAAGGGAAAAGAGCCTCTCTGAAAGAAAGATGAAAATGGGGAAGGTACACAGGTGGCCTTGGCCCAACCCTAGGCCATACCCTTTCTCGGAGGTATTCAAGACAGATTCCCTCAGATTTGGGAGTTAACTTAAGATTTCTTGCATCAATAAGTGTTCTTAAACGAGCAGTAAATTGAGTATATCTAAGTTATTGTCAGTGTAGGCACTGAACACCCTGAGATATTTTTTTTTTCCTTTATATGTACTTGTAAATCATATATATGGAATATCTAGAGTGTGAACTTTCATCCACTGGTTTTGTATCTCATGCCTGTGTCCATTAATACATAGCTGGGTTCTGGGACCCTCCTTGTCACATATTGACATTCCTTGGGGACACACAGCTGGTGTTTAATGATGTCTGATCTAAGTTTGCCAAAACTCTCCCCAACAATTGCAGCAAAATTCTTCAGGCAGAACTGTTAGAGAGGCACCATTAAATTGAAAATAATTTAAATTTCTGAAAGCCATACTGCATTAATTTTAAGTATAAAACATGCGAGTTTTTTTAGCTGCTGTTGATTTTTCTGCACTGCGCTGTATAAGCTGAAGTAATGGGAATCTCCAAGGTTCTGGACTGCGTTAACAGATTGAATCCCTATTTATTATTTTTTCCTGTAGGAGAACTGTGACTTTAAAAGAAAGGGATGCTGCCCCGGACTCTGAAGCCAGGTCTCTGCCAGGGTGCAGTTTCAAATTACCATGGCCGGCCAGCTGCCGTGGCCCCCCTGCACCCACAGCCAGTCTTGTGGTCCTCTCCCCTTGGGGTCGCCGGTGCCGATCTAATTCCTCAGAGAGCCATTTCAGGGAGCGTAACTGAGAAAAAACTAATCCTGCAAAAATAAAAGGTACCGAGCAGCAAATGGATAGAGAGGTGACAGAGTGGGGGACGCCTCTCGGTAACAGCTCCGTGTTTGGTGGGTTTATCTGGAGTGAGAAACCCTACGGGCAGCTCGGCATGAAACATGTTGTGCTCTCCGCTCAACGTGGCGGAGGCATTCCCTGCTGGCGGCAGCTTTTTGGCCTCTGTAGTAGGAGCGATAGGAAGTCTGCCCTCACTGGTGGCAGGTGGTGATTTAAGAGCCAGCGGGGTTCATGGGAGGAAAGTGTCAGGAACACAAAACCCAGCAGGGAGTTGGGTTTGGCCTCCAAAAGGCCAGAGGTATAATTAGGCATCAGCAAGACCTCGCAGAGGGTTTGGGGAGTGTCCCAGGCGAGGTCTTTTCTATTTGAGCTCCCTCTGTCAGACTGCCAGTAGATCCCACTGCACAAAGTTCCCCACAAGAGCGATGGTGTGTGCTTTTTAGCAGGGCTGCAGCTTGTGGTTTTCCCGGCAAGGGAATGAAAACAGGATGCGAAAAGCAATCCTACCTATTTTAGATGCTTTGGTGCCACCACACCATTAACCTGTCTCTGAAACTGTACAGTACCAGGAAGTTGGCAGCTGACTGGGAAGGTAAGCAGCATTCCTCAGCTCTGTGCCTAACATCCCTGTGGGGCTGGAGAGCAGGCTTTAAAAGCTGCAGTGCTCAGGCTTAATTCACTGTTAACTTCTGGTCTGGCGTTTTAGTCTGTACGCAGTGGTCATTTCTCAGTGCCCTTCTTGCCTTTCAGCAGCTGCTCCTCAAAACTTGGAAAATGCAAGCAGTAGGCTTGGAGGAGTCAGCGTGTGGTGTCATCATGGCTCTTCCTTCCCTGCCAGCTTCCGCTAAACAATCTGTTTAATTTCTTTTCTGCTTCTGTTGTGTTAGTTTGAAGTGCTGTGAACGATGTGAAGACAATTGGAGATATGTACTAAAACTAGCATTTCCTTCTTGTAGTGTTCTGCTATTTCACATCAATCGTATTATCTGAAGTGTGTTCCAGTCACACAGTTTCACTTAGGATCTTAAATGTACTAAAATTATAGCCTGCCTTCTTCATGACAAGGAAAAAAATAACATAAAGTTCACATACAGTATCAGAAACCATATTCTTTCCATCTGATTTTACCACATACACCAATTGCAGAGTGTTTGTATGTCACACAGAAGAAGTTAATGTTTCACGTTTCTTAATGACAGTTCTTCAAAGGAAATTTTCTCACCAAATGGGAAGGATTATATAGAATCAGCACTTAAAGTTAGCAGCACTGTAATGCTGAAAGACAGACCTGAGTGTCAGTAAATTTGTGAAACTCAGTCTACAATTCACTCAATGTTGTGTTTTCCAGGCTTCCAAAAAAAGGGAAATATATATTCCCTGGTATTTCCAGATATGCTTATTTTCCTAGTCTGCTAGAAATCAGTGAGTTTTCAAAGCATTCATTAATGCTGCTCCCCTGTAAGTTACAAAATGCTATTTTGTGATGTTGAAATAGTAAACTAGCATTATTGCAAATCTTTCAATCACCCTCAGTTACTAAGAAAGTTAAACAGGTGTCTTAAAAAAGCCCCAAACAAACAACCAGTTCATTTTAAAAAAAAATTAATTTATGGTAAAGCTCGACAGTGATCTTAATGTTATTCAGAGTTCCTTTTGTACAAAGAGGGTGGTACTGGCAACTAAAATCCTGATTTATTGATGACTTCCCTTTCTATAAGACAGCTTATAGTTTTCTTCTTGTCATCGTCATCAACAGAGGAAAGTTACCAGCTGAACTAATTAATTCTACAAGACTTCATAGGAAAAATAATTTTGCTGCTATTTTTTCTAACTGATACGCATGTGATTTAGGCTCTGGTGGCAAGAGGCAGGGTAAGGTATGGAAATGCAGACAGCTGCCTCTGAAAGAAACAAAGCTTCAAGGAAGCTTAACATGCTGAAATCAAGGGGGGCATATAATCTGCATCCTAGGGTGCTGAAGTACTGAGCACATCAGTCCAGGGTTATTAACAGCTTTTGCTTTGAGATATGGACTTAGGACTAAAGAATGTTCATGAAAAAAGGACATAAGAACTGCAGGCAATGGCAATCAAGCCTGTCCAATCTCAAAATATTTATGACAGCTTTGCATCCTGCTAATGGAGAAGACATGGGAAAATTAGAAAAAGTGGATGAAGTGCAATGTTAGTTTATCAGTTCCAAATTGTGCCTTACTTTTATTATTTACTTTATCTAGTATTTGTATTTTGTTAACTAGATAATTTTCTTAGACAATGGAAATGTACTAAAGGTAGTCTGGCCTTCAAAAATGATCCATTACAATGTGCAAGGGAAAGTTATTAGTTGAAAGAAAGTCCAATACATGAACTCTGAAATGGGTGAAAAATAGTTTACTGAGCTTTACTTGGTTTTGAACTTCCCATGCTCCCCTGTAATTTATTATTTAGAATTAGAAATGGTTTTAACAACACAGTGAATATAAAAGTGCTGTGCCTTGTGCAGCATTTCCCACTGATGCCAGCGCCACCATATAGATGGCCTTTAAGGACAACCATATTAAAGAAATTTTCAAGTTCAAAATAACTTTCCTAAGTTGCACCCTACTATTTATGTAAAAGAAAAAGGGGTTAGGGACAGGATTTAAACTTGGCATTTGTGGGGCAAAGCAGGAGTTACCGTGTCCTGCCTTTCCTGCTGGTGTGTCTCCTGTGGTTGCCCTTGGTCATTGGGAAACACTGGGGTAGATTGGTCTTCCCCTTTGCCTGCCAGCCATGGTTGCCCCAGAGTTTTTGTGTCAGGTTACAGGAACCCTAGGAAAGAGTTTGGCTGGAATTGTGTTGGGTTTGGGGAGCATGTAGGACTGTGGAAGTGACTCTTCTGGCAGCACCTGGAGCAGTTTGGGGAAAGAAGATAAATGATCAGGTCCTGATTCTTTGCTCTAGTTCATGCCTAGGGCAGGCTAAGCACTGCTGAGCTTCAGGTGCCTGCTTTCCTAAAGGCACACAGACTAACTGGGAATGGCAGGGCTATAATATATTCCAATGAGTGGCATGTCTCCTATACCGGAGGAGGCACTGACCTGGGAATCAGGTAGTAGGATTTCCTTCCCTTCCTTACTTTGCCAGTGTTGTGCAAAAGCAAGCCACTTTGAACAGATCAGGGAATTTGCTCTGAAGTATTGATTATGGTTTCTCAGCTCTTTTAATAGCCTGGTCAGCCTCAGTGTGGCCAAAGCCTTTGTGTAGTTTCTGTGAGAACAGATAATTGTTAGCAGCATCCCTCTAGTCCTGTTCACAGGTTGTGCTGACTGCACTGTTGAAGTCCTCTGCAAAGAGGGAGACACATTGTCTGGTGCTCAGTGGTGCAATTCAGTAATTTCTGGCTGCTGCCTCCTTTTCCTGAGGTGCAGTTTGCTTTCCTGATGGCAGGCCCATTGGGGAGGAAGGGCTGCAGAGATGGCTTTGTGCTTTTCTCATCCTGTGCAGAACAGCATGCACCACAGCTGGAGTAGACCGGGAAAACAGTACTCCCCTCTCCCAAAATTATGTTATCTTGCACAGCAACTGGAAACCTGCTAGGCAGCCAGCTGTAGTCTTGTGGGTTTTCTGTTACCGCTGTTAAGTCATGTGTTGCAGCTTTTCATCAGCAAATGTTTGACAATTCTGCATCATTGCACAGGCATTGCGAGGTATCGTCTTCTACATCACAAATGCTAACAATTTGCAATCATCCCCTTATTTCTCAGGCTGAGTCATCTGCTGTGGGCTGTCTTTGCTCAACCTCCTCTTACTTCCATTTTCGTCTTAAAGGCACAAAAGAGGGGAAATTTGACCAAATTTTCAGAAGGCAGTGGTCATTCACAAAAATGATGCAGTCACAGGTTACCTGGGTTGTAAGGAAAGAAATTACAACCTGACTGTTGATGAAGTCAGCGATGATTACTTGTGTGATTAAGAACTGCTGGGGCAGGGTCTGAGGCTGCAAGGGAGGGAGAATCTGAGACTTTTGATGAATATTTGGGGTAATGACCCTGAGGTAATGTATGATGTGCTATATAGGTCAGTTAGGGTTTGGTTTCCCTCAAGAACCAACAGATCAGGATTTTAAGAAGGGCAGAGGAAGAATGGGGGAGTAGAATGGACCTGCTGCTGCTGCTAACAACCATTAAAAAAATACAAAGCCAGCTGCTCGCAGAGCAGAGCTTGATCCTTTCAGTGCCTTTAACAGCACAGTATATATTCAGAGGAGGGGAATTCATGAGGCCCTATGGACCTACACCATGGCATTACACAAAAATGCAAACCTGAACAATGGGTGGCCTCAGCGGTTCCATCTGGCTCACCATTAACAAGGTTAAAGTAAAGTGGGTTTCCTTGGCTGTGTCACACGCAATTTACACTTCAGATGCTTTAACTTTGGAGCCAGACTGAAGGGAGCACCACTCTAAACGCACGTGGCAAGAGTCGCCTAAGATGTGTGGTAAGCACATTTGGTATTGATGCTCTCTCAAAGATACAGAGTAGTAGCATTTAGATCATTTTAAAGTACTATTTCAAAGTGCAGATTTTCTTTCCTAATTTTTTTTTTTAAATCCTGTCAACAAACTAGAATTGCAGTCAAGTATTTTTTACTCCAAATAATTTACAGACACGGTAATATTAGAGGCTGGATTCAGTAACAGCAGAAATTATTAGAGGCCCTAGAAATGTTGCCACCAGCATGTCTGGTATGATAACCTCAAAGCTTCAATACACTTTGAAGCTAAAAGGGATATTGATACATATAAGTGTATTCTGCTGTAAAGCATTCTGCTTTCAGAGCCACCAAAGTACGTAGATAATAGCATAGTTAACCATGGCAGATAATAACCTTTAAAAAACTTTTGCTCTAGAAAGGCAATGGTATGTCAACATGTATGTTGACCTGTTAACTTATATGCCATTGAGTGTAATAAGGCATGGGAATTATCCCAGCATTTTGCAGAAATCAGGTTGTCTCAGCTGTGACATATTTAAGGGAACCCAGGTGTCCTCTATGGTGTCCCATTCTTGAATAAAAATCAATTGTTATTGAATGAATATCAAAGTTGATAATTCAATTTCACAGCCGTTTTATGATCTGTAAGATGATCATTTGAGCAGTTAAATCTGTGGTAAAGAGCTAAGGTAATCTACAGAGGGAGGATACATCTATTGTTGCAGCAGAGGTGTTCAAGGCATTCCGTGGAATGGAGCGAGTATTGCCCTGGGTGACAAATGAACACACTACAAGAACCCTGGCTATCTTGGCTGCCTTTGACCATGAATGGTGAGTTCAGTAGTGGAACAGAACTTCATATTGCTCCTAAAGTTAAACAACCAAACCTGCATACCATAAAACCAGCGGACATCGCTGACTTGCAGTTATCCTGGCAATGTCAGTAGTCTCGTGTAGGAAGGCCTTTAGCTCATGCCATACGGAGCTTCCTCCTTGTGAGCTGTGCAGCTCTGCTGTGATGGGACACAATTCCTCTTGAGCATGCTGCCGAAAGGTTGGCATCAGCCTCACCAGGGTTGAACAGTTGCTTTGTGCCTTCCAGGCTTTTCCAGCAGGTGAGCTAGTGCCATTGATGATGGCCTCCTATGCCTTTAATAAGGGGGTTGGTGTGGATGGCCCTGTGCTTGTTTAACCCTCTTCTGGCTCTGTTGTTCAGCTTTCCGACCCACCCTTATGGCCCCTCTGTGCTGCCTTTTCATCTCTCTTGCAAAGACAGGAATATCCTTAAACATGGCACTTGAGTTTCTGACTATATGCAGTAGTCCTGTAATCATAGCCATGATTATTGTAAAATGCAGTAATTTTACAAATTTACAATACTGTAAATTTGACAGCTATGTCAAAGTTGCCAAGCTCCTCTCAAAGGTTTCCTGCCTACTGCATTTGAGGTAACTACAGGCAAAATAAATTGAACTGAGAAGTCATCTCGACTAATTGGTGACAAACCATTGACATTCCCTTCTCCTCTCCCTTTTTAGCTGCTGGTCTGTCCATGAACAGCAACTTTTGATTCAAGCCCTACCTCAACAATAGCCTCAAAAAGAAAATAGTCAGAACTAGTCTGGCTGAGCAGGTGCAGTGCTTCCACACGAAGCAAGGCAGAACCTGTGAAGGGGTAGAAGGAAAATAGTCCAGCTGCAGGTATGAGCATATGTCCATCTGCAACTTGCATGAACATGAAGTGGGAAATAGCCCAGCTATGTTCTGCGTGAGTGGAGGGACAGTTAATAAAAAAAACATTAGTTAACCTGAAATAGGACTGGTTGATTTATGGGGAATATGTAAAAGAACGGTGTAAAAACCTATTTCCTTAGAGGAGGGATATTATGCATCTCTGTGCACTATATTTAGAGTGTATTTAACTCAAAGCACACAGCTCAGCTACTTTTTGTCAGTTAAGTTCTTTTCCAGCTCATTGTCTCTAACTGAAAGGAAATTCAGACGCAGCCACACAAAACTAAGTTGAACATCTGCATCTTGTGCCTGGACTTGGAGTGCATGATCCTTTCATCCACTCTTCACAAACACACACCTACTGCTGGGGATCACATGGAATATTATGATATTGACAGATTCATGAATCCAGGAAGAAATCCAGTATAGATTTGTGTGAAAGCCGTATGTGTGCTGTGACCAGGGGTAAATCCCAGACAATGTGCCCGTTCCACATTGCAGTTCCTCTGCAAGAGCGTCTGAGGACAATGGGAATTTCATTGCTTAATCTACTCCCTCCCACCTCCTGACAGTGTTTATCACACCCACAATTGTGCCAATGCAATGATTTATGATTTTGTCTCAAAACTGGAGGTGTGATATGAAGCAAGCTAAACAAATGCTACAATTTGAAAAAAAAGTAAGTGAATTAACTGAAAATTTTCCTTTGAGAATTGGCTAGCATTTAAGTGACTGCATCGATCACCACAGGGATCATCCTTAGGAGTTTTTGAAAGCAGATAATATGCCTTTGGAATCATTCTTCTTGGAAAGGGGGCTGTTTACTCAGTAGTTATCTTCCACTTATTTTTGCATTACCCAAGGAAAAGCTGTGAATGAAATGCAAAATAGTTGAGCTGGAGTCCTGGTCACTTGCTTATGGTTCTGGATGGTTTGCAGCATTGAAGCGGCATCCCTGACGCTGCATTCTGCCTGGCACAGCACACGGTTGCTGCCTTGTTTTGCAGTACAGAGTATGAAAACAGAAGGGCACCCTGGGAGCTGCTCCTGATGCTGCCAAGACAGCAAGCAGCGGTGGCACTCGCTGTGCAAAGCTTTGCAGGAAACTGGAATGAAATCTAAGCACGGTAGTTCATTGAGGACATTCTAGTTCAGATTTTTTCATCATTTAGAAAATGTGTGCTTTCTTCGTCTAATTCTCAAGTTTGTGCTTCATGCCAACATAGAATGAAAAAGGCATGTGGAGGGGGTTTTGGCATTTTTGTGAAGTCCAGTTAAGCTCATGATGGCCCTCATTTTCTGTGTAATGTTTCTGATATAATTGAAATTACTTTTCACAACTTGTCTATGACTTTTCATGATAATAGTTGGACAGTGGTGAAATAGCTGTAGCAAAGAGAACAGTTTCAAAATCAGGTATTTTGTGCATTGTTCAGGATGTGCTTGATTCCTGCGCTAGTTCAGTGAATGGCAATTTATTTGGCCTGAATTAATGAATGGCCTGATCACCATATGGTTGTACTTTGTTGTACCATAACTTTCCTTGGTTTACCAGATATAATCCTGGCCAGCACAGACTCAGATCTTCAAAGCTATGAGGACCTTGCTTATCTTTGAAGTCAGTGGGACTTAGGCATTTAAATACCTGTAAATGTTTGGTTATACCTAACAGTGTCACACGGGCTGCCTGTGACAGAGAAGGAAGGTTCTATCACCAGCTTCTGAGCCTGGGAAGGATGAGACTTTTCATGAGGAAAGTTTGTGGGCTGTGCTTGAAATCCAGAGTCCTGGGTGGCAGACACAGTCTCCCTTCAGTTTGTGGTTATGTGGAATTGTGTATTTCCAGGAATTTTGGATATTTTGAATAGAAGGTTTGTAAGGAGGAGAGCCGAAGGGATCTTGATTTACGAGCAAAGCTCTCTGTCTTTTTAGGTTTTCAAGAGTCAGTTTAATGAACAATTGATTTGGTCCAGGAATATTGAAGGTAGTAACAGACTTCTAAAGGTCTGTTCCCCTGTCTTCTATGGATAAAACTATTCAGGTGTGGCTATTTCCAACCTTACAGAAGGCATTTGGTCCCTAGATTTGATGTTTAGATGCTGCGAAGAATCTCAAACGCTAAATTTTACTTGCTGTCTGTTTCTTGTGTCAGTTGGGATTTTTACTGGACAGCAGCAACTCTGTGCTCTAGCTTTTACAGCTGAACCCCTCAAGAATTACCAGGTTGGCTTCTGAGTTCTCCCCTTCACTTGTGTGGCCCAAGCCAGTGAGCACACTTCTAACCTACTCAAAAGGTCCCTGAGTTCACCACATAACTCATGCAGTGTGAAAGACAAGTTTGGATGCAAATCTTCCCTCCATCAGGAGGTTGCTGTAATCTTCAGATGGTTGTTGAGCCTTTTGAAGGAGGATTAGTAGATTGTAGGTAAGACACCCAGGTTTCTCAACTTCACTGTCTGGGGAACTGGGGTCAGTGACCAATTGCAAGAGGATTACACCCAATGATGGAAGCAGCACAAGATATGGGGGAGACTGTACCTGATGAGGACAGGCAGTCATGGAGGCTCTGGGCCTCCATCAGGTGGAGAGGGTGAAGAGTTCAGCTACAAAGCAGCTCCTAAGATTACTGGTTTGGTTTTTACAGTGGTGCAGCAATACAGATATCCAACACCAGCACCCAGTACAATTTGTTACTGCACACACTGAGGATTGTGACACCCATGTGCCACCCCTCAGGAGCAGCTGTGAGAAAGGGTTCCTGCCAGTGGAGGACACTGACTGGATGGGAGGGGTCCTGCTCCAGCCTGATGCTGAGAAGCCATGCTCCCTCACAAAGCCAATGAACTCCCTCCTCCCTCTAGCATTAAGCATTTATCCAGAATGAAAAAAAAGAATAGATTCAGTTCTCTGTCTAGCTGTGAGTTCAAATCCGCTGCCCCAGCTGGTTCAGCTGTGATATTTTAAGGTCTTGTGGCAGAAGGATACTCTCGATTTTTCCTGCAGAAGATCTGTCACTAGAATAATTAACTGCTCAATGAATAGTAAGAATTGTCTCCATAACCTTGTAGCAATATGGTTGGTAAATAATCATTAAAGCAGGAAGAAACTGAGTTTCATTCAGGGCTAATGAAGTCCTATGGATTTGACATGTTATATGTTCCATTCCTAGCCCCTGCAGTATGTCTCAGTCATCTTTCTGTGTCTTCTGTCATGCCCCAGAGTCAGCATAGCTGAGAAATCCTTTATTTTACTGGAAGTCGGGATTTTCCTTCCAAATGGGAAGAACTTGTAGCCATTCCCCTTGCTGGCCTGCGCACACTTCACTGAGTGACTGCAGAGACACCTATGCCTTCTTCCACCCCAACCAGTGGTCAGATTTATCGCTAGCAACTTGTGGGCTTGCATTAAAATAAGTTACCCTGTCTTCCTCCGTGCACTTCCACTCTTAATGTACAGTGTTCCTGCCTTGCTCAGTGAGTGCTGCTGGATTACTGGAGGGCTGTTTGGTTCAGAGTACAGATGAATTGTTAAGACACAGACATGATGCTGGCATTAATCATTCCTCTGGTTTGTGACTGCTTTCAAAATTGTAAATTCAAGGCTTCCATAATTGAAGCTGTGGCTTGGGTATGAATTTCTGATCAAAACTACAGGAAGTTGGTTGTGCTATGTTCAGTGAGCATATCCATTGTGTTTTCCTGTGGCTGGTTTACTCAATGTGCGGCTTGTAGTCTGTTCTTCCCCTGCCTCGATCACAACTGGGGTGCTCCTATGTGAATTGTTCTTTGCTTTCAAACATTTTATTTAATTGTAGGGTACCTGTTTTATCAGATCTCCTAATGCAGAGTTCATCAGTCCTGCCAGAAAAATTGATCCTTGGCCTATAAACGTCCATAATTTTGAAATCATTCATTCTTTCTTAGGCTGAAAGGATGAGCAAAAATGGGCAGAAGACACATCACTCCTCTACCCTTGCCATAATTCTTTGGCTTTCTTTTTTAAACTTTGTGATTTATGCTGTGTTCTGCTTTCAAATGTTACATCAATCAGCAAACACAGATTTGCAGGTGGAATGAAGAAGCTTTAGCCTACATTGCTCCATGGCCTCACAGCTTGTATCAACCTGACCTCTGAGACCAGCCTTGGCTACTGCAGTGTGACTGTTCAGAATTCATACACAGTGGGAAATTCTTTTCTCTGTTACACTATTAAAGATAACAGAAAATAAGATCAGTGAAGTCATCAAAATTGCTCTGGATCTACACCCTTGTGACTGAGATCAGAACTAAGACCATTAAGATGCTCTGTTTCTGGGAACTAGCAATATGTAAGAAAACTTTTATTAACTTCATTGTTATAATTTTACTGGAGTGGTATCACTTAATCTGCATAATCCCAACCAAGAGGGATAAAGTGATCCAGGTTACCACGTATAGGGAAACTATTTATGTTCCATTGTTTTTAGCTGTACACAGAATTAACAAAATTCAGAGAAATAAGTATTAAACATGTGCATGAGATTTACCATCCTGAGGCAAAACAAGGAAAATGGAAACACCGAATTCTGAATTAACAATAATTTTTATATGCATAAATGTGTTTTTTGTTCTTATGTACACAGTTATAGTGAGAATTAACGATGAGGCTAAATCTGGTGGTTATACAGGGCAGAATAGTGGAGAATGGCACTATTTCTCTTTTAATTCTCAGGGATCAGGCAGTGTGGGACAACAAGAATACCTGCCTCAGGTGGGAATTAAAAGCTTTAGCATATAAGGCTTAATCCTGTTGCAGCCGAAATCCTCTTTTCACGCTTTACTGTTGCTTCCGCATTTTGATGTGAAAAGTTTCAAAATAATTTCTTTTCTTTAGGATACTGAAAGCCTCTCAAAATGTGTTACAGAAAATGCTCAGCCCAGCCATTTAGTAATAATGTCAATATATGAAGCTAGTCCATTTTAGACATCTTAAGATGCAAGTTCAGAAAAATGAGTAAGGTGGCTGTTTCCTTTCTCAGTCAGTGCAATCAGAGTGATGCAGATTTTCCTTACCATTGAAGTGTGGCTATAGAGCATCTGAGTTATTTAATTGTTCTTGTGGGTATTGAACACATGAACTTACAGGTGCTATTTCAAGGAAAACCAACCACCATGTTTGATGCCCTTTTGTTCCACATTTGGGATGGGAAGCCCTCCATGTGATTCATGTGACTTGACTTTATCAATGCCATGAGCTCTGGAAAGAACCCCTATAGAGATAGCTGGCACGGTCTCCTCATAGAGAGTGTGTCAGACAGTAACCATCCCTTTGTTTCTGAAGAATGAAATTAAAATGTGAGCTGCTGGTCAAATCCTGCAATCCTTAATACTCGTGAAGCCTATATTCATGCAAGTCATCCAATTTGGTGTATGTAACAGGAGAATCCATTTCAAGGCTGGGCTCTAAGTCAGTCCATACTCCTGTCAGCAGATATTTCTGAAACTTTGTGTATGATACCAATTTATATGAGATACCTGAAGTCCTACCGCTCTAAACTGGTATCTGGGGAGGAAGACTAGGTTATGAACTTCCAGAGCAACCTTCTTCCTCCTCTTTCTCTACCACTGCTTGCTTCAGTGCTCCAGCCTACTGCCAGGATGCCATTTTCTGTTTCCTGCTGTTGTGAGTTGGTGTCACTTGTATTTGCTGCATTTGTTGTATTTGCTGCTAATGTTAGTGATGAAATAAGGAACAAAATGGAAAAGGCAATTTTTAACAACTGATTCCCAGTTACCTACTCCTTTTTATCTCATCTGTGGATTAACTGATCAGTGGATGTGGAAACCCTGCAACCAGCTCTGCTGAGAGGCAGATAAGGTCAGGCATGCCTCTTAGCTCATGAACAGCACCTCACTGACCCAGAAAGAGTTGAGCCGGTTTTATGCAGCGTGCATCCTTATCCACATGGCCAGGAGGCTCAAGCCACCTCTGTGAAAGGCTTCTAGTGTTACCGAGCTAGGCTTCCGTAAACAGGGGCACGGAGCAGTGCTTTCAGACACAGGCAGCCGAGGTCTGCTCAGCTCCGGCCACCCCCGTGCCCGCCCAGCGCCGCCCCAGCTGGCTCTGGCAGAGGGCTGCAGCTGCGGGTACGCGCGGCAGCGGTGCCCAGAGCGGAGCCCAGGCAGCCTTTCCACCAACATGAACGTACTCACTTCTCAAAAAATTACCGCACACAGAGCTGTTTTCGTTGAAAAACTGGTTTCTTTTATTATTCCCACAGAAATTAAAGCTTACAAGGGAGATCTGTGGTTGAGAGTATTTGTGTGCGTGGTTTCATAGTGCAAAAAGATTAACAGTAGTAGACTTACTTGAAATCATGGTATAACATTTCATGTTTGAAATGTGTGATATATGACAGTTTAAAACATAACTTCCTTAAACCATCGCTGATTTCGTGTCTGCTTTATCTGGATGTGTTAAAGCCATTAAAATATACACATTCTTTCCATGCTATATTGATACTATTGGAGCAAAAACATCTTTCATGTTATTTAGAATAAATACTTCACTTTTTAAATTGCTATTTCAAGAGTTTTTAGCTCTTAATATAAAGAAAACCCTCGTGTTGTAATAAATGAAAATACATCCAAATCATTCCTCCATGAGGATGCATTTCCGAAGGATTTTTGTGTGATTATGTGACAAGTAATTTTCCTCCATGCCTGTAAAGGGAGCTGAGTGGATAGGAGAGATAAGGTTTCGTGGAAAGGAAGAATGGAAACCACATTGTTGAAGTTATTAAGTTATTTTTTAAGATCTGCTGTCTCTGTAGTCTTTTCCATTTTTGTGGAGAAAAAGGCTGCATTTTGAACCACCTTTCTGTTTCATTGTTGTTCTTGGTTGTAAAAAAAAAAAAAAAAAAGCCCCATCACCTTCCAGTAAAATTGTATTAGAAGATTTTAAACTATTTTATTTCCTCATGAACTGAAGCTAAATTGTATCCTGACAGGCCTGATTTATCAGGCAAATGCCCCACGTTGTTTGTCAGCTTCTTTGTTGGGGGGAAGGGGGAGGGGAAACCCGAGCAACAAAAGACCGTAACCTATTGATATTACTTCTGTGATACACTGGGGAAAATAGATTGATTTAGAACTAACCACAGAAAACTAGTCGATCTGATGAGTTTACAACAGAGCATTTTTATTTATTTATTTGTAACAAGAGTAAACATCATCAATATTCCACCCTGTGTTATTGGAAGCCTTGCAGACCGTGTGGGTTTGTGTCAGCATGCTGGGGCTATCTGTACAATGAAAGAAGGCAAGCTTAAAAAAATGGAGGGACCTTGTTTTTCCTCACAAAATTGAATGTCTTGGACCTCTGGTACATTATCACGAGTTGTAGGATTCACAGGACAAATAGATAGGTGAGCATTTCTATTGTGTTTCATCTTTATTTTCTTTAAGAGGTTATATTTTTTTTAATTATATTTCTGTTCTATATCTCAAAAAGCTAGTAAAGCACAGGAAATTTTCTAACTGAATTTCACTGAAGAATGCCAGCCTGCAATTAACTTTCCCAGCATGTCGCCTCTGCACAGTGTTTTGCATGAACGAGGAGTTCGTGGTAGCAAATACTCACAGGACCAGCACAAACCTAAATGTGGCACCAGTGTGCCATTTTCTGAATTGATAATATGCTGTTTTACAACATTTTTGATTAAAAATACTTACAGTTTTAAAATTAAACTGATTTTTTTTCCCATGGATTGGTAAATGAGGGTGCTAGTGAGGTTTTCTGCCTCATTGTAAGCCTTCTTGATGGACAAACCATAAATGCTCTGATGAAGAGGGTAAATATTCCTTACTCTAGTTCATTTAACAAGATAATTTCACTTGACCTTAAATTATTATTTCAGTAGTATTTTAGTATTCACTGTTTTGAATTCTCATAGCTTACTAGAGTGTTTTCAAAGTTACCTGTATTCTCTCCTGCATTCAGCTACAGCTTAAGAACTAAAGGTTGATAACCAGAATGGTATAAACCCCAGCCATGTGCATGTGAGCAGAAACATTCCATCCATTTCCCTTTCAGAGGGCACGAGCAGAGTGTGTGCATTCCGCTCATCTTGTGTGTGTCTTGTTTGCTCACCAGTGGTGTTCATCCTTTAAAAACAAAACAGCTGGGCCACTTCTCTGCGTGTCAGTTCCTGGGTGCAGAGCACGGTCCAGCTGTAGGGCACAGCTTGGCAGTGAGGGCGCACTGCCCTGCACAGCAGCGAGGCTCCTTTCTGCGCCCCGTGATTTTTTAAAAATGACAGGCTGACTTTGTATTTCCTGAGGTTTAATGCTGCTTGAAAGTAGGTTGGAGGGTGGGGGGGGAGGGTGTGGGGGTGTGAATATTCCAAAACAATGCCTGCAAGGGAATCTCCCAGTAAAAGTTGCAGATGAAGGAGTGAACTGCTAGCATGTCCAGTGCAAGGGTCCCAACATCTCCCCTATTCTTCTCCTGCCATGGATTCCTGCTCCTCCTGCAGCTTATTGCCCTGGCACCTGACCAAACTTTTTGTTTTCCAGGGACAGTTGTTGCCTGTTTTTAGGTTGCAGTTACTGCAGCCTCATATTTATCATTTCAGCATTTCTTGCTCCAAAAGGATGATGTCTGTGTGCATGGTTTTAAGGCAGAAGGGTAATAGCCTGTTTTAAAAAATATTCAAACTGGTTTGGGATTTTTTACTTTTAAGTGCAGGCTTCTCAGCAAGGAGGATTTTCATATTACTAAGTGTTATTAAGTAAAAGTGCTTAGTCTTTTTATAATACTGTAATGTAGAAGAAGTGCCAGTTTAGCAGTAATCAGTTGTGTTCCTGTCAGCCTTCGGATGCTGCTGTGACAAATTTGATATCCAAGACATGGTTACTGGAATATTTAAGTAATCCATTAAAATATACTTGTGTTTATCATAGAATCACAGAATGGTTTGGGTTGGAGGGAACCTTAAAGACCATCTAGTTCCATCCTCCCCCGCCATAGACAGGGACACCTTCCAGTAGACCAGGTTGCTCAGAGCCCCATCCAACCTGGCCTTTCAAGCTGTAACAAAGACAACTTGAAATTAGCAGATCCTCAATAGTCCAGGAGATCCTTTCAGTCCTGCTGAGGTATTGGAGGTCTTTCTCACTCATCCAAGGTGGTGAGAAGCATCCCTTTGCAGTGTTTCGTGGCCTTATTTTCAAGAAAAGTCACTGAAGCCTTAAACAGTGAAAATCTTAGTTACGTCTAAGAGCCATTTTTCTGTTAGATCATGGATAGTTTAACCTCCCTTTACAGCCATTTACAAAATAGAGTTGTTGAAGTGATCTGCTACATGTTCCATCTGCCTTTCTTTAGGTATGTTGTGAAAGAAATGGCTAAAAAGGACAGCACATTTAGGTACGATTTTAAACATTTCCTTTGTGCTTTAACAGTTGCATTCAGTGTGTTGTAACAGCATCTCACATGCACATGCTGTTAGAATTCCATGCCATTTTTCAAGGCATTAACATTGCAAGATGGACTATTGTTAGCCAAGAATCTTTTTGTTGTTGTTGTCTGATAGCATTCAGAAAGGAAGAACAAAAGAGGAATTGGTGTGGGGTATATCCTGGTGAATTATTTTAGTCTTCCTCTAACTGTACCCCCTTTCCTCCCTTTCCTATCCCTGTTAGACATTAACCCCTTATTCCCTGCTCCCCCTCCCCCACATCAGTCACAAGGGTAATTTTAGAGCTTCTTCTCTCAACGGATAACAGTCTGAAGCTAAACATATTATTCTCTACATGTCATATGTATTGGTTTATCATCTAAATGATATTATAAAACAGCTCAAAGAAGCAAGCAGTTGTGTTTACCCTACTTAGTGGTGCTTAACCCATCTGAGCTGTTACTGTGGAAAACGTATTTGCAAGGCAGGGGTATTGTTGTTTTAAAAAGTTTAGGGCTGGGGTGTGCTTCCTAAGTAGGAGTATCTGATTGCTGGAACAAGGAAAAAAAGCTGAAGGCTAGATAGTATTATTTCGTTGTGAAATTGAGTACTTCTAATCTGTTTCAGTCATCAGCTTCTTGCAAGTAATACAGCATTGTTTATGTTGGAATCTGTACACTTCTGCTTCTTCATTTTTTCTGTAATATGTATAGTTCTGTGCAGTCACAAATCCACAGTGAAGGAGAATTTAGGAGGTTTTTTTAACCTTGCTATATGCTCTCTTCTTTCTTCATTAGTAGGTGTTAATGTTACAGTTTTTTTGAGAGTATTGAAATATAATGCTAGACAAGTTCCTCAAGATGTTCCTCTATTAAGATGTTCATCTTCTTTATATAAAAAACTCACCCTGATTCACCTTCCTGTCAGTGATGTGGTGAAGAAAGGATTTCCCGTTAGGATAATTGCCATCTCTTTATGTTTTTGAGCCTGAAGGTACCTAGCAAATCATGGAAGCCTACTGTGAGAAAGACAATCCTATTTTAACAAATCCTTCTTACTTTTGTTCTTTGTAAGTGCTGATTCTATTATAATTGCACATTTGAGGGCTTTTTGTGTTTTATTCATCTGATGATGTAATTTACATATAAACTTGTGTCTTGTATTTAAGCTAACATACATTATTTCCTTGGTGCTTCTGAAGTGAAGAGATTCTTGCTTAGTGGTTGCACTAATCTAGAGTTTCTGAGAGCAGAGTCGAATGAGAACTGGTCATTTTTCGTGGCAGGAGTCAGCTTGTGTATTGTTCTGTGTATGTATGTACACGGAGATGTGAATGTGTCGGCTCCCATGTGCACATGGTGCTGTCAGCTTTCATGGTGTTGTAACGTAAGTGCACGCAGCAGAGAGGAGCAAAGGGCTGAAGCGCTCAGGGCGAAAGGGTTAATGCCATACCTTAATGCCTGGGGATGATGCCATGCATCATTTGTGAGCCCTGAGGTGGCTGACCAGTTCCCTTGGGAAGGGAAGGCATTTCAGAGCGAGGTGTGATCCTCGTTGATTGGCAAAGAATGAATAAATAGTTTAAAAGAGCTGAATAAATACCACCCTCCAGTGTAAGTCCGGGCACACCCAGGCTGGCTCATGTATATTGTAATGTGACACTTTACCCAGATGCTTGAGGTGGTTTGTAACGAAAAACATCCCCAAAAAGCCAAATCAGAGTTTAATCACAACTGCTTCTGGTAGAGTTTTTCTTTTACAGTGACATTTCAGTGGCAATTTAAATAAATGCAAGGAATTACAACATTTTGCCAGTAGGATGTATTGATAAGTATACATGCAAAGGGTGATGGTGGCTGCCTGAGGGGAAGCAGGGGCCCTGAGCAGCTTCTTTGCCAATTGGTGAGGTGAAATGGTCCACTGAATTGGATAACACAGTGCATACCATAGTGACTGATTAAAGTGATTTGTCCGTGGCTACTGCCTACCCTGCTACCCTGCCCTTTACCCTATTTTCAAACTTCTTTTTTTCAACCGTTCCAAACAGATGTGATATTAAGGGAGAAAAGAAATGTGTTGATGCATTCACAGCTATAAAATTCCATATTCTGAATTAAGGTAAAACACACAATTTCCAGAATGTCTGCACACTCCTATGCTATACTGTATTATAATGCACTTATCCCAGGAACAAGTAGACTGCTAGAAACTGATGACAAAGGTAGTAATAAATATCATTCTCTAATATAACCTAAATTACAATCAATACCACATTTGTGAATTCTTAGATGTATTTATCTAAGGGGATAAGAAGGGGAGAAAGTAAAACACAAAGATTTTTACTTGTTGCTGTTGTTTTGTTTCTCTAATTGCAAGGCTTATTTCCTTATTATTTTTTCCAGAAGGTATTTAGAAATCTTGTGCTGGAAACACGGCTGAATGCCAGTTAGGAAGACTGAATGCTGAACATACTGTTAAGTGGGGGTCACTAATTTGAAAATACCTGCAGTAATTTGGGGAAAAGTAGTCAGAGGGATACTGTTTAATAACTTGAAAATTATTTTTTTTTTAGGTATAGGAGAAAAAAGCTTGATGTTTTGGTCTTAGATCAGGATGTTTGGATTTTACAATGTACTTAGTATGTCATTTCCCTTCCTGTGCTAGGGAAATCAATACTAAGTGATAATGGGGCTTGTACATGTTATTTTCTTTGTGATTCAAGGGAAGCTTTGTTAGACTCTATGTCTCTTCATGGGTTACTTTGTAGTATATGCAGACAGAGTAGTGTAAGCATAGTCTTCAAATTCCACTGAAAAATCACATCAAACTTCAGTGCAGTGGTGACATCAAAATGGAACCAGTTCACCTAAAATATGTTACTGCATTTGTTGTAGAAGTGCAGAGTTCATTGTACTGGGCTTGGTTTCTTTTTGCTCATTTTAAAGGAAGATACAACAATAAATTACAATAATTTCTGAAAGGATAATGAAGTTCTGTTCATTATTTAACTCCTTTAAATTATAGGTCAGTCTTGTAGGACATGATGGCATGCAGCATGCCATGAGCAGCTTGTGCTGTTTTTTCTTTGTCTGTGGAAATGAAGATATGGTTGGTATCTCGCTACTATTGATGAAGATGTGAAGGGGGAGGTGCCAGGGATTGTCTCATGGAGTGGATTTACAAATGTTGATGTTTGCAGTCGTTTTAAAAATTACTCAGGTTTTATCAATAGCATTTCTTTGCAAGGTAAAGCAAATTCGGTAGATGAGAGTGCAGCTGTACATATAGCTTTGCACAGACTTAACTTCTTGATATTGGATAAACTAGTAGGGACTACTAAATACTAGGCGAAATAGTCAAACGGTGCCTTGTTACTTTTCAGGAATCTGAAAATGTAAAATATCTTTATGTGGGCTTGATCCAGAGCGTGTTGCAGTATTTTGTTCATAGTTATGGTTAGTCTTTTTTTTAATCCTTAAGTTGACTCCACAGACCTAACTATATGTGAAATATTTTTTTTTTAATTAGTTGGTGGTTAAGGGAAAAAAAAATCTCAAAGAATATCGGTTTAGTTCTTTCCAGTAACTTGTTAGATTATTATAAATGAAATGTCTATGCATTCAGTGCAAGTTTTATAAGACAAAGAAACAGAAACTATAGAAAACCAGCCAAAATAGAAAACTCAGTGGTGCACGTAAGGTCACCATGCCAAAGGCGTGTAATTATTTCTTTGTATCGTGTGTTAGAATAATGTAATCCAATAACTGGTGTTCCTGGTGTGTGTTACAAAGGATTCAGTAAGGAATTGCTGGAGAGTTCTTCAGGACTCCCCTGGCTAACAAGGTTAAATAGAAGAGTTTGTGGGCTTCAGCTGTTTCTGAGAAGCGTGGGAGAAGCCCTGTCCGTGCGGCTGGAGGAGGCTCTCTGCACCCCTCGGCTCCCGGCAGCGCATCCCATGGGAACTGGCACCCCGGGCACAACCACGTGCACGTGGGTTGGGAGTTTTGAGGGAAAACAAAGAAACCCGCATTCATGACTCTTGCCGGTGCTTTATTGAGTTTATTTTGAGTCGAACCCGTAAATGCCATTACAGACCCTGTGTCCCCGCTGCAAAGGTTTGCCCCAGAGCCTTGGCCCGCCGTGCCCGGGCTGAGCCAGAGGAGCCGAGGTGCCGGGCCCTGGGACAGAGCCAGCTCGTGGCGGGGCACCGCGTCCCTCCTCGGGCCTGGGTTTCCCTGGCTGCAAGCACCGCGTCCCTCGGGGCCTGGCTCCGGGAGCGGCCGAGCCGCAGCATCTGGGCGCGGCGGCGGCAGGCGCTGGAGCAGCGGGACGCGCGGGTGCCGGGGCGAGCGGGGACACCGGGGCGGCCATGGCTGGAGATCTGGTGCCCTCTAGTGGGGCCGGCGCCCGAGCCCGCCGGGAACCTTCCCGTTTGACGCTGCATTGCATAACTCCATGTCTGTCTCTGTTTGGTTTCAGATGCTACAACTGCGGTGGCCTCGACCACCACGCTAAAGAATGTAGTCTACCTCCGCAGCCAAAGAAGTGCCATTACTGTCAGAGCATCATGCACATGGTGGCTAACTGCCCCCATAAAACTGTCTCGCAGCAGCCCACTAGTTCTCAGGGAAGACACGAAGCCGAACCACAGCCTTCCACTTCTGCCTTCCTGAGAGAAGGGGGAGGAACGCACGGCTTCTCGTCTCCATCGTACTCTCAGGAAGGCAGGTCGGAGGTCTCGGAGCGCTCGGGCAGGTCACCACAGGAAGCTTCATCGAGTAAGTTGTCTGCGTCGCCTGAAGAACCAAACAGAAAGGGGCCTTCTGTTCAGAAGAGGAAAAAAACTTAATGCATTTGTCATAATGTTCGGTTTTTTTTACCCTCTTGGGATGTCTACCTCATGCAAGTACAGGGGAAATAATTTCATTATCAGTAGCTGACCTGGAATTTTAACTACTGTTGAGGAACTGTGAATGTTTTTTTGTTTTTTTTTTCTTTAATAGACAAATCACTCCAAACAAAATACATTTGAGCAGGGTGCATTACGTTTTACCTTCTGTGTGTGTGAGTGAGAGTGTGCATGCGAGTGTGTGTATGTGTACATATCTACGAATATATATTTTTCCATCAGACCATTCTCCAGATCCCACCAGACATTACTGTGAAGCAATAGTCACAGTACCCAATGTTCCTGAACTCATTCCTAGAACCTGTTTCCAAATGCGTTCAAAAAGCTAACAAGAAAACCCAATAAATTTCACTCAGAAGCAAACCAAACCTGATAAACCACACACAGAACTGAGATCAAGACTGTTACTTCTCTTGTGAACCAAAGGATACTGTCATATTTTAAAGCTGCCATATGGTACTAAAGATACTAAGACATCCCCCGTACCATCAATTTTAATTACTTCCTTTTTCATCTTCCCAAAGTATCAAAACCCTCCCCTCCCCATGCCGGTGCAGGGTAGTGTCATGACTCAAGATGACTCTCATTGCCACTACCCTTTGTTGGTGAGGAGTTTAAAGCTCCAGAAAAGACAATGAATGTGTAGTTTCTGTGATGGTTTCTCAAAACGTCTTGTTAAATTAATATGATTGTAACTGTAATTTAGATGTCTCTTGTGTAGGGGAGAATGTATAAGTTGTTACCAAACAGACCCTTTTGAGTGGTGTCAGGATACCATCCTGGTTAGCCATTTGTATTCTGTGAACATTTAGGGTACCTTGGTGGCAGTAGTAACCGCAGCAGCAGCAATTTCTCTTGGTCCCAAGCAGTGTCCCTCAATTTGAAGGGTCTTCCCCCTTATTTTCTGTTGAAATACCATGGAGAGAACTCCCTAGGGATTTTAATTGTTGTTGTTTGTTTGGGTTTTAAAGAAAACAAAATGCAAAGCTAATGAGATCCTGGGCTAAATAGTTTCTTAAGAATAAAGGTTGATGGGTACTTGGGGTTGCTCAGCTAGCCTCCCTTGCTGATGATACAGCATGTGTGCAGACCAGCCCGGGTGAAGGGACCTGCAAATTTGCCAGAAGCCCTGGACATCATCTACTTCTTGTGAACTGGGGGCTGCTGCTGATCAGCCTTGGTCCAGAGTTCACTAGGACCACACACTTCTGTGTGAAAGAGGAGAAAGATTGGTGGCCTCAGAGTGAGGCTCCCTGGGCTGCAGGCCTTGCTCGGGGTTAATAGAGTTGGAGCCTATCAAAACTTCTAGTCGCTTTCCATTTGTAACTTTTGAATTACCAAGTCATACGTAAGATAACGTACTCTGACAAATCCCATTGTGGATGTAAGTTAATTAGAGAAACCTGTATAATCCTTAACATTGGCAATAAACACAGGCTGTTAAAGCTTGAAAGTGTCGGGTAGGTTTAAGCTTGGATAATCAAACTAAAGAAACAGCCTGTGTGAAAGGCTGCAGCGAGCCAAAGTCTTACCATGGTAGCTCCTCTGCAGCCGATAGTTACAACAGGTATGCAGCTGGCTCATGGCGTGGCCTTCCCCTTCCCACTTGTCCTGCCAGATGAGACTTTTACTGGTGCTGCTGCTGCTGCTTCAGTGAACAGGTAGTAACCAAACTCCTCAGTGAAGGGCACAATTTCAAGAGAATTATTTTGTGTGAATTCCTTGCCAGTGTTTGCAAGAATCTCAAGGTTTATACTGAAGTTCTCAGTATGCTAATGCAAAGCTTACCTTTGACGATATTGAATGTGATATATCTATAGAGAACTTCCTTGCCTTATGTAAGGATAGTAAACTTATTTAAATTATGTAGACAAATCAAAGTGGCATTGCTTAACCTTCTAGTCGGTGTAAAAACCAGGTTAAACAGCAAAGATGCAAAACTTAGGTCACTTTGAAAATTTAAACCAAAGTTCCTTATAGAAATAGGCAATTGTGGATTTGAAAACTGGTCATTCCCTGTTTATATGTAAGAAGTTCAGAGCTGAGATAAGGAAATATTTTCAACATGCAGATTTTTATTGGTGTTGTTTGAAATCACTGTGTGCACCAAAGTCAGACTGAACTGCTAAGAGCACATACCAAACCCTATCTTATTGTTGAAAGCTTAAGGTTTTATTTTTATATATTAGAATGTTATCACTGTTACATAACATACTCAGGACAAAGAACTTTGCTCAGGGAATATACCATGTAATGTTGTTTTTTCTTTACAGAATAGTCTACAGACCTGCTTACTCAGAACAAACCAAATAGTCTTAGACCTTTTTATCTCTATATAAGTATTATGTACTGATATTAGTAACTACCTCTGAGTTGACATAGACCTATGTTTCTGATAATCAGATCTGAGCGTTTTGTATTATAAGTTCCTGTGAAATGATGAAGTGGTATTCTGTACTGGTTGCTTATGTGAGCGTTTGTCTTTACATTCACAGGGTCTGAGTTTTCAGTGATGCTGGGCAACCACAGCTCCCACTGACTTCCAGTCAGAGTTACTGGTGCTTAGCTTTTCTAGGAGGGGAGGGATGGGGGATGGGGGGTGGAGGGGGAAGAATAAAAACACAAAAGCATCAAGCCCACTTTGTTTACATAGGTGACAATAAAATTATTATTCTGTTTACAGCAAAAGGCTACCTCATATCTACTGCATGAACACACCTTTGTGCTGCTCTGGCCTTAAAGGTGGCTGTTGATCTATGGTACATACCTTTTATCTGTACTAAATATGTAACTCTTAGTTCACCACTGCAGACATTATGGTAAATACTTGTTTAAGATGAAGCATCCATTTGAAATTATGAGACCTTTCCAAACATTTCTTTGAAAGCTTTTATTTTTCTGTCCAAAGGATTATGGGCACTGTTCACGGAAATAAATACAGCTCCAGAAGAGACAGAAATGTACATGCCTAGGATAAACATATAGCAGCATAAGCTGCAGCAGGGAACTACTTAGCACTGGGCTGCAGTAGAAAAAAAATCTAGTTATACTCCTTCAATAGGCTGCTCCAAATAAGCAAAGAACCTTTTAAAGGAGAAGGCACAGACTGAGTTTGGAATTCTTCCTTCATGTCTAAGGACAAAATTAATATTCGGCAGCATCCACTCCGGCTGGATTGCCCCCTATTCACCAGCCTGTCCTTGCCAGAGAGCTCCACAATAAAACTCATTTGAGTAGAAATAGTTCAAATATCTGCTCAGACAGATATATTTTTCTCCTAACAATAGTGGAGATAAGGTTAAACTGGAGCAAGAATCTCTCTCCCTCCCCTTCCCCCACCCCGAAATATTCAATGTGATTTAATTGTAAGGGACATCGTGAGATACTTTTTACTCTTCCCAAGGAGAGGTCATGATACTTAATTACATGCTACAAAAGCTGCGCCATGAGGAAGACTTGTATTTGGAGGAAGAGCCAAATAACTTTTTGCTGCAGTTAATGGTAAATCTGGCATTGTAATACCATTTGCAATATTTTGCCTTTAGCCAGCTTTCAGGGAGTGCCAAACACCACATTTGGATCCTACCTCTTCCCGTTGCAGGCCACCTTTTTCAGCCATTTTATTCTGCACCAGTGTTATCCTGGAGCTCCTGCTTGGTCATACTTAGTTTTGTTAATAGAACCCCATAAAAAAAAAGTGCTTATAGATCTTGTTCCATTCTTTGCAAGAAGAATTATAAGAACATGGGAAATTGCATTGAGTCTTAAATTTAATTTAATTAATTTATCTGTAAGAAATGTTTATCATAAAAAATATATATGTATTCCCCTGTGCTAGATATAAAAGTAATTGGGAAGATATGTACATGTGCAGATGCACTGATTTTAATTTCCTAGAAGTCTTAATGAGATTTGAGTATTGTTTTAGAAACAAGCAGAGCCTTGTTAAATGCATCCAAACTTATTTTTCTTAGTTTATCAACAGCCTCTTTAAGATCCGGTGGTTGTGTTACCCCTGTTACAACTGTTGACTGATAACAAGAGGTTGATCTATGAACACACGCTTCTTTTTTTTTATATAAACCAGAGCTGTGTATCAACAGCTGTGGAAGCATTTTTCTGAGAATGTTGTAAAGTAGCAAGGTATTTGCTACCATTGTCATTGAACCAAATATATAAGCAACCATCTTTACAAAGGACAATGGTTTTGACTACCTCTTGGATTGCTAAGTTAAGCAACAACTGTCTGACAAACATCACCAGACTGACTTAAACTAGTATGTGTTGCCTGTGATAATAATAACAATAACCATACTAGAGACCAAAGTGAACACTGATTTCTATATGTCTTTAATACTGTGTCTTATCTAGTGTTTTTAAATTATCTTCTGTAGTATAGATTACCTCATTGTCCATTTTGACTTGTATGTTGTTTACAAGGTGAAATAAATGAAAAATCACTTGAATTTTATGTTGTAAGAAAAAAGCCGTGAGTTGAAGTTTTGAAGGTCATTTCACCTGTTTACTGTCTTGAGGGACTAAAGCACTGATTGCCTTTCTGCATATCATGTATTTTATATTCTCATTTCATGCCTAATGTCTTTTTTTTTTCTGTCAGTCATGGATATTGTGAGGTTTAAAAGAATTACTTGATTAAAAATAAAACATATAACGTTGGCATTTACAGTGAGCCTTTGAGATTTGCTTTATTTGCATGGTAAAAACACACTGCATATCACTGGGGAGTTTTCTTTTGCACCTATGCTCACTTAGTTTTGGGATATTACCTTCACAAAAAATAATTTTAGTTATATAAGCTGTTGCTGGGGGGAGGATAGGAGGGAGGGAGGAATGAATGATTAATTCATACCTAGATCATACTTGCAGTGCTGTAGAAATTGTACCCCAAAGCCTATTCAGCTATTGAAATTAAATTGCAATATTGTAGCTTTTGGTACTTACTCTCTGTGAGAATACACTGGACATTAAAGCTGTCAGACATATAGACATTTAGGTTATTCTGTGGACTGAAAAGCTTTTGGTATTTTAAGCCTCATCCCATCTTTATTACTTCTTCCATAATCTGCAAGCTTGTATATATCTATTTCATGCTAATTTAAACTGAAGAGGGGTTTCTTTCTAGGAAGGGAAGTGCTGTCATTTTTCATTACCTGGAATTTCCTTCTCTGAATTACAGAAAGCGTTATTAGTGACTTGGATAGCATTAGCTCATCATTCTGTATCAAAATATTTGAGGACTTGTATATGCCAGTTCCAGTGCCTCTGTTGAAACAGAGTGCTCTACATGCAGGTGATTAATAGCAAAATTTAACAATCTCTGCTAATACAAGGGGGAAAATACTTTTTTTTCTATTTGTACAAACACCTGCGTGAAAGGGTTACTATCTACTACTCTTCTAGTCACAGAAAACTTCCATTTGCTTCCCCTCACCTCACCTCTAATACGTGTCCTCAAAAAAGAGTGAGCTATGAAAATGTGTCACAATCACATGTCCAGTCACATCCAGTCATGTACCCACCTCACTCCCAGCCTGTAGCCAAATGGTTTCATTTCCTGGAATGTGGAAGAGGTGACTGTCAATCCTCTTGGCTAAGATCCCCCATGTGTCCCACTTCTTGTCAGTCATGAGGAGTGAGGCTTTCTTGGAAACATCTGACAAGTGCTCTTCAGAGCACACCAGGGGCTTACATGTGCTCCTGGCCAGCCTGACCCCAGTGTTTCAGGGAAGGAGAGGAGACTCCTTGGGCATGCCACCATCTGACTCCTGGAACACCCTGCAAGGTGACACAGGCAGGAGGAAGCCACCCCGGGGAGCTGGTCACAGCTCTGGCCATGCACAGATGTAGGAAGCCCTTGGAACGAGTGAAATGGAGATACCTCCTCTCCAGCAGTGTCTAATGTTGGCTGAAACCAAAGCACCTGGAAGAACAACACCTACTTCTTCCCACCTCACCTGCCAAATGTGCAGCCACTAAAAGTCAGCATTTTTATCCTTTCAGCAGCTGCCTTAGGACAGTTTAGAACTATTGGCTTCATGCTGTAGACAGGAGGCCTTGTCTTGTGCATTAGGCAAAGGCAGATCATCAGCGGTACCTAAATCCACTGATGCAAGCCAAGGCCCCCCTTCCTAGCCTTGCAGAGAAGTGGTCACGCGGCATTAACAACAACATTGCTCTGTGCCAACAAGAAGAAATCCTTGGGTTGGAACTTCTAAATTAGTCAACAGAGTAACATCAAAATCACAGAAGCCTTTTGAAATAACAATAAAAGTAGCATGTTTATTTTCTTCCCTGCTGCGTGGGTCCTGGGACACATGCTTCCCAGCCTTTCTGGAACCCTAAGTGCCAAAACAAATGTAGCCATTTTTGAAAGAATTGCATTTTTCTTGCAATCTGTTGGGACCAGGATCTGTTTACACAAGCCATTCATTTCAAAATCACTCATAATTTATGATAGGCTCAGCATAACTATCTCCTTCCCTGAGCACCACACAACTTTTCCCCGATAACAAAAATATCCCAAATGCAAATAATTTCATGTACTTTCAAGTTGTTTATGTAATTATCCCTCGCACTTCCTGTATATTCGCACAGGAAGACACAGTGTGGTGGACAGGAGGGAATTCATTCCGTGGATGTCCTCCTTCTGATATTAGTATAATTTAGGTGGTGTCCTGATTAATTAATGTAAACACCATTTTGGCAAAGCACTCTGCTGTTTCCAGTGTCATCTGCTGCCCGCAATGCTGTTGACCTCTAGGATGACCAGTCCTCTCAAGAGCAGGTTACTCTGCACCAGTTATTATTTTTTTCAGTCATTGGCCACTGCATGATTGCAGAGTAGCTGCCACCGAGCCCCGGGCGCCTTTTCAGGCTGCTGATGCTCAGTTAACATGCAGCTGGTCAATTTTCGTTTGCTGGCTGTTCAATATTTGGCCCCGGGCGTTACTTGCTGTGCAGCTCTTAGCCTAGATATTCAGGGCCAGAGCAGCCACACGGTTCATAAACCAACAAAGATGGACTGGTGGTGTTACTAAGGTTGAGCCAGCCAGGAAAAGGCAGAAAGAATGACGAGCACTGAGCTTAGGTATCCATCCAAGTTTAGATGCTTACAACCCATTTATTTCCAAATAATCCAGGATTACAAGACAGGAATTACCAGCTGTTTTATCTAGTTTGACCTGTTTAATGGCACAGGATATTAAATTCAGGGCAGTTACTACGGCATTGAATTTTAGCACTCGGCTTTAACTGGAGCCATGTTTGCTTGGGTGCTTTAAGCATATTTTATAATTGGGCTTCAGATCAGGCCTGAGTGCTTTTGAGAAAAAAAAAGAGATGCTCTGCTCCATGACAGCTTGTTTTAATCACCTGCTGCTAACAAGTAGTGCCTCATTTCCAGTTCCACTGGTTCCAACTTCCAGCTCTTTGTCCCCTATAGTAAAAGGTCCTGTGTGCACCAGTAAGGAAATTCAACCCTCTTTTTTTTAGTTTTTAAAATGATGGACAAGACTCAATATCTTTTTTCTTTTGTTTTCTTTTTTTAACGTAGAATTGCCTCCTCCTTTATCATCATTTTGAGAAACTTGCTACTTGCCTCATTCAGAATCCTTTAACTTGTATGCTGGGATAGCATATCAGCTCTGGCTTTAAAATCAGCCTTGAGCTGCCAGTGTTGGTCTTCAGTGTCCTAGAAAACTAGTTCTTTTGTCTTCTTTCCCTTTTAGAAATGTGCTGGATTATCATGCGCTGGGTTCTTTAAAGCAATTAGCTAAAAATGCCCCACCAAAACCAAATCAAACAAAATAATAAAAAAAAAAACCCAAACAACCAAACCCACTTCGGTTGGAGCGTCCAAAATATTTGAGGTAATCAGACTAATCAGAAATTTTGGCAAATACTCGCTGAAAGTTACTAGATTAATGTATAATAAGTTAAATTTGGAAGTATTTTGGGAGCTGCCTATGAAAGAAAGCAGCAATGCCGTTTCTCCCCCAAGGCAGCACAGCAAGGGTGGGGGCTCGAAGCACAGCAAGTTCCTTTCCATTCAGCCCCTGTTTCTTTCATCTCTCCTTGACCTACACTGACAGCTGTGACAAAAAGTCACAGTCAAGCCTGCTGAACCGTAACTTCTCTGGAGTTTCAAGCCTGAGAGTTTCTGAAAAGCAGCTGTCTTGCACAAAGCTGTGGCGAGAGGAGCAGAGGCTGCCCCCACAGAGACCCTCTGCTCAGCTGCAGCAGTATGGGAGGGTGAAGGTGACAGGCACAAGCACCACACCAGCAGTCCCTGAGCTCTAGGATCTGTTTTTCTGTCAGCAAAAGCCAAGGGGAATTAAAGCAAAAGAACTGCAGGAACAGACATATGGTTTCAGCATCAGGTGATTTAAAAAAAAAAAAAAAGTGAAGAAAAGAAAGGGAAAAAAGAGGGCAAGGTTTTCTAGCCCCTCTGACCAAAGAATCTGGAAAAAATAGGATTAGTGGCAGCTCCTGGAGTTTGGGGACAGCCTATCAGGGGGCTTCAAACAGCACAAATAGGCTCAGGTGCCCTTCCATCTGTTTCAGTAATGCTCCATTTTCAGATCAGGGATTGGGGTTGTTTCTCCTGAGGGTTCACGAAGAAGTGATGGTCCTGGATTGACCTGAATGCTAAAAGCTACAGCCTTGTTCCCCTGCCCGTATTGGGTTTGCTGGCAAGGTTTGGGGGGTAAGGGGGGTTACAGGGGTGTCTTCTGTGAGGAGCTCTGTAAGGTTCCCCCATGTCTGACAGAGCCAACGCCAGCTGGCTCCAAGGCAGACCTGCTGCTGGCCAAGGCTGAGCCCAGTGATGGTGGTACCTCTGGGATAACAGATTTAAGAAGGGGAAAAGTATTCTTCACAACTGCAGTTGGAGCAAGGAGTGAGAACATGTGAGAGAAAGAGCTCTGCAGACACCAGTGTCAGTGAAGAAAGAGGGGGAGATTCTCCAGGCCTGGGGCAGAGATTCTCCTGCAGCCCTTGGTGAAGACCATGGTGAAGCAGCTGTGCCCTTCCAGCCCATGGAAGTCCATGGGGGAGCAGGTGGATGCCGAGAGGAGGCTGTGACCCCATGAGAAGCCCACACTGGAGCAGTTTCTGGCAGGACCCGTGGCCCTGTGGAGAGAGAAGCCCATGCTGGAGCAGGTTTGCTGGCAGCAGTTGGGACCCCATGGAGGACCCACACTGGAGCACTCTGTTCCTGAAGGTCTGCACCCTGTGGAAGGGACCCACACTGGAGCAGTTCATGAACAACTGCAGCCTGTGGGAAGGACTCACTTCACTGGAGAAGTTTATGGAGGACTGTCTTCCATGGGAGGGACACCACCCTGGAGCAGGGGAAGAGTGTGAGGAGTCCTCTCCCTGAGGAGAAAGGAGGAGCAGAGACAACCTGTGATGAACCTACCACAAGCCACAATGCCCATTCCCCATTCCCCTGCACTGCTGGCAGGAAAGACATAGAGATTTTGGGAATAAAATTAAGACCAGAAAGAAGAAGGTGGGGGACAGGGCAGGGAGTGGGGAGGTTGTTTTTAGATTTTATTTCTCATTACCCTACTCTGATCTGATTGGTAATAAATTATGCTAATTTCCCCAAGTCGAGTCCGTTTTGCCCATGACAGTGACTGGAGATTGATCTCCCTGTCCTTATCTGAACCTGTGAGTCTTTCATTACATTTCCTCTCCCCTGTCCAGCTGAAGAGGGAGAAATAGAGCAGCTTTGGTGGGCACCTGGTGTCTAGCTGGGTCAACACACCACACTGCCCAAAGTCAAGAGAGGCTGAGAATATTTCACCTTGAGCCAGTACTACTGAGAAACAGCCACCTCTGCAGAACATCCTTCCTCTGGGTGCTGCGCTCTGCATGGGAGTCACCACAGTCCTGCTGGATGAGGGCCATGAATTGCAAAGAGGAAGGTAAACGCTTGTTCCTAGAAACCTCACACAGATTCCCAGAAACAACAAGGGCGGGGCTGAAGTTCCAGCTGTTTGACCAGACAGCAGCGTCTCTACAGGTAGTGGTGTAAAACCTCCCTTATTTTGTCTGCTCACGATTTCTTGCTGTTCAGCTTGACAAAGCGGCAAAGGTGGGCCTAGGGTTCTTGACAATTTTTCTGCAAGATGAACATTTTCTGAGCACTCTGGCAACTGGTGGGTTTTTGGGACTGGGAATGACAATATGCTGACCTATCCCTGAGGTTTAAAACACGTACTTTTCTCTACAAACAAGAAATTTTTCAAATCAACAGCATCGACAGTGTTTTCCACAGCAGGAATTGGGACCAATTTACAGATGAATTTTTTCAGAGAAAACAGCCTACCTGCCTCTTTTTACATGAATTTGAAGCACTACAGTGAGACATAGACACAGCAGGAACAGGGAAGGTAGTGGAAGAAAATACACCAATCAGCACAGACCTTGAGCCCCTAAGTAGCACAAGGTATTTATTAGCTTGCAGCTAAGAGCTACAAGCAGTTACCAGAAAAACCTTGTCACCCTCATGAGTCACACAGGGACATGCTATACTCACTCAAAATCAAAACAAGATCATCCATTTCCTGGAACACTACCAGCACAAAGCCTAAGTGAAGTGACAGGATACAAGAAGAAAGGGCTGGTAGAAGAATAAAGAAGGTCAAGAGTCTCTTTCAATTGGTTTCCTCTCTCTGCAGAGAGACTCTGGCAGGTCCCAAGAGCCACAGGGCTCCTGGGGTCACCCGGAGCCCCCAGTAGAGCTTCCCAGGCCCGTGCCGGCACTGCCAGGGTCCACCCGCACTCATCACCCGGTGCCTCTTAAGTGTCCATCTAACCTATTGCTTCTGAGCCTGGCTTTGTCCCCGCTGAGTCAAAGGGGAAGGGATTTGGGTCACTGTGGGCTTTTGTTAGAAAGGTTCCCTAAATTAGCTCCTCTATTTGAGATAAAAGAAGAAAGGGGTCCATCTTTATTTTCCCCATTCACCCACCGTAATTACTCCATCTCATCCCTGTCTGCTATTCACTGGCTCTCAGCAAGGCCCCTGCAGCCAGGTCACAGGTCAGCATGGAGGACAAGCCCCTGCTTCCCTGAAAAGGATTGAAATGTCTTAAGTGCAGCTTCAGCAGCTTCCAGAACGTGCCAACCCCTTCTGAAAAAGTGGGCTTGGTGAACCACACCTGCAGTGCCACGGCAAGGAGACCACAGGTCTGGAAATCCCTGCTCCTGCACTTCATTCTCTGGTCGTCACTTGGTTTGCTCAGGGTCTCAGGAAAACAGTTCATATACCCCAAGTCTCTTTATAGTACACTGCTTTATTTCTCCAGATTACATAGCAAGGTACTTCCCTTGTGAATTTTCAGAGGTACTCAGCTGCCTTGTTTGTGTCTTTATTTTTAATTCAATGTGTAATTCTGCTGTTGTTGTTATTAATAGTCATAGGGCAATTGAACTTTTTCTCGAAGTCCTGGGAGAAGATCTTACCTGTACATTTCATATCAGAGCCAGTACTTGACATGTACAGATATGTCTAACAGCCTCTCTAACTTCTCATGATACGAGTTCTTCTACTCTAAGTCTTTTATACAGAAAGGATTTCCTGAAACCAATAACTTCAACAATTATAAAAATGGTCTTGAGTTCCCACATAGCAGTACCTGCACCAGAAGCAAAATCCCCAGACTACACTCAGACAGCCAACAGGGATGTGATTTATTATTCCTGCACTGAGTCACCACCTCTGGGTTTAGATACCTGCTACAAAGAGCAAGGAAAATCAGATGACCCATAGAAAGTATCTGTAACAAACTATTGCCAGCAGCCCACAAGTTTGGGTGCATCAAAACCAGGCTACCAAATGGTCCACAAATATCAGAGGTGACACATTTCTCCCTCTGGAAAAGAAGAATAATTTTTTTCCTCACTGCAGGAGCCATTAAAATATTTCTCATTATATTTATACACAGCATCTCCCTTTTATTCGGATTGACTCTATTGGGGATTTCCATTAATTTCAGCAGTCAGCACTTTTCAGTGCTTCTAAATGCACTGTATAGCATGATAAATACAATGCTGGACAAGAGCAGAACTCAGATCAGCTGCTTCAAGACACAGACAGCTGAGCGATCTTTCTTTCCATGACATGATTAATTTACTGCACAATTGATTTTTTCTCCTTTTCTTTCCTCAGTAGGCTCTACTGCACCTATCTCAGAGAGGCAGAGAAAGCATCTCCAAGAGGAAGATAGGAATCAGGAAGAGAGACGTGAGGTTTAAGTGGCACTGTTACCTGTGGTGCACTGTTGTATCTCCGTGCTTCTTTAATGGGAACATCTGTCTGGGAAAGTTGTGCAGGGGCAGCTACAGATCTACCACGTATCAGCACAATTCTGTTCACTTTAGTAGCTTCCCCCAAAAGTCCGTGATCACAACTATACTTAAGCACCCCAGCCTAGAGCAATGCTGCTTCCATTGCTTACTTTGGCACCACAAGACATACTCTAAGTTCATCTGGCTCATCCCCAAGCCTGAAGCTTGCATACGCTACCACAGTCTCTGCCAAATCCATGTCTTTCCAATTGTTTGGCTTTTTTCTTTTGGCTTCCCCACTGATATTGACAACATTTGCAAAAAGCAAGGGAAGCTTCTCCCCAGCAGAGGCTGCTGTTTGTCTGCACTCTTGTCTTCCAACAAGAGCAATTTTTAAGATTTGTCCTCTGATGAGCAAAACAGCACAAATTCCAGGGTGCTCTTGCACACAGCTCATTTCTGTTACAGTGACCGACAGTCAATCAGAGCTCATCTGCGTTCATGCCATCGGGCTGCGCTGGAAGAAACACTTGTGCTGCCTGAGTGCACTCTAGAAGCAGTTTAGGGACAGGCTCGGCCACAATACAGCCTCCCAACTTCACCTTCCCTGACTCTGGCAAGGTACCTGCAGCAGAGAAAAGGTACCAATTCAGTTCTCCTTGCTGCTTCCATTTTTAAGGCAACATTCAGAAAGCAATTAGTTTTCTGAGAGGTTTGCGATGAGTGGAGATACAATTTAAAAGCAGGCTCCATCCATTAAGATAGTCAATGTAAAAAGAAGCTGGTTTGAGCTGAATGCAATGAAAGCAACTTGTGGACAAACTGTAATTAGCTCCAACTGTCTGATTTAAATGAATATCACAGAAAAATTCTGTGGTAATAACCCACGGATAGATACCACCTGTGAGTTCATGTGACATTTAGGATACAAACTAAATATGCTGAACCCAAAATGTTGTTTGTTCTGCAAAGAAAACCAGGGTTCTCAGCCCACTAAAACAAAACATGAAAACAAACCCCACTCATGTTGTTACAGATTTGCTATTTTAGGGGCCTTTATTTGTCTGTTGGTTTTTCACCTGCAAAAATTCAGATCCCCTTTTCTAGGAAGAGGCAGCAGAGGGAGCAGACATTTGCTGCAGTGTTAAGAATCTCAAGTTCCCCAAGAATCGCATATTAAAAGTGTATTTTCTTGGTCTTTTACTTATCCCACCCTCTTCAAATAGAGCTCACAGTACTAGATTTAGGCAATTAAAGGATGTCCAAGACACACCAGGAAAGGAGCCTTTTTTTCCCACAAAACTAACCCACAGCTTTTTAACAAACTCTACTTTTTTTTATCTTTTTCTGTGTAAGTAATATGATTTCCTCTTTGACATTTAAGTATGGATTTGTATTTAAATGCCCACATTCTGTAAGATGTTTTACAACATACCCTGTGCACATAAAAAACATTTTCTATTTAATACAATCTAAGTCAAAGAAGCAGTAACCTGTTAGGCACTTAGTCCTCCAAATATAATGGTAATTATGTCAGTACAAGTCTTTTTTTCCTGTTGCTAATTGTGTTGGTTTAGCACAGCCTGGTTTTAGTGGGCGGGAGAAAAGCTGCTCGAAGCTTCTATGTCTGGCACAGAGCCAATCGCTGAGGGCTCTGACGATGGGCAGGTTACCAGCCCAATTAGACAATTTTGTAAGGCCTCCGTGATGACATATTTAAGAAAGGAAAAACCGCGGGAAGCTCTCTTTCTTCTCCGGAGGGGCAGTGAGGTGGCTGCCGGGGCCCATCCTGGAGGGGGAATCATCTCTTACACACCTGTATGCTGATTTTATCCTGCTGACTCTCGCTCCTCTTTCCTCACACCCAGCCAAATGACCCAGCCGTCTCCACCTGGGTTTCCCCTCTTGCCACTGGTCCTAGCACATTCCCAGTGTTGAGATAGAAACCTGTTTCCCCAATCCACTGATATTGACATTTCCAGGAAAGGGAAATGGTGGAGGTGTGACGGGAAAATGCCCACAAAACAATAAGGCTGTGATCTTAACATTTACTAATATTTAAAAAGATGCCTTTGAAGTCCTGCCTCTGAGCAGGTTTGTCTCTCTCTCCTGAAAGTGACTGCATGCCTCATGCCTCCACACTCATCCCAAAGCCCTTTGAGATCAGGCCAAGCCCAGTTTAGCTGGAGCAGGTATGTTAGCTGCCCTTAGTAAGGCTTAAGCCAGCAACCCAGCCAAAGAACAGTGTCACTGCCAGCTTTCCTAAGTACACCTGCACAGAGAAGTAGCCGAAGGAACCAGGTTGTGGACTTGACTGTAAGATAAAATTTACAGCCTTTTGAAATGGATTACCTCCTCTCTTGTCTCTTTGTGGACCTATGTCAGCTTTTGAAAAATTAAACAAGGAGGAAATGCAGAGAAAAACATAGATCTCTGGTTTTCTAAGCGAGTCGTAGTCCTCAAAAAGTGTCCCTTGAAAGCCTAACAAAGTACTTGTAGACATGAGTGATGAAACTCTGGAAATTTCTGGCCACAAAAAGTTTTTATAGAAAAAGCTTTTCATAAAGATTTGGAGAGAAGCCCAATTACACTGAAAGATAAAAAAATTACAAAGTAAAACTCCAGAAGGTGGTGTGATCAGGGTAATTATTTTGAAAAAAACTGCCGGAGAACAGGCATTTAGAATCTTAGAAGATTCATATTTCTTCACAGTATTTTGGCAGACAATGTCTATACTATTATTAAATTCCTTAGTTTTCTGGAACAGGATGGAGCACTGAGTGACAACGAACACAAGAGTGTTGATGAAATAGCATACAAGTGAATGCATGTCAAGAGGCACTGCCTTTGATGTGTTCTTTGCTATGAAGGATGACAGGGAGTTGTTATCCCAAAAGCACTTTGCACAGGAAATCAGGATGTGGCTGTAACAGATATTAATCCCCCAGGAGAAAGCTAAGGAGTAATTCAAGCATGGTAAATTGCAGTGACTGAGCAGTATTCAGCTACAGCAGGGGTAATACTGGAGGTCGTAATAATACTTACACTCATCCCTATGCGAAGCCCTAATATCTGCTTCACCTCTGACTTAGGGGTCTTAAAGAGTTTTCTGGAAAATAAAGTTCTCGAGGCTTCTAAAAGGTATTTAACCAACACACAGGCACGGCATGGCACAGCTGTAACTTAGATTTTTAACTTATTTTATATGCATTAAATGCTAAGTAAATATTCTTGTGAATTAAAATCCAGCTAATATTTAAGCTCACTGAAAATGCTTTGTTCTACCTGTAGTCATAATAGCTTTATCAACTGGAAAGTATTTTGTTCTGTTAAATGGCCCAAAAAGAGCTCATCAACTTTTGCAGTGCTGTTGAGCCACTCCACATTGCTCTCCTTACTGAAAAAAGAGTACAGAGACCATATTGCAATCAATACCAAGTGATCCTGCAACTTTTGCTTTGTATTGCATCTCTGCACTCTCTAATGACTTTCATATTATCATCGGCATGCTCTCAGGAAGTTCACATGTCAGGGCTAATTAACTACGATGGTTTGTCTTCCCTTATTAATCCCCTAAGTACTGAAAACCCATTCCCCTTTAAGCAGGAGCAGCTGTGACCAACACGGCATCAGAGATGCAAAGCCAGCATTTTATTCAAGAAGCCCTTGCTACAACATTTCTGAGAGAATAATTAAAGTAACTGTTGTTGTAATTCCAGTACTAAGGTTAAAATGTGTCTTTACAATTTGACTTCCCGAAACTCCATCCAAATGATTTGTGAATGTATATGTGATAGCCTGTCATGCACAATGTTGCTCTAGGAATTGCTGCAAAGATAACTTTCCAAGCCTGTACTTTTGCAATTAGGCTCTACCTAGATGCCAAAAATTTACTGAAGAACCAAGCCCTTGCTTTTTTATTGTATCAGTATTGCTATTCTTTTTTTTTTTCTTTTACTAAATCACTTCTTTTGTTAGATCTTTGTTTTGCTTACTAATGCATATACCAAGTAAAGTAGCCTATTTTCCATAAGGAGATTGTAATTCAGTTGTCTTCATTTCTTGAAGGGAAATAGTAGAGGAAAAAAAAAAAAGAAGGCATTTAGTATTTGCATACCAGTTCAACACATTATATTTTTTGAATTTAAATACATGGGGCTTGTTTGCAAAACAACTACTTCAAAACAAAGGTTATCTAAAATACATTCATATTATTGAAAGAGTTTTGGTTGTTGAAATAATCTTTTCTACACTTGCCATTTACTGAAATGTCCATCATGGACTAGAACCAGAGAGCTGTTTCTCAGCCTGTAGAAACATCATGTGTATCATGGCTAGCATGCTTCTTCACATTAATTGAGGTCTAGTGGTTCACCAGCTCTGCCGCTACACACCTGACACCTGAGCACTGGGCTACAGGTGCCCAAATTAATTTTTTCCAGCTTTGGCCAATTTCTCTGAAGCAGATTTACCTCCTGGGGTAGGAGCACACAGGCTCCTGTGCGTGTGAATTACAGCTCAGTCAGCTCCACGTGAAGTTCATTCCACACCATTTAAGAGTGAGACAAACAATGCTTTGCTGTGAGAATGGGACAGAGCTTTAAGTGTATCTCTATGACAATTCTTGACAGAGCTAATTGATATATTTTACTTCAGTGTCCCTGACACATGTGGTACTCAAGATGCATTTTTATATATACAAATTCATTGAAATCATAGAATTCTCAAAAAAAATATTAATTTTTGGTGAAGTACTTTTCATTTTTTCCCCACAGGCATTCTGGTTAGCAAAGCCAACAATTTGCTAGTATAGTTCACATCTGCTGCTTAGTTACAGTCATGACCAACAGAACATGATGTTGTTTTATGTTTGATTTACTAATTAAAATTAGCATTACTTTCAAATGGGTGAACCATGCATTTACAGCACATCTACCCCTGTACACAAATGCTCCTTTATATCTAAATGATTACAGGATGCTTTTCCTTACCTTCTGCAGCAGTGATGGAAAGGGGTACCTCATTCGATACGGAAAATCAGTTTACAGTTGTTTTAACTTCTGTTTTCTGAGAACAACTCTATTTGAAACAGCAGGGACAGAAGCAAACAGACTCTGCAAGTTGTGTTTATCAAGTAATCTTATTTCCTATGAATTTTACCCATTTATCAGGAATTCATAATTTTTCAGTTATGCATTTTCAGGTAATAAAATGTATCACTTTTGGTAAACTAACAGTTATTTATCATTATTTTGCTTGAGAGTTGACACCAGACTTCTATTATTCTATGCATCAATTTTGTGCAATTCAATAAATGGAAAAGTAGCTATTTTCTGTTATATTTAGTTAAAATATACTATTTGTATAGTATTTTTATATATATAATTTTCAAGATTTGTCAAAGCTAAGTAGTACAGCAACCATCTACATGTCACCATATATCACAAACAGGACTGATACAAGTGCCTCTTATAAAAGCTTCCCAATGTCTCCTTTATGAGACTGTGCTTTTTGGGGTTTGAACAGAATTTCCTATGTCAAGTGTCATTTGTGTGTTACTTTGCGGGAAGGTTAATTCAGAACAGCTCAGTCAGTCCATAGATAAGGCTAAGGAAAATCACGGAGTTCAGTATAATATAGTTGCCTAAAGAAGAAAAATTTAAGGTTGAAAAGGCCACATTAAATTTAAATCTTCGGCCAGGAAAAACTAAAATTGAAGTCATTATTAAAACTGTAGAGTCAAAGCAGTGAGATTGGGAAACACCAGAGGCAAATACCTAAAAAAAAAACAAAAACAAAAACAAAAACAAAACAAAACAAAACAAAAAAATTAGAGGCAGAAGATTGTGTGAGTTTTTCGCATGAGACTGTCACAACAATGATGGTTGGTAACAGCAACATGGCTTTGGAAACAGAGTTGCAAAATCTCCCACTGAAAACATTAAGATACAGACTTCAAAGAAACATCGGTAAATGAAACTGGGGATATTCTCCACCAAGTAAGTCTAGAAATTTCAGGCTAGTCAGCAATATAATACTAAATTTATAATGGCAAAAATCGAAGTAGATATAAAGCAACCAAAAAAAAGGCAACAAAAAACCCACACAAGTTTTTATTTATTTTATTTAGAAGTAAAATAAAACATGACATTTCCATCTAGAAGCCACTGGCATATGCTGCAGCAAATTCAAACATGGAGAGGTGGGCTGAGCTTTCAGATTGCTCCCAAATTCAACTCCTTCCTTTTGCTCTGGAGCTTTGTGCAAGCTCTGATGCACCTGAGGACACAACTGTTTAAGGCAGCCGCTGGAGTTCAAGCTTATCAGCAGACGGTGCTTCAAAGACATCATCTTCAACGCTTTCTTCTATCGGCTTCATCTTTGCCGAAGTTCTCAGGTAAGGAGATGTCCGGCCTGGGCCTGTCACAGTTACAAAGAAACTCCCAGTTAATCTAACAGCATACACCTGCTCCATACACCTGTTTGTGACAAAGTGGACACAATCTGATCATCCTGCCCTAGTTTCTTCATGAGGGGATTTTCTAAGTGAAGGTTTCTTTGATATCTGGCCACGGGCACCAGGAAATTCTAGACATGGGACAGCCACGCTGCTATGAACCAGCAATGCCTGTTGCTAACCACAGACACAGCACTCTCCCCAGGTTCAGTGCCAACCCTGACTGCACAAGGTGCCCACTGCTTGATCCCTGGAGATCATTTTCTTGCCATTACGCTCCCCCACCGACTCGTCTCCATTCACTTACGGCAACAGGAATGGCTGCCCCAAGAACAGAAGGTGTGTACATCTGCACAATTGCCTGGCTGTGGGGAAAGTTCCTCAGTGCACTGAGCAAACCTCAGGTGGGCACATGATCAAAGCCACAACTGCCTTTAAAGCATAAAGGCATAGAATATGCTGAGTTGGAAGGGACTCATCAGGATCAAGTCCAGCTCCTGGCCCTGCACAGGACACACCAAGAGTCACACCCTGTGCCTGAGAGTATTGTCCAAACACTTAGACACAACACTCTGTCAGGCTGGTGCTGTGACTACTTCCCTGGGGAGCCTGTGCCAGTGCCCAACTACCCTCAGGGTGAAGAATCTTACCCCAATATCCAACCTAAACCTCCTCTGACACATCTTCATAAGTTTTACACAGCATGATAATGTAAAACTTACACAAGATTTATACCCCCATAAACAACCACGGAGTAAACAAGATTTACAGGCAAAGGCCAGTCATTTTGACTGACAGTGATTTCACTGCAACAAAACTGCCTTTTTAGAAAAGCAGCAACTTGTCTGCCAGAGCAGAGCAGCTACTACTGGCAAGACATTAAATGGAGTTTTTGTGCAAGTTACCACTGCAAACTACCTCTATTGCAGTTAAATTTTCAGCATGAGGGTCAGACCAGAGAACTCCTTTGACATCAGCTGAACAGTTCTATTTTCCATTGTTCAGTCTGAAATTGCATCTACATGTGGACATGTTTTTCTCTCAGTACCCTCTTCTAGAGTTAGACCACCGCAACAGTATGAGGTTGTAAACCTCAGCTAGTGTATGATGACCAAAAAGATTATGGAAGATTCTGAGAAGAAAACAGCAAGCATTTGAGAAGAAAACAGCAAGAGATAAAGGTCCTGCTAACAGACTGTTTGCATACAAGCTAAAAATTTAAATATTCTTGAAAAAAATACTGATAGCTGTAACACACTCCTATTTTTACAAAAGTTTATCAGATATACAGTAAAATGCTGTGTTAAGGAAGCCCACTTATGAGGAAAGACTCGTTTGCACTGTACGTGTTACACACAGAGAACAAAATACAGTCGCAGGCAACACCAGCAAGTTACGATATTACTGCATTTTTAAGTCACATTCACAAAGACAGTTTGGAATTGGCATTTCAGAACTTTTTATGTTAAAAATGTATTAGTATTTTCTTCTGACATTCAAAAACAATTTAAACTGCCATGGTACAGGGTTACTCAAACACATTTTTAGATACTGAAATTGTTAAACATTTCTTTCCACACAGATGTGTTTTATGGCCTAAGCAAAGGATAACTAGATCAATTAATTGGCCAACGTGTCCCATCCAAAGTCTGTGGGTACATTTGGATATAAAATTGACTTTACTGGGAGACCAAAGGTGAAAGAGTGCCTGAAAATGCTGAGTTACAGTTCCAGCTTATTTTTTTATGGATTTGTGTTTTAGTGTAGTTTATTGATATTTTAAAAATGGTTTTCTTCTGTTTAAAAGTACTTAACTCTCTCCAGAAAACAGAAGTAAGCAGCCATAAATTTGTAGAACAGGATCCAATATAAGGTCTAATTTTCTCAGCCTGTTTGTCTCAAAGACATGCTCTTATTTGCCCCAAATACAAAATTTTGTCTACTGATGCCATTATCCAATGTTGGACAGATGTTCAAGTGACTGAGTCAGACCTTCCTTTCACGACATTTTGTTGCCCTTTCTTGAGGGCCTAAACCAAAATACATATTAAAATTCCTGTGAAACCAAATCCTGCTTTTATGAACCACAAACTGGGAGCATATAATTTGATTATACCACTAAAGGTATTACCAAACCAAAACCTTTCTACATTCCTGCTCAGCTTAGGAGTTAACAAATACAGATGCACAGACCAGAAAGTCTGAGCTATCTAAAACAAGCACCACAGAAAAAGACACTATATCTCTAATAAATATGTGAATGGCTGTCAAGCAATAGAATTACAGAACAGAAACTAATATCAAAATATTATTTAAAGGACTGAAAGTCAGGTGAAACTAGGCTTGTGATCAGGTTGAACTACCTTTGCTTAACTCAAATTTTGGAAAAAGAGATACATCTATTTCACTTACTAATGAATTACATATAGATGGACCATGGATGTCAAGCACAAGTGTCACATGACAAACAAACCCCACTTTAGTACCTTTTTGAGGATGCCTGCTGAGTTAATGTGATGTTATCAACAGAAAACATCATGCTGCAAACGACTCACTCCGTAAGCATTATAGAACTCTTGTTGGTTATTTCCTTAATATAAAAGCAAACAGTTAGTTGGGTTTCTTAGTTAATTAAATTCAAAACATACTTTTGTTAGTAATTGTAGTTTGGGATCTACTAATTAGTAATTGCATCCCTTTTATTACTAAACACTTTGAAAAAGGCTTAGTATTAATTTCTTGAGAAAAAGAGCCAAACCTTATTGTTTATAGCACTGATAAAAGCATAATTTCAAAAGCTGTGATTATACAAAAATACAAATGCTCATTTTTTCAAAAATGTGGAAATTAGGAGAAGAAAACTTATTTGTATTGTAGTAGTCAAACATTATATTTGTAATGGGAGGCTTCTGTCCACACAGCAGTAGCCTAGCAATGACAAAACAGTATTCCTGTAGAGTTCCTGTACAGGTAAGTTCCTTTCATTCATTTTTTACTCTAATTAAAAAAAAAAAAAAAATTCATTTCCATATGTTTCTCACAAAAGCTTCTGAGGATTTTGGATTGTGTTTGCTTGTTCTAAATAAACAAATGTATGATTGTAGAAGGAGGGTCCAGGGAATAGCGCTGGGACTGTAAGCCTCAGCACGTGCCTTATACTAAATCTTAAAAAAACAGACAAAAAAATACCCCAACTGTTGTACTGAGAGCACCCAGGAAATTTTTGAAAACACAGCAGTGGCAATGTAAATGGCAGATTTTTTTGTTCGGTTTTCCCTGTGATCTGAAAAAAAGTGCATACATGGCCACAACCCACACTGAATACAAATCTTTAAGCAGAGCTCACCTTGGTAGCAACCCCATCATTGGCAATGACAGTACCCAGGAATAACTAACAAGCTATCTCGGCAAAAACAAAGATTGAAGCATTGCAGTTCAAGGAGATAAACAAACCTTTTACAGAAGTCAGAAATTTCACAACCAAAATGCAAAGAAGAAATAAATAAAAGTATTTCCCAAGGTGTATGTTGCACTGGTACAGGGGCAATCCCTCTGCCTCCCCCAAAAGTAAGGGAAAGTATTTGACCTGGGAGGCTGCTGCCTCAGCTGGGCCAAGGAATTTCAGAACATAAAAGACACATAAACTCCTCTCCCTTGGGGAAAGCACACCCTGTATACCAAAAAAAGGTACAAAAACCAAGGAAAAGTACAACAGAGAAAAGTGTATTTATCGAGTATGTGCTAAGCACAAATGCATCTTGGGAATTTACATAATTACAGCTGAACTTGTCATGCACTTCAATTACTTTCTCCCAAAGCTGAAATACTGGTGTAAGAGTTTTGCTGTTAAGCCTGAAAGAGACATTTAATTCTAACTAATTGCACAAACACAGTTTTACAATTTCTGAGTGTGCAAATTCACACAAAGGTTCTCTGTGCAAAGGAGTGGCTTCAATTTCACAGAGCTTTGCTGTGCATGGAACAGGTGAAAAGCCACTCAAGGGTTTAAAGGTAAAGATCAGAGAACAGACCAACACAGGAGACTTCATGGCAGGAATCTGCTACAGGCAGAGCAGATTCAAGAAGACCAAGTAGAAGGAAGCCTTCTTTCAACAACTGGATCACAGGCCTTGGTAGTCGTGGGGAATTTAAACCTCCCCAGCATCTGGTGGAAAGGCAACAGGGCTGGGAGCAGGCAGTCCAGGAGATTTCTGGAATGTAGCAGACCATTTCTTCACACAAGTGATCGATGAGTCAACTAGGGAAGGCGCTCTGCCGGACCTGTCACTGACGAACAAGGAAGAACTCATCAGGGAGCTGAAGGCTGCTGATAATCTTGGCTGCAGCGTCCAGGAACTGGTGGTGTTTAAGATACTGACGGGTGTGCAAGACAAACAGTGGAATTACAACCTTACAGGACAGGGGACTGTGGCTTGCTCAGGGTTTTACTTGGCAGGAACCCATAGGACATGGCCTGCAAAGGGACCCAAGGACAGATGGTTGATCTTCGAGGACACCTTCCTCAAAACACAAGGGCAGTCCATTCCAGTGTACAGAAAGCTGAGGAAGCACAGTAAAAGGCTGGCATAGATGAACAGGAAAGTTCTGACATCTCAAACACACACACAAAGTACAAATGGGGATGAGCTCCTTGGAGGGAATACAGAACCATGGCCCAAGCAAGCAGTGATGAAATGAGGGAAGCCAAAGCTCAGCTAGACCTGAATCTAGTGAAGGGCAACAAGAAAGGCATCTACAAATAAATCAGCAACAAAAGAAAGACCAGGGAAACTGTGAGACCACAGCTCAGTGATGCACAGGACACAGGGACATGAAAAAGTCTGAGATATTCAATAACTTTTTTGGTCTGGGTTTTTTTTTTGCTCTAGGGGTTTGTCCTGAGGCCTGCTAGGACTCTGCATCCAGTGGTAGAGACTGAGTGAGTGATGCTTGACTGACAGGAAAGCTGGACTGGGTTAGGGACAACTAAGTCGACAGGATGAACACAAGATTGTGGAACCACATGGGCTGCCTCCAAGGGTGCCAAGCACTGGCTGATACAATCGCAAGGCCCCTCTCTATCAGCTTGGAAAGATGACTGCAGTCAGGGGAGATAAATGAAAATGCCAACACCACAGCCATTTTAATGAAGGGCAAGATGGAACACCCAGGGAACTACTGACCTATCAGTCTAAATTCATTTCCCAGACAGATTATGGAGCTTGTCTTCCTGGAAGACATGTCCAAGCACACGGGGGATGGGAAGGTGGCTGGGAAAGCCATCACAGATGCTGATTGCATCTGCCCACCTTCCACCTTTGGTGGTGCAATTATGGGCTCTGTGGATGAATGGAGTACAGTGGATGTTGTTTACCAGGATGGTATCACAGCCCTCCACAGTCTGCCACTGAATCCTTCCAGAAAAAAAGGGTAAGAAACAGACTGGATAGATGGACTACAGCTTAGGTGGAAAATCTGCTGTACTGCCAAGTTCACAGGGTGGTGAACAGCAGTACAAAATCCAGCTGTCAGGTAGTTTGTTACCAGCAGTGTCCTCAAGGGCCAATGCCAAGGCCTATAATATTCAAGATATGAATGATCTGGTTGATGGGATGGAATGCAGTCCAGCCAAGTTCACAGACAAGAGCCAGGTAGTGAGGGAAACTGCTGACAGGGTAAGGCAGTGAGTCTGGACAGGCCATTGGAAACAAGAGAAAAGAACTGACAGAAACGAGAAGTCCACGAAAGGCAAATCCCTGCACCTGGGACATGACACACCTACACAGCATCACAGCCTAAGCCCCAGCTGCTTGGAAAGCAGCTCTGCAGAAACAGACCTGGGGGGCCTGGTGGACAAAGAATAGAATGTGAGTCAGCCCCTGCTGTGAAGAATGCCATTCATTTACTGGGCCACGTTAGCAGCATATATTGAGCCATATAAGCAAGAGCATAGCCAGCAGGTCAGTGAAAGAGATTAACCCCCTCCATTTGGCATTTGTGAGGCAGGATCTGGAGTGCTGTGTCCAGTTTTGTGCCTCCCTGAACAAGAAAGACATGGACATACTGGAGTGAGAGCAGAGGAGAGTAACCAAGATGGCCAGAGGCTGGAGCAGTGAGGGAAAGGCTGCAAGAGCTGGGTGTGTTCAGCCTCAGGAACAGAAGACTCCCAGGGGATCTGAATCTTGTCTTTGGCTACCTAATGGAAGGCAACGCAAAAGAGAGAGCCAGACTCTTCTCAGAGGCATGCACTAAAGAAAGAAGGAAAGCAAGCACGAGTTGCAATAAGGGAAATTTTTTCACTGTGAGGGTGGTAAGTCCCTGGAGCAGGTTGCCCAGGGAGGCTGTGAAATCTTCCAGCTTGGAAATATTCAAAGCTTGACTGGACATGGCCCTGCTGTAGCTGATCTTGCTTTGGACATGAGGTTGGACCTGATGATCTCCAGAGGTCCCTTACTGCCTCAGCTGTACTATGATTCTGAGTGTCCTTGCAGGGAATGGAGGAGAAAAAGAAAACAATACTGGATTTTTCATCAAACTATATCCCAGGTGTCACCCTTGATGTTCTAGTAGGGTGAAGCACTAGCAGGGCTTTTGCTTCTATCTATCTGGGCATGCAGACTACACCAATGTTAAGGAGTAAAACTAGATAGGCCCTCCAAGTCTGAATGTGTTCCTGGATGAGAACTGTGAGGAACACAATGGAAAACAGATAATTAAACAGAAAAATGCAAATATTTGAAAACATTTCCTCTTCTTAGCAAAGACTTTAACCATAACAAATAACTGGTAGTGATTTTTTTCCTCATATATTTGAATTCTAATCACTAAAAAGTAACATTTCCAAAATCAAAATAAATAATCTTGTATGATCATTTTAAATGCTGTTAAACTAACAGCTTATGCCAAATGAAAAAATTGAGCATCCTCTGTGGCATTTTTATTCAAAGGCTGCTTTCAGAATTCAAGCTAATGTTGACATTTAGATTCAGGTGAACTAAAAACAACTGACAGCAAAAGCCTAGAAAGAATAATTTAGAATGGTTCCATAAAGTGATATATTACAAGAATAGAAGCAAAAAGGTCATATGTGGTTTCCTCTCTCACTTCATCGGTTCTCTACTACTTCTGTCATACAAAGCACTGGAGAGGAGAGCCCGACAGGGTATCTGGAGATTTTCCAGGTGACATCAAAATATTTGCTGTATGCCACATTTCTCCAGACCCTGCCAATACAAACTATCTCAGGAGGAAAAGTAGAACACCAAGTTGCTGAGGGGAAGTGTTTTGTCTGGGTTTTTAATTTCTACAAGCACCAGTCACAGACCAAAGGACATACTACTGTGACCGGCACAGTACATTCAGTTTTGCCCCATTACTATAAACATTCCATATTATGTCTAAACATAAATACCACGCCAAAGATTATTGCCACACATATATTGGGTTCTTTTTCCAATATGTATGTGAGGTATCTTCATTTAGCACCCAAAGCTCCATGCAGCTAATTACTGCCCTATAGTTAGGTCCCTTCATTCAGCTGATGTGCAGCAGCACCCAAAAAGCTACAGTCTACTCCCACAGAGGGCAACAGGAGTTCTGCAGTAGTTTCTAATGGTCAACCCAAGCCGTGTTCAAAACTGGCACAAAGTATTCTGAGCACTCACGAAGAGAGGATGCAGAGGAAGTCCCACGAAGAAACATCTGCAAGCCATCCTCGCTGTCACTGGTACTGGCCATACTGTTCCTCATCTGCATCACAGAGAGCTGAGAGCAAAGGCTGGGCTGTCGATCAATCTTCTTTGAAGCCTAAAAAAGAAAACAATTATTATTTTTAAAAAAGATATCAAGCAAATTAAAATAAAAATAGAAAGTTACTATTTCCCTTGTAATAGATGCTCTGGTCTCAGCTACGATTATACAAGAAAATTGTTATAGCAGAAGATTCTATGCAGTGTAAGTCAATTTAAATGACAATAGAAAATGCCAGTAATATACTGGAATTGGAACATTGACAAGTATGAAACTGCACATTAATTATTCAATTTCAATTCGCTTTCGTACTGAAATTTTCATGTATTTTCTTACAGAAAGCTTGGGGTTTATTATCTGGTAATTAATTATTTAAGTATGATGCTCTGCAATTAAATGTAGTCTTTATGATGAAACTGGTCCTCCTTGCTAAACAAAACAGCATGCTATATATAGAGGCAATTTATACATTAACAGAAATGTTCATTTTCCTGGCTTTTCATTTCATCAGGTCAGAAAAGTGGTGAATGTCATTCCTTCCCAGGAGATGGCCATTTGGCTCTCGGTTCTACTGCAGACTAAATGCGTCAGGTGAACATTACCCTCTGCCTGTCAAATGGTCTGAGGAGTTTCCATTTTGCTTTGAGTAGCCTTCCTGAGAAGCATTGTACTACAACATTTATATGAAGCCATACATTGTACCTCGTTAGGTATTACTGCAAGTCAGAATGCTATTTTAGGTATATCTGAAAGGTGGCAATCAATGACAAGACTATAATGGATAACTCCACTTTACTGAATTTTAAAAGTCAGGAACTAGAATGCTATTTCATGCAGAAAGGAATGACTATTTGCTCAACACTAGTGAAAGTCTTCTTAGGTAGGAGAAAATCGCAAGCTTCCTTACAAAATAAATTCATACTTTTCTGTTTTCCAACAAATAATGATTTGATAGTTTTACCTTCTTACTACTATCTCGAATATGCATAATCAATACTCAATTTATTTCCTTTGTCCCCTATGTACAGAAGTCAACCATGACATTTTATGATGAGAGTGACATCAGTTAAAAGGCATTAAAGACACCAATAATGTTTATATTTGACGGTGAAGCTTGAGAGAGGTGACATGTACATAGAGTGCTAGCAATGGGAAAATTAAGAATTTATTTGACAGTTCTCATCCTAAGTTATGTAGGAAGAGCTCGTGCAACAGGATTTTTATTTCAGGAAGAATAAAAAGATACTACAAATTTCCCAAATGCTCACTCAATTTTTACAACATACATTTTCAAAACTTACTATAATAAAGCAGCTACAATAATCTTAAATTTATGTGACTATTGCAACTAAAAACAAAGACTCAGTGAAGTTAAAGTGTGCAGACGTTAAGTCAAAGGAGGGGCAAAAATTGTTGGATTTTTTAATTCTTCGAAGTTATGATAAGGAATAAGTAAGGAGACAAAATGAAAGTAAAACCAAGATGGTTCATATATCCATGACTACACCCAAACCACTTACCAGGACACCTGAAACACACTCCCTCTGCAGGCAAAGAACAAGTTATAATCAGACTACTTAATGTTTTATATGTAATTTTACTTATTTGTATTTTATATGTATTTCATGATTCCTTCCACTAACGGCACCATATCAACATAATGTTTGCTCTTTTTTTCGCATTTGCAACACTCAAAAACATGTTGAAATTATTCTTACTAGCAATCAGTATTACATAATTGTTTGCCCCAGTTTAAGAAAAAAAACCTCTGAAGCTTCTTTTTACAAAGGCACTCATTTGCTAGTGAGAAAGGATATCCAGGGAGAAGCATCTTTTTAGCTACTGGCCATCATGTCTAGTAGTTAGCTAGAAATATTTCCACAAGCTGATCAGTTCTGAATCTCAGTTACTCATCTTTCTTGTACATTACTGTGCTAACTCTAACCAATATTGCTTCTGGCAGAAATGTGGCACTGACTCACACCTTGGCACTAGAAGGCCACGAGTGTGCACTCAGCAGCTAATGGCAACAGGTTAAAATAAGGTGCTTTAAGAGCATTTAAAATGGAAGTAAAAACACATTTGTGTGTGGGAGGAAAATTCCCAAACAAAACTTAAGCTGCTTACCTTGTCATTTAAGGTTGGGTCATTCAATGAATAAAGTTTATTTGTAATATCTTTGCCAATAAGGTACTTAAAGATCTCATAAAGAAATGGCTCAGTCTCCAGAAAGTAAGTCAGCCTTTCCCTGGACCAGCAGAGGAACTTGCAGTTATCATCTGCAATAATAGTGACCTGAAAAAAATTACATGCTCAGAATTAGCACATTTAAAAATGTTTTAAGATGAGCACATTTTAAAATGCTTTTAAATAAGCGATACCATTTTATTTGTGCCTCCAATTAAAACAACTCTTAAAGCCATAAAGCTTTTTGGTATCCCTTTGTTATGAATGTGATATTTACAAATATAAAAATTCTCAGCTATGTTTTATCATTATATTTTTAACTAATATATGTAGCCAGTTTGTTTCTCAGAAAACCTAGGGGACAATAACAGGGGAAAAATCTCTCATGAGTTCCCAAAGCGTAAAAGCATTTATGTAAGAGGAAATTTATACATGAAGTCAGTCCTACAGTGATAACAGCACTTGCAATAGCCCTATATGTAGCTTGGTTTTATTTTACATTGCTGTCACCAAACAGAAACAACCGGTATCACCCAAAGGTCTCCATCAAAGAGTTTTTAGTGATTTAAAAAAAATATTTCCATCTTCCTCTCGTAACCGTCAGCCCTGCTGATCCCACAAGTACTACCTTGTAGCAGCTGAGCCAAGGCTCTGTTCGCTCAGTTATTGATAACCCAGTTATGGGTAGTTACAGGGGAGCTTGCCCCATCTCTCATGGGAGGCCGGACCTGCCAGGTTCATCCCCCTGTGCCAGCAGAGGGCAATGACACATCGAAACCCACACTGGTCATACCCAGGGGCATGTTTTGCAAGGGGAAGTCAAGCATCTATGAATAAATCAAAATCAGGTGCTCTCTGCTTTTACAAGATAACATTACGTCCTGAAAAAATAAAAAATAAAAACCTATTAGGTCCTAGAAATAATGAAAAACTGTCGTATATCCATGGATTTTTAACTCCATAGACTGTAATATAAGCCCACAGTCTGAGGAAGAATTCGCCAGCACTGCCAGCAGATGGGGTCCTTAAGACTGACTGAATCCGTGTGCTGTTGAAACAGCAAGGCTGTCGATATTTGCATGGCAGCAGCAAGCAGAACCCACGAGTAAAGGATGTACGCTGCTGCAGATTACAGTGACTTCCAAGGCAGGCAGAAGTTGAGGCATGACCCTTTTCCCTTGAGAGGGACTGATTCGTATCCAGTTGCTTCCAAGAGAAAGGGGCTGTGCCAAGAGGGCAGCCAGGCTGTGGGAGGCCTCACTGCTGCAAAATGAATGCATCTGGACAAGTCTCTCCCCCTGGCGCTAAGCCTAATGTTTGACTGGAACATATGACATCAATCACTGATTTTAGATTCTGCACTGCTCTGCCTCCCTCCCTCTCTGCCACGGTATCAGCGTGGATGTATCAGTCAGTCACAGTCTGGTCATTATTACACGTACCTAGCTAAAGAACATCACGTAAGAGGTGGCAAAATAGCCATTTCTATGGAGAAAAAACCCTTCTCTAACAGTATTCCACCCTCCCAAACTATAATAAAATATATTTAATATACCAGCATAATTACACTGCTGGAGACATACACCGTTATTGTTCCCCATATGAATGTTTTTATTCAAAATACTGAGACCATGTTCAGATTATGTTTCTTTAACAAATTGCAAAATGACAGAAGTATTAATACACTTTTATAAATACCAATTTCTAAGTACTAGTGCCTGAACTTCTAGACTTTCATTATTACAATAATGATTTTTCCCTTTTTTTTTGAACCAATGATGAGACCTGTTCGCAACATCACTTTTTCCATCAAAACTGCCTCGTAAATTATTTATCCTGAACAATTTCTTAACACAAAATAAACTTGGAAACAGTGAAAGAGAACAGAATAGCAAAAGCCAGACTGCTTAGAACACACCATCATAATACTGTTTCGCAGCACTTAATTTTAAAAGTTATTCTTGATATGGTCCATCTTCAAACACCTGTACTAGAAGGTTAGCAAAATCATGCAAGTCAAATAGTTCACTGTTAATCAGATTTATACCCTATTTTTTTAATGGTCTCACCAGCCCATATGCAGTGAGATTTAAAACAAAATGTACCTGGAATTTCTCACCCCGGTTCATCTGTGTTGATCGAAATTCAGGAGAATCTATAAAGGCACAGGGGTAAATATTATGCAGAAAATGCCCTCGATAAGACACCTTCATTCTGGAAATAAAGATGTATGAAACAACATTTTAAAATCATGGAGGCTGATTAATTTAATCTAAATTTAGGTAGGAGTATTGACAATCATAAAGCAGTCAGTAACAGGAAAAAATATGTTCATCTTCTGTAACATCACTCCCAGAGCTACCCTGTTTTCTGCCTAAACCTCCACTGATTCAAAGCAGAACAGGCTGCTAGAAAAATAGAGAATTAACGAACATGGCACGTATCCACAAAACATTGTTATTCAATATCAGAAAGGTTGTGTTATACGGCCAGACCAGAGTCTGGCTTCCCTTAGATAAGTAGCTTTGTGGTAATGAGTAAAAAAACAATTAAAAAAACAAAAGCCTGACATCACTGTTTCTGTCAACAGAAACTGGTTAAAATTTTGGCCAGAATTTAGTATGAGTTTCAAGATTACAGCTTGGCCATGGGCAAGTATTTTACCCTTTCTCATGCGGGTTCTGTCTGCCTCTGGGCAGTGCACCTGCCGCGCTCTGCTTGCATGTGCAGGTGCAATGAATCAATTCCAAAGGCCTGCTGTTTTAAAGCCCACCAGAGGGATACTTTTCCTTCCCTCATGCACCATATCTTTTAACCTTAAAACCTAAGAACAGACTGAGAATATGACTTAGATATCTAAAACTCAAACAAATCACTTGCTTGTTTTGCAAGACACTGACTTTGGTATTACACAACTAGAATTCCCACTAAAATCCATGCAGCTGCACACGTAAGTGGATACACAATATGCTCCCAATATGAGATATCACCATCATCTGAAAATGGTGTCACAAAATAGTCTATAAGTATAGACTATTTGACTATAGACCATAACATGCTACAAACAATTACAACCTCAATGATTTTCTAATTCATTCAACCATCACACAAAGCGTAGGTCTGTCCCCAAGCTTTTATAGAACCTACTTCCCCTTCAGCAGGATGCTAAGCCTATCATCAACTGATGTTTTATCTTCTGCTGCATAGGCTTGACCTGTCTTTAAAGTCTGAATGTTGCAGAATTGTCCAGTTAGTCTTTGGAAGAGCTCTGGAGGCACATGGAGAGGTTCAAACATTCTCTTGTAGAGGCTGCTAAGCTCCTTCTCTATCTTGATCTAGATTGGGAAAACAAGAGACACCAATAAACACAGATGAATTAGTTAAAAACAGGTAAGGCTGCACACAGGCTTTAGCTTGAGGAACATCTTTGGCTTCATTATGCTTAAGCAAGGAAAGAAGTGGTAAATGTGTGATGTCTATCCACAAACACTGCCTATGACAGGATGACCAAAACCTTATCTAAAATTAGCCAGGCTGGCATACTGGTGCTTTAGAATGCTGTTCCACCCAAGTGGCACATTAAATCACACACAAGGAGCCTTCTGAGACTTCTGTTGATGCAATAGTGAATAGAACTTGGGCAAGAATTATACAGAGAAAAAACAATGATGTTGTCTTTCACACCGCACGCACACGTCACTCTGGCTATCTCTCAGGCTCTCCTGGGAGCCCCTCTCATCCCTGAGCTTTTTGGCTTACTTGCAGCAGAAAAGCAAGTCCTGAAAAACATCCCAAATATATTGAAACCACATGTGATGAGGGAGGAAAAAAAAAACCAAAAACATTGCCAGCTGAACATTCCACATCTAAGAGCCCACCCAAACGCAGGCAGCAGCAACGAGGGAAAGGATGTTGGCTGAAATCCCAAGCCTGGAAATCTTCCCTGAATGAAGGAAGCAGGGGATGAGACAATATTACAGCCTTCCTGAAAGCAGAGGCAGCCTGAACAAAGCCTGCATATTTGCCATGAGGAAGGCAAATTAGAACAGTAAGTTTCAGATAATGAATAAAACACACATAGAACAGAGAATAAGGAAAAGTAACCAAGAAAAAATGGCAGAAAATAAGAGAGAGAGGCAAGTTTCTGACTCATGTTCAACTCTTCCTCCAGGACCTGCAGGTCCTTTTCTACAAAGCTGGTTTCCAGCTGGTCAGTCCATGGCATGTGCTGATGCACGGGATTATTCCTCCCCTGGTGCAGTACTCTACGATTTCTGTTGAACTCCACAAGGTTCCTGTTGGCCCATTTCTCCAGCCTGCTGACGCCCCTCCAGATGGTTTCCAACCTTCTGGCCTATCAGCCACTCCTCACAGTTTTGTGTCATCAGGGTACGCATCTTCCCCACCACCCAGATCATGAATGAAGATGTCAAACAGCACTGGGACTAGCACTGGCCCCGAGGTTACACACCACACACTAGTGTCTGTGTAGTACACACCTCCAACCGGACTGCTCACCTCTGATTACCACACTCAGCCCAGCCATTCAGCCCGATTTCAATCCATCTCACTGTGTCGCAACTCTGGGTTTAGATAATTTCAATCTTTCAGTTCTGATAGGTAATGATTTTCAAAACCACACTGCACTTGACCTGGGACTTTGGGAAAGGTTTTCCCAAGTTAGGGGATAACACTGAGATTGTTGCTGTGTAATTAAAAAGAAACTTGTTATGTCACTGGGTGGAATTTATAGAAATGTAGAATTTAGGTTTATGGGATATAATAATACATATATGTGTAACAATATGGAGGATTTTGGGTGTGGGTTTTTACTTCTTTCTTCCTTCTTCTTCACAAATCTAAGTATTCCGGTACTGGGTCAAAAAACCCGCAGTGTGGATCATGAATAGTTAGTTATTGGGTTATAAGTAAAAACATACTACTTGGCATTTCATAATTGGGTAAACTGGGCTTTAAAAGGCCTTGAAAGTTACATCTCGGGTCCATTTTCCACCTTGCTAACTAAGAAGCACATTCCGTACAGCTGTGCCATAGATAAGAAAATAATAAACACCAATTAGAAGAAAAGCCTGGCATCTCCAGTGCTTTGATCCAAGCTCTGAGTAAAAGAACTCACGCACAAGAAGAAAAACAAAACAAGAGAGAGAGAGAGAGATATCAATACACTTCAACAGATTCTCTGTCAGGATTTTACATGAGACAGTGTCGAAAACCCTACTGAATTTAAGGTAGAGGATAGTCACCATTCTCAGCTATCTGGTCAGTCATTTCATCATAGAATGGCTTGGGTTAGAAGGAACCTTAAAGATCACCTGGTTCCAGCCCCTCTGCCATGGGCAGGGACATCTTCCACTAGACCAGGTAGCATCAGAGCTTCAACCTCACCTTGAACACTTCCAGGGATCATGCATCCACAGCTTCTCTGGGCAACCTGTTCCAGTGCCTCACCACCCTCACAGTAAAGAATTTATTCCTAATATCTCATCTAAACCTACTCTCAGTTTGAAGCCGTTCCCCCTTGTCCTGTCACTACATGCCCTTGTAAAATGTCCCTCTCCACCCTTCTTATAGGCTCCCTTCAAGTACTGCAAGGCCACAACTCTCCCAGCCTTTCCTCATAGCTCTATCTCTGTGCTTGGGATCCCAGAGCACTCCAGGTGGGATCTCATCAGAGCAGTCACTTCCCTCACCCTGCTGGCCACACAACTTTGGATGCAGCCCAGAATACAATTGGATTTCTGTGGCTGTGAGTGCGCATTGCTGGGTCAAGTCCAGCCTCTCATCCACCCCCAAGTCCTCCTCGTCAGGGCTGCTCTCAATGTGTCCATCCCTCAGCCTGTGTTGATAGTGGGGGCTGCCCCAACCCAAATGCAGCACCTTGCACTTGGTCATGTTACATTTCATGAGATCTCCATTGGCCCACTCCTCAAGCCTGTCCAAGTCCCTTTGGATGGTATCCCATCCTTCAGCTGTGTCAAACAACTCCACTTGGTGTCATCTGTAAACCTGTTGAAGGTACACTCAATCCCTTTGTCTATGTCATTAATGAAGACAGTAAGTAGCACTGGTTCCAATACAGACCCAAAAGGGACATCATTTGTCACTGATGCCCATCAGGACTCTGAACCTTTGACCATTACCCTCTGGATGCGACCATTCAAGCAGTTTCTCATCCATCTATTAGCAGGCTGGTTAAGCATGGCTTTCCCTTGGTAAATCCTTGCTGACCACTCTTGATTACCTTCTTGTGCTTCATGTGCATAGAAAAGGATTCCAGGACTATCTATTCCTTCTTTTCAGAGATCAAGCTGAGACTGACCAGGCTGCAGGTCCCTGGGTTCTCCTTCTTGCCCTTTTTGAAGAAAGGAGTGACATTTGCTTCCTCCATTCCTCATGTACTTCTCTCGGTTACCAACATTATTCCAAGACTATCAGAAATGGCCTCACAGTGGCATCAGCTCTTGTGCGTGTGTGACATCAGGACCCGTGGATTTACTGTGTCCAGTGCATCACCTGACCTAAAGTTACACTGGTTTCACACAATCAATTACTAGTTAAATATTCCACCAGCAACTACATTCATATGACATCCAGGTTTTGAATTTCCTGTATGTTCCTTATGCCACAATCTTTAATACCTCAGAGGACATCTACACAGACAAAACAAGGATTAAAAACAAACCTGCAAGAAAAATTGTATTATGTTAAGGATTGTCCTGAGCTGTTTGATTTCAAAATATATTCCATATGCCCACAAAGGTAGATGACTATTTGTTTTACCAACATGTTCTCCAGGAACTCTTTCATTTTTAACAGCTGTACCAATTTAATTTGCACCTCTTTTAATACATCACCACTGCAACTTCAAGAAATATATTTTCATCTGAAAAAGGATTTTAAGTGGCTCCCAAGACTCCTGAACCCAAAACCACGCACACAGACATGAGGGCAAGTTTTGGTCCTGGAGTGTTAATCCAATCCCTTAACTAGCACATGGTTCATGTTTCATGATCTTCCTCTTGTGTGTAATACTGTGGGGAGAAAGCAGGTGCAGCCACTTTCTTAAAGACTGATCAGATTGCAGACTGGAGCTGTGCTCTCGATGGGCTCCCTTCCAACAGACTATTCCCCCTTCCCGAGCACAGCTGACTGCTCCTCCAGTCATGCTTGTGGGTCATATTCCAAACAAGCCATCTGGGTAGGTGTAATGTTTTGTTCAGCAGGGGTTGAAATATTCTGGGATGCTGCCAGAACTCCGAATCAGACACTGATTAGACTCAGCTTCCACTCAGACTAAAAAAGCCAAATTTGTAAAGCTCCAAGGAATCAAAACCACAGAAATAATCTTCTGGTCGGAAAAGAAACTCACTGTGATTTTGCATCCTCCATTTAATAAAATAAATATTTAACAACTGAACATATCAATTATTCATTTTGTAATACGACTAACTTGTAATTATTCTGCCATTCCTTTCTTTCCTTGGAGGGATCTTTTGTGAGAATGACCAAAACTGATTGAGATACAATCAGTATCAATACAATAGCTGCAGAGAGAAAATCTCATTCAAAAATTAGTTCCTAAGAGTTTTAATTTTTTTCCCCCTCTTCTTTATCTTCCTACAGGAAAAACACTTAAAACAGCCTTTGGGTTCATAATAAACATGTTAGACAGCTAAAAAGACATGCGTGACTATCAGGCATCACTTCAAGTATGCTTGTTGATCTTAGTTTGTAACAAAGATTCATATATTTTTTAATAATTACTGAAATTATTATGCATTACAGCAATTAAAATAGCATAATATTTTCCATGCAATGTTCATAAATACTGTAATTTCTTAATGGAAAGAAGACTATTGAAATTAAATCTTAATATACAAAGAAACAGCACTGCATGGCTAGTCTATCAGATCTAATTTTTGGCTAAGCTTTTGAAGTTGCACAGGTCACATAGCCCTGTTGATGGTAACCTTTGGGTGAACCTGTGCTCCATACTGGAGGAACACTGCTGTAGGTAGAGCCTCTTCCTTTTTTAACACATGTACTCAATTTATCAACTTGTTGTAGACAGATGCAATTTAACCTTTAGCCTCTTTTTTATATGCTGTGGTTGCCTGCCAGAGTGTGAGCAGTGTAGAGTTTATGGGAGTGCCAAGCACCTCAGTTCTGCTGTGGTTACACTGCCAGTGGGAAAGGGCTACAAAAAGAGAAAGCAAAGTTAAAGCAGGTGCTCCAGGCCTCCCTCTCTTAGAAGGAATTTTTTACCAGCTTTGGTGACTGAGTTTATCAGTCGAGTTTCATGTTCTTATACAATTCCTTCTTCTTATATCCACCTACAGAGTACTTCAATCACTTCTACCACTTAACCTAACTCCTACAAATAATTCTGCTAACAAATTTACTAGAGTATTTAGTGAAAATAGCTGGCTCTTCAATAGGATGAAATCTATTCCATAATGCGCAAAATATCCCAACCTATGACAACATACCTTTTAGTAGACAACTGTAATTACAAAAGACTGTTTTTCTTTCTTCATTCAATATATTGATTTACACATTGCAAGTGATTTTTTTTGTTTGTTTTTTTGTTTGGTTGGTCTTTTTGCTCAAGCCCAAACCAGCATATCATCCTCCCAGGATGCTTTTTCACTCTCTAGTAACCTTTTATTTAGATTTTTGGAAAGGGTTGGATGGGTACAAGCCCAAGGACCATTACCTATGTTTAAGGATGTCACAATTCATTTTTAAAGTACAGGTATGCTTTAAGGCTTGGTTTCCTAGGGAAATGGGTTTCTATCAGCTGCGCACTCCTGCATTTTGCAGTAATTTCTGACCTTGTTGGCTGTTTCCTGTCCCATCTGACAGAAGATTAGAAGCCTCAAAATTTATTAAAAGGCTTAACTGGTGGGTGGGTTGAATGAAATCAGAACGTGCTAGGTTGGTTGAGCGAAAAGACTGCAACACGAGTTCATCCCCTATTAGAAACCATAGTACCTGCAAGGGATATTTAACTGTGGGCACCTACAGAGTAGGTAGAATCTGTCCTCACTGGCTCTCTGTTATCGCAGCTGCTATTTTGTGTGTGCGCTGGACAGTATGGCCATGGCTAACTAGCAGAATCACAAAGCAGTTTCATCATGTGCTGCATCTTGATGGTGACATAAATGGATCGAACAGGCTGAAAAAATAGCGTTAGTAATGCTAACTAGAGAGGAAGTTACCCTTTAAGTAGTAAGATGACTCTTCAAGAGCAATTTGAACTAGAAGTATTTACTACACATCTACAATTATTTAGTAACAGATCAGTCTAGTTAGTTTTAAGCTACTTCCTAAGCAAGACAGAAGTCAAGCTTTATGCTGCCTCGCCAGGAAAGGAAGAAGTAGCTAATTTTTTAGCTGCTTTCAAGCACAGGATGTGTTGACCTGGTGAAGAGCTTATTTCCAGTTAGGTTTTGTTTTCTCTTTTTTTTATTGGTACCAGTTGTTGCACACTTCCAGCGTGTGTCCAGAGTGTGATTTCGGGCCAAACACAAAAGTATCTTGCTGAAAATGAGTACTAATCCATTGGTTTGCCCAGCAAACATGGGTGAAACTTCCTTTTCTTGCATCTTACTAGACTGCTTGTGAAATTAAGCTGTTATACGTACCGGTCTTCTTTTATACACTAGGTATATGAAATGTAAAAGGTTGACAACCAAAAACACAGAATTCCAGATCATTATGTCCAAGGCACAACGATAGAGCGTAGCCCAAATGATGAACAGTGCGCATCCTGTAAAAATTAAAAAAAAAAAAAAAAAAGAAGTTAAATTTCACCAAACAATAAACATTCCTAGAAAACCATCAAGAATACGTCCACTGAGTATAATTACACTGAAAAAGCTTTAATATAGTTAAGCTCTCTGAATGAATGCATGCAACAATACCTAATCACTGCAATGCTGCAGACAGGCAATGAAGGCAGGTTGGCAGACTGCAGCCCTATTATATGGGACTGCAATACTGAAATAACACAGTAATTCAGATTGGGATGGAGCAAGCAGAAAGGTGCAGCCCACAATGGTTTGTTACTAAAATGAAGTAGAAAAGAGATGGGGGAAAATTAAGCAGCTCACAAAATTTTTTTTCTTGTGTTGCATTAATTAAAATTAAGTTTAAAAGGCCTAGAAATGAACGTTCACAACTAATTAGCAAAGAAGAGTTGCATAAAAACTTCCTAAAGTCATATGCAAATATTTTTGAAAATTAAAAGAACTATCACTGCTGATGCAACAGGGTCACATCGGGAACCTGAATTCTCCTGCGTAACATCAAAGACAAAATTTCCAAATGCTTACTCTTTTTTCAGTTGCCTTACTTTGAATAATGACGCTTGTTTTAAAAGAGAAGACATGCTGTATGATTAGGGATTCCATTTTCAGCCTATGAAGACAATACTTATCAAGTGATGGATTATGCATCAGTGAGTCTCTCCCAGATGACTGTGAGCCTACCACCCAACAGAGGTGGCTGGAGAGGTCACAGATATATTTTCCCTTAAGTTTAAAGGAGACAGTGCTAAATGATGGTTCTTACTCCCTTTCTCCCTGAAGATGACATTGAACTCAGTACTATCCAGTCTGTCTAGGTTGCTAACTGATGAGGCAGCACTTATATATGGATCAGAAGAATCAAAATATAGTGACTCTTGATCTGCTTATTAATTAGACTGCAAGGCACAGGAGGATATGATGTCTGGAAATATTGAAGAGCAGCAATATTGCAGAGCAGCACAGAGGTGGGGCAGGGTAAAAGCAAAGGAAACAGGTCCCCAGGAACCAGGCCTCATTACTCATTCTACCTACCAAGTAAACCTGCTTCCTGCTGCCACCTCAGCTTGCAAAACTCTGATTCCATATCTGCTCTAAATACTACAAGACCTACAGATCAAATGGCAGGCTCAGCAAGTGCAGAGCTCCTTTTGCTTTTAAAGCCAAGATAAAAGGTCTTGCAATGCTCAGACCCTTGGTCACCAGTGCAGACTGTTTTAAGAAGTTACCCTGTAATAATTATAAAATAGAAAATGCAAGATCATTGTAAATTCAAAACATTTCTATCATAAAACTGACCCATACTATAATGCCAATAAGCACTCTCTTAAAAATACTTGAACATGCTCTTGTTGGATTGGATTTATCTTTCTTACACTGCAATGACTCACTATTCCTTCTTCAATCACAAGGATCTTGTCCCACACAAGGTACAGAGGCTTTGAAATAGCTGTGGGACTGCAATGTTACAAATTGAACCACATTTGCTCAGTCTCAGGCATGCCAAATTTAGGTTTTCCTCTCAAGTCAGATTCTGGTGTCACAAGATTCCTACAGTGGTAGAAGAAATATGACTGATATTAGAACACAGAATACACTCCCTATCGAAAGGCTGCATTTTCAAATCAGCAACAAAAATAATGCTGGTGACCCGCAAGAACCCACACTAAAAGAACACGTGGGCTCACAGCAAGCTTCTCAAGGAAAACCTCACCTACCTCAGACACACTAAGCCAGTGCACCTGCCAACACACTGTCCCAGTACTTACTTGAAATCTGAGATAAAGGCCTTAATGATCAGACCCAACTGGTTTGAAATAAGTGAATTTTAAACATCCAGTTACATTTGATGTAAACGATGTCCACTTGTTTTCAAGCTGACATCTTCATAGGTTTGAAATTGCAAGCTAGAGTTCTGGGAAGTTTGAAGAGCCTAGAAGGTTATAGAATCTTTCTAGAAAAGGTACGTCAGGGTCAAAACAAATCCTGTCTTAGACCAAAACCAGCTTAATCAGAGCACAATGGCCATCAATAGAGGTGGTAATTTCACCATAAGGTGCAGGGACCAGTTCCATAATGGTCAAATCCAGACATTTCTGTCATATTTCTGTCTCCAGAATAATCCTCCTACCTATAGTGAGCAGGCCTCGCAGAAGAATCATATGAAGATTCAAAGTAGTTGGAATTACCAGTCCGACCGCAAAGCAAATGTTTGCCACATGGAAAACAAGATGATGAATTTCTTTCCAGTTTTCACATGCAGTTTCATTGAGAGGATCAAGGGTGGCATTTTTTAAGTCTGGAACAAAACCTAGTGGAGTAACAGTGAGTGGGCTCATTGCTGTAGTACTCATCTTGGAGAGTCCTGCAAGGAGAGGAAAAAAATTCACTATGCATTAAACCGAAACATAGTAGACATACACATGGATTTTATAGTTATTTTCTCTCTTCCCAAGATATACTTCCCATTATTATTCATGGGGGAAAAAAATGCTTTAAAAGGGTAAGCTAGATCTATAGTTCAGCAATGCTTTGCTATCTCTTTCACCTAGATCATAGCTACCAAACCAGAGAGGCTGCTAAGTCTGCTGCCAGTCTTTTAGGGAAATCACTTGGTCTACACTGTTTGAACAAGCTTGCAAGACCCTTGTCTATGTGCAGAACTGCTGGAGAAAATGAGACAGCTAAATATTATTTCTAACCATAATACATGGGAATTTTTCTTGTTGTAGTAATAAATATAACATATATACCTTTTGCATCAATTAAATGGAAAAAAAAATCTGTGGGCAAATCCCAATACAAAATAAAAAATTACTATTAAGAACAATCTACAGGGAGAAACTGGAAGATTTCGAGACGCTATCTTTGGAATATTAAAAGCTAGTCTCTCTAAGAAATGCAGCCAGTGTTACAAGCTCTCCAGAAGACCTCTCAACCCAGAGCAGGTCCCAGCTGAAGGAACACAACTGCTCCTAGACATGTCTGCTGTCAAACACAGGAGAACCCTGCTTCCAGCAAGGCATGTATGGTCTCCCACAGCCACAGCAGTAGAAATTATAGGGAGGTGGGCTTGAGTCTCGTTAATGAAATATATGCACTTCATCACTGAGCAAACAAGCTCCGTAACATACAATGTGGTGGGATTTGCATTCAATTAAATCCTGTAGAGACAGTGCATGTCCCTGATGTGTGTCATCGCTAACTCCCATGTAATTCATCTGCTCAGCAGACAATTTTGAGTCACAGTTAATGCACTCTATTTCCTGCAGACTTGAATATATTCTGAAGCATCTCTGTTAATTGAGAGTGCTTCTTGGGCTGTGAAGTAAATTTCAGTTGCTTCATCCCTTCCTTTTATTATTTTCTCCTGATCAACCTGTGTACAGGGTGTAAGCAAACTGGACAGTTTTCAAAATTAATCAGTGTTTTAGACCCCTTCTTAAAGCAGTGGGAAGAAACAAATCCTCAACCCTCTCTTACAGATCGTCTCCAACGCACAGAGCCTGACAGAGCTAAGGTATGCTACAGAATGTGCAGAGGCATCCTGCAGGATCAAACACTAGCACAAACATAGCGTATCCATATCTGGATTGAAATGATTTTCAAGGAAAAAAAATTATCTAATCCTTTACCAAAATACACAATTCACCTATTTCTTAAAAGATCACTTCCCTCTTTTCATTCCTACATTAATTATTCACAAAGATTAATTTAAATGTGGGGGTGTGTCATAAACTCTACACTGAACTGTTAACCAAACGTCAGGCCTATCCAAATACACTCCTACTTTCTTTCAGCTCTTTCACAGGAGTTCATCAAGAGAGTCGTTAGAGCAGCTTCACTGTCCTGACAAAGCCACTCACACAGGAAGCCAAAGCCTGAGCCTGTGTGAGACTGCAGGACTGGCATTTTAACGCGCTCATAAACAGAAGGGAATTGCTAACTGGATAACTATGTCTGTGCTCATCTTACACACATCTCATCACGGTGCTCCTGTTGTTTTCAAACAATATAAGCTCCCTACACTGGAACAGCAGGATCTCTAGGTATTTAAAAAAAAAAAAAAAAAAAAAAAAAAAAAAAAAAAATCACCGGCTGAGTTTCTACCTATATTCAGCCTTCCACTTCCCAGTCTCCCTTTAAGTGGAGGCACCACTTAAAATGCCAACAAAACAAGTAAAGACAACCAAACTCGCATACAGATATAGAGCCAACCATAAGTCCTTCAACTCAACATAAAAACAGGCTGCAAGAAGTAATTTCAGCTGCATCTGATCACAAATCACAGCAGCCTTCCAGATGCTTGAATTTTAATAGCAAAATTTTGTACTGTTCCACTGTGGGAATAGAGGCTACCTTACTCTTAAGACTCAGCTCTAAAGCATCATGCATTAGAAGACTGAAAGCCAAATGAACTGAATTAAATATACAGCACCTGACGATCTCATTCTCCTCAGCCCAGCCAAAACACTGCTCCCCTTGCTCTTCACAGACACTGATGCAGCGAATCACCAGCCGTAAGCTGAAATAATGGGAAGGCGTTTCTCCAACAAAAAATGATCAAGCAATTCAAAGCGTCCGCAGTTGTAAGAGGATGTTCAACGCTTCTGAAGGCCAGGCCTACCTACTAGATTGCCTAAATTAGAACCCGGGAACCTAAATCTACCCACCTCCAGTTTTTTGTAAGCTTTGTCTTTACTACCTCCATGTCTTTATATGAATACCTTTGTACTTCACTTACTACTCACAAACAATAATTACAGCTCCCCTAACATACTGGAAACAGCAGAAACCAGAACTTCTCCATCAATATGGTATTTAAAAGCTGACAGAAATAGATTGATGCTGTCTGCAAAATGACGTAAGGACAGACTTTGACATGGGCTCTGAATTTCAACTAGGGAAACTGCTTGAGGATCAACAGAAAAGGCAGACAGGCAGAGCTACAAGCTGTGACCTAAAGTGTTTGTCTACAGGTAACACCAGAAAGACAAATATCCAAAATGTCAAAAAACAACATCACTGTAATTTTTAGATCAATTCTTTGGTCCTAGCATCTACTATTGCCAAATAATACTGAAAAATGAGGAAAAAAGCTGCAGTTCCACAAATGAACAAGCAATTACCATTTTTTACCTCCTGTGACCTCAGAAAGTCAAAAATTAGTTTTGTAAGTACAGATTCAGGCCTTTAAAACTTTAATTATGTCTACTGAGGATTAACATAGCACAAGACTATTTAGTCATACACTTAAGTCTTTAATGCAAAGACAGGTATTACTATCGGGAGTTAAAAAAAATCAACCAACATAGTCAAATAATTTTGGAAAGTTGGGGTAAAATAGCATCCACTGAAATGAAAGCTTTATGGAGCATAAGACAAATCATTAAAAGAGTATTTTTTAATATCCAGTATATATCCACCATATGGATTTAGATTTACCAAACCAAGAATTTGAAGATTCAGATGATTGAGAACTCAAGCCGATTTGTTGTTCGAACAGGAGGGGAAAAAGAGGATATGAAAAAACCAAAAAAAACCCAAAAAAACCTCATTCACTCTTTAATATTGAGCCTAACAGAATGATTAACAAAAAAGCCTATTATTTTTTTTTTTTTTTTTGTGAATGAACTTGATAGAAAGTTAAGGTAATACATGGTAGTCTTAGGTCAGAAAATACAAATTCTTGGAATATAAATGAGGTGAGCTTACTCTAGGATTTTGCTATACTCAACAACAGCTTTGTACAAGAGACCAAACTTCTGAAAGGCATTCCCAAAAGATTTAGTCCACAAATATTCAGTCACAAAGATGACTTTGAAAAAAGCAGGAATTTTATGGATACCTACAGAACATTCGCGGAAGACAGACATAGCAAAAAAACGTAAAGCAGTTGGTTCTACTGTGAGAACCAGTCAGCCAAGCTGATAGGGGACAGTGCTGAGTGTCCCACTCGCGGTATTACCCACTTTATTGAGATGATTCATATCTCACAGCTTTACTGGTCGTCATTATTCAAGTGAGCTTCTTAAATCTTTGCTTGAGTATGTTTCTATAACCTTACAGTCAATGCAATTAAAAAAAAACAAACAAACAAAACCTCAACATTTTTTAAATTATACCTGCAGAACTTTAAATTGCTTTCCTATGGTCTTGTAGCACAGAAACTGCATAGAGAATTTTGGCAATAATTCTTTTGCAAGCTGAAGACAAACTACTAGAGGTCGCATAGATGAGTTAATTACAGTTTGAGTTACAATTTCCTCTTTTACAATGAAGTAGGAATGAATAGGAAAGTGGTATAAGAAAAGAGGTATTTCAATATGGTCCTTGCAGCAAGTCCAATTCAATTAAATGCGTCAGTAACTACAGAAATTTGTTACTCTCTTTAGCCACGTTAATCTAGAGAAAATTGAACAGCACGTTCATTCTGCATAGTCAACAAAGTATCCACACCGTAAGAAAAACTTGCACCGCCGCAGCGCAGCCCCGCTGCTCCCGTGCTGAGCGGACCCGAGGGTGTGAGTGCCTTCGGGCTTGCTCTCCCCTCTGCTTACAGCGCCCACAGATGCGCCGAGCGCCCGAACCCGGGGCACAACCGCAGCTGCCACCCCGCAGCCCCGCTCTGCGCTCCGAAGCTTCATTTTAGCCCACAACATGCGAACACCAAACCCACCATTTATGAAAAATAATCGTGAAAATAATTTTAGAAATTTGAAAATAATCGAGCAACTGGTCCCTTTTCCCCCAAAGGGCCACTTCCAAAGCTGCAACCCGTCCCTCCTCCCCGCGGGCAGGGCACAGGCGGAGACCCCGGTCCCGGCTGCACCCGCAGCCCGGCACGGAGAGCGACCGAGGGGAACGAGAGACCAGGGACGGGACCGCGCGTCCTCCCCGCTGAGCGGGCAGCTCCACGGCAGAGCCTGGCGCCCACCCCTCCTGCCGCCGCCGGTGGAGC
>VZTI01001004.1:910125-933979 GCA_013397865.1 Struthidea cinerea | reverse complement strand
CGCCCCCTGTGACCCCTGCGAGCATCGCCCCGGGCACCCCCACCCAGGTCGGCGCCTGCGGGTACCGGGCAGTGCCCAGCCGAGGCAGGTGGGGCACAGGTGGGGAGAGCCACCGCGCAGAGGTGCAGCCGTGCCGCGCAGCCGGAGCCCCGCGCCCGGGCAGCCTGCCCAGCTGCTGGGTGGTTAAAATTAGAAGGGCTGAATTCTCCCCTAAATGTGTGGCCAGCAGTATTGCCCCTACATGGCGTGTCAAGGAGCCTCAACAGGCTTTATAAAACCGCTCTTCGCAACTCGGCACCTGCTGTGGTTGCTTGGTCACGAGCATGCTGTTTAAGAAACGTCACCAAGTTTGCTCGTGTGGCGGTTTGACAGCTCCCAGAAACGGCGTGCTGCCAAAGCGGGACGCCTGTGTCCCCGCATGTCGGCATCGGCTCTGCCCGTGTCCTGTCCAGCCCCCGCCGGCACCACCGGTCTTGCGGGACAGGCCAAGTAGTCACTGAGCCTGCCTTCATCCCCAGGAGGCTGACGAGTAGCATCCAGTGATGAAAGGCATTCCAGCCCATCTCAAAACTTGACGCTGGTGATAAATGAGGACAGAAAAGGCAGAAAAAGGCTTTCAATACATTCTGATAAGCTAGCTACAAAGTGGGGTTATTTTTTCCACAGCCAAGAGCATATGATCAGCATTATTCTTAAATATTTTTGGAAAGCATACAGAATCCCAAGTCATTTTTGAAGTAATCATTTATACATGTACACATCAACATATATCCCAGGAGGCCCTGCCTTTGTTATGGTTGTCCTTGGCTTTGCATCTGGGAGAAGAGAACAGGATCATTCCAGGAATGTGTGCCATGTGAACAGGGGTTTTATGAATCCTGCTGCCCCGTATAAGATCTGGTTTTCAAAAGTATATTATGAAATAATTATGAAGGATTTGATTTGGGACTATGCTTCCTCTGACTGGCTAGCCGTTTTTATGGATGTACCTTCTCTTTCCTGAGATATGCAGAGTAAGTGAGCTGGAAAAAGGGTAGGAAGAACAAGTCAGGATAACATGGCTACAGGAATGGTCATGAGTGATAGCATCTAGCATGTGTTTGAGAATGATAGTATTCAGCTATGCTTGCTGGAGCAAAGCCAAGTAGCTTCCAAAAGCTGCACAAAGCAGCCTGTCAGAGAGTTCCTATCCCAATCCAAACTGATGTGAATGCATTTTCTAGCACATTACTGAACATTATGCATTGGAGAAGAGCAGTTTGTTGTACTGGTTGTGTCTTCTATAAAGTCTTTGTACCTCTCATTACCCTCCAGGTCTCTTCTAGTTTTGGGGAAAGCTTTGGTGGTAAACAGCGTGAGCTTAGCCCAATGCAAAAAAAATGTTAGTTAGGGAAGCTTGGCAACGAACTAATAATATTTGCAGCCATGTGGCAGCATAGAAGTTTGTCCTGATTGCAGTTAGTCTCTTGGGATCTTCATATTTCAGTATATTCACGATTAAACTCCATTTCCCCTCTGCAGAAGGGCAGTAAGAACCAAGACTGCATGGGCAATGGAGATGGTAGTCTCTCCCAGAAATGCTGTCAGCAGAAAGAGGAAAGTGAGAGACGATCTGAGAGATGCCCCTCTATCCTGTCCCTCCAGGAGGACCATAAGCAGGTGGAGCACATAGATATGGCTCTGATGGACTCTGGTGTTTTGCTGTGGTGTGCACCTGTGCATAGAAGAAAAACTTTCTCTGATAGAATCACTGGCATTAATTTTATATAAGATGATAGCACATAATTCAAGGCAGATACTAATGGCCTTTAGTTTTACAGATAATATTAGGTAACGTTAACTATACTTATACAGATAACAAACATTCTCTAAGTAAAAAGTACTAAGTAGAATTTATCCTCTTAAAACAAGGTCTCATGTACTGTAGGAGAATGGGCTGGTTTAATTAAATTAATGTCCTGCTGTTAAATCACTATAAAACCTGGTTTAACCTCCTATCTTTGTCAATAAGCTACACGTTCTTTGAAGTCTGCTAACATAAATTAATCTGATAGAAGCAAGACATAAAAACTGTTTGCATTCACACAGAATGAGGAATTGGCTTTGGACTGACAGATCAGTTTTTGGAGATTTGTGTTGAATTGATGCATTTTGTTAGCAGAGACAGGTCTAATGGTGTTTCAGCTGTTTATTGATGCAGGCTTCTTCTCTGCTGTGTCTCTTTCTTCTGCTATTAAGATCTTGATAGCTTAAGTACTTTCTCCAATTACATAGTTATTTTCCACAGTAATAGTCCACAGCAGAAACTGTCACATGGATGTGGCAAATTGCTCAGTCTTGTTCCTTATCTCCAGCAACCAGCTTTGTGATTCTCTACAGTACACCTTAACCTCTTGGTGCCTGCCTGTTTTTCCGGATTCCAGGGAAAATATCATCCTGCTGATGATGCAGGGAGGTGTTGGACCTCAGAAGAGGACAGGCAGGAATTCAAAAGTGCAGCTGAGACCTGAACCTCCCTCTCCTGTCTCTCAGTTTAGCCTAGCCAGGCATTGGAAGACTTTATTAAGCAGATGAGAAAGAAACTTTTTGTGAAACTTCAAGTGCTCTGCCTCTTCCAAATAAGAGTCCAATGCCACAGCCTTTTTTAGGCAAAGTTTTCACTAAAGAGAACAAATGCTTTGTATTCAGGATCCCAGATGTGCCAGGCTGACAGGGCTATTTTCAGACAATGGCAAGATCTATGAAATGTTTCCATTTATAGTTTCAGGAAGCGTACTCAGCATCTACTCTAAACTAATCTTTTAAATTCCCTCCATAGGCACTGTAAGTGGGCTGCTTTAGAAAGTAATTCATCCCGTGTGTATTTGACAACTGTCTGGAGTGGGACGAAATACGCTAGCAAATCCCATCCCACTTGCTGAAATTATGTGCCGTATAACTGAAAAATCACACACATTTTCTGCAGAAAATTTATTTATATGGGTTTTGCCTGAAAGCATCCTCACGAATTATGTTTTATTAGAAGGAAGTTTGTATGGAAGAGAATGTGAACGACAAATACTCTCTCAGCTCTTCAGTATTCTGGAGTTTTATTTAACAGGAATACATGCATTCCAGTGCATGTTTACCTCAGGCCCTCTGACAGACACTTTCTGATGTATAGTCAGGCAGTTCTTCCAATGCAACACCTGCAGGGAGGGTGTCTCCTGTTAATACAAGAAGGGCTATCTTTTTGTTTGAATCCATGATATAAAACATCACATCCCAGGGCTTCCAGATATCTGATTAATAGTATGGTAACTGATTGCTGACAGCTTAGAGCCAGGATCCAACGTTCTTTTAAAATAATCAGTCAAGGCATTCAGAGTTTAACAGATGGTTGACATAGATGTTTATCCAAAGGGTACATGATCCTGAGGTATGAGGACAGAGTAAAATTGTTTACTATTAAAGTTATCTAAACTGTGCACAGTAAACAATTTATTCAATCACACTGAACAATTATCCCTGTTCCCAAATTATGCATGAGCAGTTCCCTGCTGACACTTTATTTTGTATGTTCGTTATTTGAAATTGCTCAGTGAACAATTTCTATGAACTGCTTGCAAGTGATTTTTCTGGGACTTGATAGAAGGCCCTGCTATGCTTGTTCTAGCTCTACCTAAATCACATGATTCCCCCAAAAAACAGGAGAGCTGATATAAAATGTGTTGGATTTCCTAAAGCAGAGCCATGGCACGCTTGTCACTGCCCTGCCACGGCAGCTTTCTAACAGCATTTGGGAATAATGGGAACCTGTCCCGGGGGTTTGCTTCTTTCTACAAACAGAGGAACACCAGATATGCAGTTTGACCACATTGCTTGCCTGGAACTCAAATAGTGATCAACACATCACTCTCGGTTAACGTGAGGCAGCTCTTACTTCACACAAAATTGGAAGACAAGTAATAGAACCATGCTTTTGCACTGCATCTGTCCCTTCACTGGGTGACAGCCCATTTTTAGGGGTCCCCTCTACAGCAGATTTGGCAGCACTGGGTGAACTGGTTGTGATTTTTCTGTTCCCTTTTTGGACAACTTCCATGCACAAATAAAGTTCAAAACGATCATGGACAGATGTCTGTGCTAATCCTGAAGTAAATGCATTTCAGCTGCGGCTCTCAATGTTCTCTCTGCAGAGATTTCTGTGAATTTCTACGAATTTCTGTGAGTGTCTGACTGTCCGTATAAACCAAAAGAATTGCAGATACTGTCAGAGTACAAATGTATGCATGCTTTTGGGTGTTGGTACAGTGACAATTAATGTTTTGCTGCAGTGTTAGTCCTTTTTAGCTGTGCATTTTAATATTTACCGGTGGCTATGTTTGAGAAGCAAAGGCTAGGACTGAATCTTCAGGATGTTGCATATGTGCATCATTATCAAACATTTTCTAGGAATTAAAAAACATTATTGGTAAGGATTTAGAGTTTTATGCAAAGATACGAAAAGGCACTAAATAACAAGTGTTTAACAGCTCCAGACAGACAGACAGACAGAACTGAAAAAAAAAAAAAATCAAAAAACCTAACTTAAAAACTTGAGGAACAAGGACAAAAAAAGAACTAGGGGGAGGCTGAAGATGAGTCTAAGGAATTATTTAAACAAGTTACAGAGACAGCATACATTATTTGATAGTGAAAATAGTCCACCATGAGGGGAAAGAAAAGGTAAATAGATTACCTCAGAAAAACTTTGAACTGGAAAGAGATAGCTTTTTTAAATTTAATAAACTGTGCATATTGTAAAGGACTGTCAACATGTGTGCTGAGTTAGAGCAGGCCACAACTGCTTCTTGCTACCTTGATCTTTAAGAGTAAAAGTAAATACAGAATTTTAAAAAACCGTATTTTCTTCTAGTTTCAATGAATAAATAAGACCAGCCTTCTAAGTAATGTTTATTATGCTTCTTTGTTCTGTAAAGAAAAAAGCAACAAACAAACCCCTATTATATAGGGTTAAAAACAGGGATACAGACTGCAATAAACATACATATATATGTGATTATTGCTTTTGCATGTAGCTTAAGTTCATATACCACTGTAAAAAGCACTTTCAGAACTAAAATGGCAACCACTATAGTTAACAAAAAGATATTAATAGTTGGCAAAATCAAAACCAATGTAAAAATGCTTTATGTATCAGTATTTCTTGTCTTTTTTTTCTACTAATACTTACTCATTATTTCTTTAAATAAGGAACATATTTCCCCTAAGAATATTATATTTCTGAAAAGCTGTAACTGAACAATAAAATGGAGACCCAGTGATAAACAGAGCATAGTGCTGGATATCTGACTGTTTTTGAGAAGCACTTCATTCCTCTCACTAGGGAGATCTGCTTGGAAGTATCATTTGAGAGGACTCAACTTTTCTGTAAATGAAAACAGGACAGTTTTGCTTCATATTCAAAAAAAGTATTCAAAATATTTTACCTCTTAGTAAAATAGAATAGCTGCTACAGCTGGATTCCATAAAAGCTTTAAAATTTTTAATGTGAGAGAGTTAGATGAACAAAGCACAGCAAGGAATTCCAGCACAACAGCTTGGAACTGCTGTTCCAAACATTTCATAGATCCAAACTGCTTGTTTTATAGGAACTGCTGATACTCATCCTTGGGTATCCTGGCAGATGTGAACTGGCTTGCCTCACTTTTGTTATGGATTAAGTTATTCTTCATTTACCCAGTGTAAGAGAACACATGGGAAGATACAAGGTCATACCTAACGTGTTTTAAACTCATCCCAAATCTTACCTGCCAGTATCCCACCCTTGAGCCATGTCCTACAGTGGGGCACTGGAAGTCCAAGCCCAGCATTGGGTATCTAGATTGTCCTGCACTCTTCCTAAAACCCACACATGAGAAATATTAAAGAGATATGTGTGCTTCATCCCCACCGAGACCAGACTCCTGCAGGCTGCTTGGGATATTCCCAGAATCCCTCCGTGGGGAGAGGGACCTGCTCACCTTCTTTCACAGCTGAGATGCTTTAATGCTTGCCTATGAGGTGCAGTTTCTGTAGAAGGGGACGCTGCTGCCCACTTCTATATAATTATATGGTTAGAGCACTTAACCATTAAACGGGATTTTGGGCTTCAGTGTCTTTGTTGGCCTAATGTCCCTTACTCCCAGAAAATTATTATATCCCCCAGATTTAGACAAGTTTAGGTGGAGAGTTACTAGTGGATACAATAAAAACTATGGGATTCACTTCTGAAATAGTTATTTACCACCATTATTTTATTGCAGTTGTCTATTTATATGACATCTTAGTTCTTGGTCATCTGTCTTTTACCATCATTTGCCTTCAAAATCCTGCTCAGGTAGCAAAATTGTCCTGCCCCAATATACCACCGATTCCTCAAATTAGGAGCTGCAGTTCAACTGACAACTTAAAAAATATTTCCTGTGAATCCACAGCAGAGGAATAACTGCTATAAAATCCTTCTGCTCTCACAAGCCTTTGGGAACATCCCATCTTTTTTTTCCACTCCAGAGCAAGGTTTAACAACATTTGTAGCTTGCAGAAAGACGATGTGGGTCTAAACCCTCTGCCAAGTGACCCTCTAGGAGGGCATTGCTAGCCATGGTTTGGGACACGACCCCAAATCTAGAGCTCAGTGATGACATGGTTGTGCTGCCTTTCTCCTACACACTCCTGCTGATGAAGCTCCACCTACATGGTTTGATTCACCAGCATGAGGTGGCTTGATTTACATGTCAAGTTCAATACGTCTTTTGATTCCCACAGCAGCAGAAGTACAGCAAGTAGAAACTGAAGGGATAAAAAATCTACAAGAAAGGAAAGTTAATTGTGAATTAGATAAACAGAAAAAAAAGGTGTTTTTTCCTTGGGAGCCCTGAGCCTATTATATTTTAATGCATATTAATGTAAACAAATTAAGTATTTTCAAGAGGGATTAACAAATCAGTTTTATATGGTATTTATTTTGTTGTATAGTAAAAAAATCTGTTATATAGTAACACACTAGGGAGGAAAAATATGCATTCCAAGACAGAACTGAAAGAAAGAAAAATATTAATCTCGTCATGTCTGAATGCAACAAATCAATATCAATCTTTTCCTTTCCTACTTAAATAGTTTTCTTCTATATAAATAGCTGCAGATTTGTTTCAGTTTTAACACATGGTTTGCAATATCTGTTCATATGAGCAACACAATATTGTGTTTTAAATTTTCATGTACATTGAGACCAAATATGTCTTATATTTATCATTCGCAATAAGTGAAATCTGTAGAGCACTTCTTTCCTGAAAATGTAGCATCAACATATTATTTAATTACTACAAGCATATGCCTTTTTCGTGGTATGGCACATCTGTGCAATATCATCCAAGCATGTATTCAGCTTTCCCAGTTTTATCCTAGTGGAGGTCACATCTCTGTATGTGCAATTTGCTTTGTTGCAAGGAAAACAGTTCTTGAAAACATAGATCCTGGATGGCCCTCCTCAACCACAAAGCCCAGCCTCCGTTATCACAGGCAACTGAATAAAACAACCTTTTTCTTTAAGCGCTCAAAATTTGCCTTGCATAGTGTATTAGCTACAACAGTACATTGGGATGCATCCTCTCTGGTTATCCCATAGTTTCCGTAGTTTCGACTGGCGTTACATGATGGAACCTGTTATGTGTACTTGCACTAGTAGAGGTTAAAAAGAAAACCTACATAATGAAAGAATTGCAGGGTCAGTCCCATGCTCCTAAGTAGGCAAGACTTGCTTTTGAAGCTCTAACTATGTATTGCTGCATCCAACAAATTAATTTGCCACAAGTCCAATTTAAAATAAACCTCTCTTGGATAAAATCTATATGAACTTAGTTCTCTCTTCCTCTCCTCCTCCTCCCCCTCTGTTTTGGACTGTCCTAGGCCATACAGTTTCTTACCTCATGCAGCAAATTTGAACCCTTCTGCAGGCTGTAAGGGCAATTCCAACATTAAGTCCATATAATCATAAAAACTTAGGAAAATAACTGATGAATGACCACATCATCACGTGCACAGATTCTGCCACTCTTACCTATAGTAGCATACAAACGTTACAAATGCAGACACAACTCCACAGAAGGTTATGAAACTGGTAAAAATGAAAAATGTTTTGTAATCTCACAAAACTTGTCTAATTTTGCTGGCATAAGTGTGAGTAGATCTTCACTTAGGTAGATTATACAGCCCTCCCAAAACACTGGTTTATGAGTCGCATGCCAGACCATATTTCACTGTATGTTTTAGAAGTATTGTCCAGATTAAAATAAAAACAGAGGTAGAGAGAACTTCTGTCTTGCTTCCAGTCCTTCTGTGTGTACTTATATTATTGTAGATATATATTTTACAGCTGAATTTTACAACTGAAATGTTCTGCTAGTCATGTCTCAAACAGATGCTGGAAAACTAGAAACAATTTTTAAAAAATTACTCAAAGCTCAAAAAGCACAGTAGCAACAGCTAAACAAGATTAGCTAAGAGTATGTTCAGATATTGACTCAGACGTGTCCTGGTAGAGATTTCTGACAGTAACCAATTCCAGCAGAGAAAAGCATCACAGAGGCTCGTGTTTGGAAAGTGTGTGACAGAAACCAAGGCATACAACAGTCACAAAAAAGAAAAAATTATCCAAGTATGATATGAAGCACCCATCATTCCCCAGTATCTTTCTCAGCAGTATGCTATAGTTCAAATAGAATATATAAGCTTGATATAGAAATTGGGTAAGACTCCTTGGTCTTATTTGAAGGTGAAGGCAATCAAATGAATTGACTTTGGTAGACTCAGAATTTAGTAAAGACAAGCTTTCTTGAATAAAAGGGCCAAACCCAAATATTCAAGAAAACCAAGGAGAACATTAATCAATTATTTATATTACACCTAAGTCTAGAATAAGATCTCTTTTATGCATTTAAAATATTTTTATGTTTGTAGATTGTTAAAATATAAAACATTAAGTATAAACTTCATGTTGGTCCAACACATGTTATAGCATGACAAATTCAGAAAATCTTGTTGTCAGAATGGTGTTGGGGGCCTATTTTTAAAGGGGTCATTAAAAACAGCATAAGGTTTTTAGAGCAGCTCAGCTGGCTGACACAGAGAGGGATCGTGAGGCACAGCCCAAGTGACATCCCCGAGAGATGATGCACTTTTCCCCACCTCAGGCACTGCCGACAAACAGGACACGGCACCAATCACAGCACTGAAGTTACATGGGAACACCCGTGCTGAGCCACACCAAGGGGTCAGGTAGTCTGCTGTCCTGTCCCTTAACCAGGAAAAGGTTACAGGAAGAGGGCACACACAGATGTACATCCTCACTACATGCTGCCAGCCTCTGGCACTTTGTGCCTTAGTTAGCATCTGAACAGGTCTTTAAAAGACATCAGTGAACAGTTTGCACTTTTTTCCTATTCTCTTTTGACCAAGACAAAGTAGCTCTGTGACTCAGGGACTTCATGCATTAAGCAGTACCTACAGAACACATTGCATGGAAGGGTTATGAGAATGACTTGGAGATTATCACATTGCATGCTGGGGTGTTTATGTCTGGCAGGTTTCCCTGTCTGAGAAAGCAACATAAAGCTAAAAGCAAAACTTGTACAATCTTATCTGCTCTACACTAATTGTCCTTCAAACAGGTAGTGTTTCACATCACTTCTAATAGCTTTTTTATACATACTACATGATTATCTTTCAAACATAAGATTGTATCATCATTTTAAGTCCTCCAGAAACAACTCACAAGATCTAAACTTATATGTATACCCATACACAGAGAAGCACACAAAGGCCATCCTACCAAACAGGCCAGCAATTTTAAAATATTAAAAATATTATCTACTTCCAGACATACCAAGCAGCAATCCATTTTCATAAAACCGTAATGCTTCTTATTTTTTGATTACTGGCAGGCATGAGGCAAAGCAGCAGGAAGGGGAGTTAGCAAAGACATTCAGACACTTCTCTTCAAAGGCACAGTGACCCCAAGGGTCGAAACCAACTCTCTCCTACTGAAGCGCGATCTGAGGCTCCCTTATGTCATTAAAACACCACAGAACTAGAGAGAGAATATCTTTTAAATCAAGAATTTCATAGGCACAGAAAAGTGACTCTAGAAGCTAAACAAGAATGTGTCAGTTAAAAATTGTATTTATTGCTGCAGCTGTTTTAGTCTCTTCCTGACAAACACAGCTAAAAAGAATATTGTACAACAAACTCCAATGGTTTGGCAGTAGATTGATTAACATTATTTATTGTACATGTCACGAAGGGCACTGACACTGCAGAAGCCCAGGTGCTATAGCATCACATCCTATCACAAACACTGAACAACCTTTTCCCTCAGCTGTATTTGCAGCAGTTACAGTTGTTTTATTTTTCTAATGCCAGCAACGACATTTATATTTGTTTTCACATAATACCTCTCTAGGACAGTCAGAGAGAAACCAATCACTCAATGGGACAGAATTTGTTGTGTTGTTTTGTTTGGATTTTTAACAATCTTGCTGTGCATTTCAAAATCTTTCATTTCTTTAAGAAATGAACCCAGTGCAATCAGTCCTCAGTCTTTTTTCTGCAACATTATTCATGTAAATTGAGAGAATGTTCACATGGCATAAAAATGAACGTGATAAGCAAGTTGCTATATTTTGAAGGCAACTTACTTGTTCTCATTGACTATTCTGACTATACTTCATTATGACAAAATTTTTTGAGGAACATATAATTACAAATACCATGGGCTTGTTTTAAAAAAAAAAAAAAAACCAACAAAACAACACACCACCACAGAGGCCACCACAATTGCAATAAGACCTCAGACTGTTATGATTTGTTCTCTTCTGAAAGGAAAGAGATGAAGATAACAGGAGAATCAACAGAAAGTAAACATATTGCACAGACAGTCAAAATGCAGAAGCCAACCTGTTGGCTTGAGACAGAGAATTCAACCTACTCCAATTAACATAAATGGCACTTATCAGTCAAATTTGGCTTGATCTGCTTTTGTCTCTCTGCTCGTCTGCTCTGCCACCTTCCATCTCCCTCCATCGCTTTGAGGAATGGCTGCAGCAGAACTTTCCTTCCTAGGAGGGTGTGAGGAAGGAGCTGCAGTTTGTAAGCCCCGTGGGCTTGCGGCGGGGGGACCCTCGCTGGAGGTGGTGGGAGTGGTGGGAGGGCTGCACGGGCGGGGTCTCTGGCAGTGCAACGTGGTAGAAGTTGGGCAAGCGAATGTCGTACCTAAAGCCCTGCCCCACGTGCACCCTGTCGTTCAGGGCATACAGTTTTTCAGCGATGTCGCTCCCAATTAAAATTGAGAACAGGCGGGAGATGAAGCGGTGTTTAGCGAACAGCAGGTAGAGCTTCTTTCTCCTCCAGGCCACGTACCGACAATCTGTCTCTGCTGTAAGCGTTACCTAGAGAAGAGAGAATTGAAGAGCCAGGTGATGGCAGTGGTGCTGCTGCTGCTGCCCTTGCTCAGGAGGCACCCCCCTCTCCCAGCAGAACCTGTCTACTGCAATTAGAGCCTTTTAACTGAGCCAGAGATCTCTGGGAGGTTACTGTATGCAAAAGACAAGTAAGAAAGGTGACTGGATATGGACTAAGTGATCACATCTAGTCAGCCTCAATGACAATATGCCTGTGCTCACACGGCCCCGCACTCCCTGCTCCACTCTTGGCAGCCTCAGCTGGAAAGGCAGGTCTAAAGAAAGCTCTCGACAAATGCCATTTGTCCCCGTGACAGCAGACATCAGATCCAACACAGACAGGAGCCAGCGTGTCGGTCAAGTGACAGCAGTGGGAGGGCTCACAGAGCGCAGGGGCAGCCCCGGCTGACACCAGGTCTCATGCTGTGACCCGTGCCAAGCTGTGTCACAGGCACGTCTCCCCCTGGCTCATCTCCCATTGGGAAACCTCTTCAGCACCAGCTTCTACCCACCCCGAGGAAACCTGGCTTCTCAGGACTGAATAGCAGCGCAGCCAAAGAATGCAAACAGAGCCTACCTCCCAGATCAGCTTTAAGAAAACCCCTGTTTGTTGTAACAAGATACAAACAGCAAAACCAGTCCAACGGATAAAGGGGACTTCCCTCCCCAAACTAATGGGATGCCACTGGTTTGTATAGCATCACAAATGAAACCCACAACTGAATAAATTTATTTCAAAATGTAACGGTACTGGAACAGTTTCCTGTTGTACTGAGAAAAAGAGAAAGAAACCCCTTAAATTTTACCTGGAAAATTCCCTCTTCTGTGGGCCTCAGTGAATCCCATTCAGGAGAGTCCAGAAACTGAAGAGGAAAAATATAATGCAGAAACTCCCCATCAACTGTCACTCTGATCCTACCAAGATAAGACGTGTTAATTTGTTAGCACTGCCGGTACACCAGCAATGACTACAACAACAATGTGCTATTTCTACTACCTGAGGAATTCAAATATAGCTTTGAAAGCAGGAGAAACAATCAACAGCCAACAGTATCCTAATTATATTTTTGAACCCAACTTGCTCAGGCCAGTTGAAAGAGAATACAAGACAATCATGCAACGGAAATGGAAATCTTTCCAGGCCTTTTTCAAACCACATTATTCTCTCTGTGGTAGGTCTGTGCAGTGATGCACAAGCTTTGCCATTAAAAGGCCAGCATACACTGGAGAGGTGAAAGACCAAAGCCCATAACAGCATTTACCTGCTTCCCCTGAAAACCGTGGGATTTACTTCTACTTTTGGCAAATATGCATTTTAGAGGGAACAAAGGGGCAAAAACTGGGAGTGGGAAGCAGGAGTGCCCCACGGCATGTGCTAGGCAGGCCTCTCTCCATGTTTAACAGGAATTACATGGCCATAGGACTATGTCTGGAGCCAGAAGAACAGCCTGGAGGTATGGGATCCCTGCGTGAATGCCGTGGCCTTCTGAAGATGCCAAAGAAAAATTTCCTTTCCTTTCTACTTTTTAAATAACGTACAAGTTTGAAGGCACACAAGCAGCCCTGTACCACAGGATGAAGGGCAGCAGGAACTCTGGGTGATCACTAACTGGCTGGGCATGTAGAAGGATGGACACCTCTCCTTTGGTATGACCAAAAGCAATTTCCGTGAGGTACTTCCTAGACAGCTCCCAAGAATGCTCGGAACCCGGCTGTCACTGGGGAAAACTGCCTACAATCCATATTGTTCATTGCAAGTAGTCCTAAATCAGCTGGGTGTCAAGCTGCCTACAAGTGCCATCCATCCATGCAGCAGGCTATCAAAAAGCACCCACGAAGTGTCCCATCAAGGACAGTCCATGTCCATCACCTCTGGGTGTCCCACCTACTCTCATGGTGGTCTGGTACTGCACCCTGCTTTGCATACAGTACAAAAGCTAGTATTTCCCTCCAGGAAAGCAGCAGCAAAGCTGCCAGAAGGCTCTCCTGGAAGCAGGGAGCACAAGCAGGTGGATTTACTGCCTCAGGGTCTAACACAGGGCCACAGTATACAGTAACTGCAGATCCAGTTCTGCAAGGCTTGACAAGGCTCAACTATGTTCCCTTGTAATGAAAGGGCACTTTTAAGTCTTTTGCTCTTCCTTACTGATACTCTTCTCCCACTGCCTTGAAAGCAACCAAATGCAATCTGTATCAAAGTCAAGATCTCTATTAAACAGAGTTTATCTCAGTGTCTTGGGGTGACTTCATGATGTGTACCCCCTATCATTGCTCTATGCCCAGAAATTAATTTTGTGCCTTTTCTGTGCCTTTAAACTGAGCCTGAGAGGAGAGAGAGAAAAAAAACTGAACGAACTTTTCAAAGCAGTTGTTTCAAAGACACTGATACACACTCCTCTGCTCAGTTTTGTAACTAACTTTTTGTCCCATTTCAGATGATACTAGTAAAGAAAAATAAGACAGATGCTGTGCTCATCAGCTAGGCAGTAGATAGATAGCAAGCCATGACCTGAAGACTGAAAAACAGCTGAAAGACTGATGATTTATTCCCTTTATCTGCCTAACCTGTTAAATGCTATGATACAGCAGCCTGGAAAATAATTACTTCAAATTCTTTTCTTTATGTTATTACAGATTCTGTGCTTAGTGTTTTTATGCTAGTGTTATCCTAGACAAGTGTATTTAACCCATTAATATTTCTATTACTTGCATTAATATTTAATCCATTGCAGTGGAAAATAAACAAACAATACACAAATCAGGCTTTTTTTTTTTTCCCCTCTTTCATTTTCAATAGGGAGGGGAAAATAAAGATATTTGCAGTAAACCTGAACGAAGCAATACAAACCTGCCTGACACAAGCAAGGACAGTTTGTCAATAGGTGTTTTGCCCTGCATGGCGTAACAATGTTCCTTCTCCAGGGTAATCACTTCTGCATCGCAGCACAAGACGATCTTCCTGTACACAGTCAAGGAAATTCCCAGCGGCTGGAAGAGAGCACTGTAGAGTTCCTGGAATTCTCTGTCAAAGGCAACACTCCGAACTTGGTAGGTAACATAAATGAACTGGACGAAGCATATAGTGAACAGTGCAAAATTCCAGGAGAATATATCAGCAGCACAGACATCCAGCCAAGCCCAAACAGAAGAGCAGAGAAAGCCCAGTCCAAGCAAGCTGAAGACGTAGAGGAGCCCAAAGAATCCACTTCCGCCCATGAAGCCCACAACAAAGAGAATACTGGCTAGGTGGTAGATAGATCCCTCTGCCTCTTGCTTCCAGGTGGTACATGTAGGATGTGCATATATCAAACTTTCCCAAAAACTTGCATTTTCTCCCATGGCTGGAATAATTTTTTTGATTCAGCTGAATCTTGGAAATTTTTATTTATGAGATGCAGCTAGTGAGGTCCTTTTGTTTTCCATTCTTGCAAACTCTGCTCAATGATCACATAACATCATGGTCTCTTTTGGTAGTGAAGTCACACTTAGGATTTCCAGCAACTAGGCTGCTAACGTTCTCAGTGCTGTTTCTCAACAGTTCATGCATTGTTTTGACTTTGGTCATGTCATCTGTAGCTTCATCTGATCTGGACAAGTGAAGAAAAGATGAATTATTTATAAAATTATTTTCATCAATCAAATTTTATCAAAGTTTTATTGCCTAAAACCACAGACTGCCATTACAATCTTCCAATTACCCTTGCAGCTCTGTGATTCCAGGATCAAACTTCAATATTCATTCAAACGAAGATCATGTTTTTGGTATCTGTGATCCCTGTAGCAACCACTGAACTGCCACTGAATCCATGTATGTTGCATTTGCAACATCCTGTGACAAGACTTTGCACAGCCCCGCTGCTGAGAAGGCAGTTGGATTTGTTGGTCCAGACCCTGCTCCCTGAGAGCCTTTTTTAATGTCCTACCCAGCTCTTTAACAAGAAGAGACAGTGAACTCTTCTTCCTTTTTCACCTCCTCCATCTCACTCTGGATTTCGGTCAAATCATTCTCATTAGTGGGTTGAGCAAAGCTGCTCTCTATTCCTGGAGACAACAAACTCCATCCCCAAACACCACAACAAGGGAAACCCAAGTGTCACACGGGATGGTCCTTTCTACTCCAAGGATAACAGGCAAAAACATGTCATATATAAGGAAGACTACAAAGCTTAAAGGTATCTTGATACAGATTATGCTATTAGAACATGAAGTAAGTAGTCCTGCAAAATACTACTCAAGGAACATTTACACAGCAATTTTATAACATTCAAAGTTCTACATCATAAAATTTCATGCCATGGACCTCATAATTTTACTGTTCAACACTCTAAAATATGAAACATGCTATTTGTTTCATATGGTGATGTATTCCTAAGAGTTTTAAAAGGAAAACACAGAGACAACAAGCATAAAGAAACCCCAAAATAAATTTTAAAAAAATCAAAACGAGCTTTCCATATCTGTCTTTTAAAATAAAAATACATACTTCAATGTGAGATTACACATGGTAGAAATTGCAAAATCAGAATATATTAGTGGTGTAATCAGGATTGAAACCTCCAAAGCCTTACTGTCTGGTTCTTTTCCTGGTAGAACAGCAAGGAAACTAAGAACTATCTTTCTATCAAAATTATCAGATTCTCTGGAATATCAAAGTAGTTTGGTTTTTTTTCCCCTCACAAGAGCCACAGAAGTCAATACTTTAAAAGCGCTGCTGTTGCAGTGAAGGATCCAACATCATTCATCAGGGCTTTCAGTTGTGCTTCTTTTACAATGACAGGTCTAAGAAATTAATAAAGAAAATTTATAGCATATTTCCTAGCCACCACAGCATTACTTCTCTAAAGTTTATTGAAACCCCAACATTAATTCTGTGATTGAATAACACTAGTGCTAAATAAAGACATACAATTCTAAACAACTGAGCAGCAGAGCTCAAAAGAACAAGTTAGGAGGACACTCTCCCTCTCTGGGAGTGGTGATAGAAAAGTCACTGGCCCATAAAAATACCACAGCTAAAGAGCACAGAACCTCTCCAAATTACAGTGCTCAATATCCTCCTGCAGTGTAAAAACCAGCATTACAAGAATAAGGTAGTTTACAACTATAACCTTCTCAGTTTGTAGTTTCTTTATCCTAATACTCTCCTCTGGTACAGGATTCCCCTCAGATGTAGGATTTATCCCTTGGAGACTGGGAAACTGCATCAGCTATGAAGAAGTTACCTAAGTATGGTAAGATCATGAGGAAGTTTAGGTGGTACTTCTGTGATCAAAGGGTAAGATTTCTGAATCAAAAGAAAATAAAACTGGAACATACAGTTCCCAGACCTTGTGTTCTGAATCCACTCAGCATTTCCAATACACGGTCAAAAATCAGTAGCAGAAGTGTTTTGTTTGACTGATTGTTTGTTTAAAACACACTGATAACAGTGATTTTGGATTATTGTTAATACTTCTACTCTCCTGCCAACATTTTGCTCTAAGCAGTTTTACTGAGGACCCTAATTTCTAAAAGAAAATTTAAAAAATCAGTGTTTTGAAGGGAACCATGACTGAAGAGTTACATTGGAAACTGTATGCATTCCACAAACAAAATCAGAGTGGGTCAGTAATTAACTTTACATTACCAACATCTTGAACATCTTGTCATCATGTAAGGTCACACATTGCAATAATTTGACATGACATTATAGTAATTTCACAAAATGTATGTTCAATTTTTAATTCACTTACTGCATTCTCAGTCTGCCCACACTACAGCTCACAGCGTTTCTGTACAGCATCTATCCATGACAAGATGGGCCAAAATAATATGGAAAGAACAGCGTGCGACTAGGAGACAGATATATGGTCATCATACACAAAACCACAGTCCTGAGGAAACTGTCCTGCATTTGTAAGTGTTCATTTTCAGAATGGGACCTGTCTTCCAAAACCACTGTGGGGAAAATTCCCATTTATTCCAGTAGTTCTACACAATGAGAACTTTTACTGTGCTGCAGCATCTCCCAGACTGGAGAGGGCCGCTCTCCTTCCGGGCAAGAGGAAAGGCAAAGGAGGGAGGTCAGTGCTAGCCCAGAGCACAGCCTTACCAACACAACACTCTCCTGAGCTACACAAGGTGTGCAAGCAAAGCCAAACTGTCTGGAAATACTGACAAAACCTACTCCTAAATGGGACTGATTTCTCAGGGCTATGGTGAAGAGCAGGCATGCTTGCTGCCAGTGAACTTCAGGCAGAAAGAAAGGATGCAGCCCTTCTCAGTCAAAAAATTATTCTAATAATTTTTTGACTGAGAAGCTAAAAATTGTTGGTAATTGTAAATAGAGCAGAGATAGTAATAGGTATGGGCCTAAGAACAGTAAAATTTCCGATTTTGAAGGGTATTTAGTGCTAGATAAGGCCTTTCACATTTTTCTTTATAGTTCCTACAAGTCCAAAATTTAAACTCTTCAGGGCTTCAGAACAGTCACTCTAATGAAGCCATTCATCTACTGCAAGTGAGGTTGTGGGGGAAAAAAAATCCCCCAAACCAAAAAACCAAACAGCTGTGATACCAACCGAGTCATCCTCCACAGCAGCACAACATCACCATTTGTAAGCACCTGGAGGGGACACCATCCTCTCACTGAGGTGCTTTGGTCTTCTGCTTTGTTTGACGACCTGCTTCGACTGCCCTGGCTGTGGTGAACAGTCATTGCTACAGGTTCATCTGGTGGTGATGATCCAGGAAGCAGGAAACAGCATTTAAAGCGGGTGTCTTGGCTTATAAAGCTGAAGAACTGTGTCTTCCCAAGCAAACGTTGAGTGCTTTCTACTCCGTCCCTTGCCTATTGAGAAGGAGCACCATGCACAGCACGCTCCCTGCCATGGGAGTGCCGTAATCAGAATGACACACATTGACACCTGTAGGCTGCCAAAACCCGAGCTTCATGCAAGATGAGTCCTCCCAGCTCAGGAAGGAGACGTGCCCTGCCAACACAGGCTGAATTACTGACATGCTTCAGAGTGTCTTGTCCCACCACACATCCCACCTTCTCCAGCAGGAGCAGATGAAGTGATGCGAAAAATCAGTCCAGGCTAGAGATGTGAGCAATATACAGTGGCATGGACTTCTTTAAAATAAACAACAGTGCTGAAAGGACTAAGCTGTCATCAGAAAGTGTTGAAATCACTGAGTTTGCTGGAGTTTCAAAGCAGAAAATGGAGTATTTCACTTATACTCTACCAAATAAATACCTGCTGGCAACTTAAAATTTCATATAAGCAGTACACTACAGCAGTCAAAACAGAATGAATTTGTATTGTATAAATGCACATTACAACCTTCCCCTCCTCAAACGGGTGTTTCCCCCACACACTGCAGTATTCACACAAAGAATTACCCATTATGTACATTTTTAATTTGCTTGAGAACTGTGTACTTTACCCCATTTTTGTCACCGATGCCTTAAATTCAATTCTGAGAAGCTCTGAGTGTTAGTTACTGTGTCTGGATCACAATAATTCCTGCAAAAAAGAAGCCCTAAAAGCCCTGAGGCCACCAGCAGTTCTCTCTTTGGTCTTTTTAATTAAGTCAAAACTAAAGCTATTCAGAGTTTGAATAGTCCATTCTTTAGTTGCCTTACCCCAAGTACTCCGAAAGAAAGCCCTCATCGCTTTCAGACTGTACATGTTGACAGGCTACAGAGCTGCACGTGCTAATTGTGCAACCAGCCTGGGTGAATTGTTTGCTACAGGTTTGGAAGCAAAAGGAAAGGTTTTCCTTTACAGCATATACACTTTTTTTGCACAAAATGAGATTATGCAGGATTTAGCAGGATTTGTCTCACTGGTTTTAGCCACTACAGTGTGTATGTTTATACATGAGCTAGGGGTCATAGCCTGGCTCGGCAGTCCAGCAACTCCACCAGGAGCAAGGCAGTCCCTCCAGCCAGGGGCGGTCCTCCTGGCCTTGACACTCCCCTCTTCCGGAGGGATGAGCTCTAAGCACTCTCTCTAGGCTCACAAATTACATCTGGTCTAGCAATCGTTTAGATTACAGAAAGGTACTGCTCCTTAATTTCAGCAAGTAGATCACATGCAATGTAGATGCATACATCAATTAAGATACCCCTTCCTTCCATTGTTCCCACATCTCTGGAATCCCCTTTGTGGCCCCTACTGACACCTGTTGCTCCCAATCCCTGTTTATATTGCATACTCTCCCCAAGCTACTTTCCTTCCGCAGTGGGACTAGATACCCACAGGGACCAATAGAACCAAACTCTTCACTGCAAGGCAGTGTCTAACTCACGGCACAGAGGAGAGCTGTGCAGCTAGAGAGAGCTATGGCTATGTGCCTGTAGGCAGCTGTGGGCAGGTGAACAAGCTGTTTTCAGTGATAAACTGTCCCTGGACCCACTTCTGACAGAAAATGCATGCAGCCATTAGGACAGTAACTAACAACACAAGCTACATCACCTTAAACTTCTTGAGACTATATCCTGGAGAATGCTGTAATTTTAATACTGGAAAACACAAGGTTCCCCCAACAAAATGCAGCCTGCAGGAAGGCGAAGGAAGATGAGGAATAAAAGAACTACCTAATCTAAAAGGCAACGCTATCAAGATAATCAGTCACTATAAAACTAGATATATTCAGATTTCAAAGACACACAAGCATACATAGAAAAGGGAATTAATTAATAGGACAGCTTTAAAGATTTCCTATTTCCTTTGCTGGGAATTAAAGAAGTTAAGATTCTGTCTGGACCCTAAAATAAATCTGGGTGTACTATTATTAAAAAAATTATTTACTACAATACTATTTTTTATGCTACAGGAAATCACATTAGATGATCGCAACGTCTCCTGGACTTCTGTTTAAGTTACTTGATATAAAAAAGTTGTATATACCTACAAAGTTTTGGAGCTGGTCTTCCCAGAGAAATCCAGAAGCCGATCTCAGATACCAACTAAGAGCTACTTTAGACAACAGAAAACACTGAGGACAGGTGTATCTCTGAAATTACTCCTCCTATAGACATTATAGATGAAACCTTCATCTGTGTGGAGCCAGCATCCCTTCCTGCGAATGGTTTTCAAAGAAAGGGATGTGTTCAAAGAAAGGGATGTGAATGCTTTGCCATGGAGCTTGTCTGCAACCCGAGCAACCAAGCCTCAGGATCCCACTCCCTGGGTGAGCATCATCGCAGAATGAAGAGGGACTGCAGTGCGGTTCTGTGTCCCTTCTGCACAACTTCACAGCTTCAGTGAGAAGGGCAGCAAGTGACCCACCCACACGACTCAAAATGAGTCACTGGGAGCATGCTCATGGGAGGAGAGAAAATGGATTAGCACTCCCTCGGGTTGAGGCAGGCATCTCGTGTCCCATTCATGTCTCATCGCTGTCTCACCCACGGGATCAGTGTTCTGAGCAGAGGCTGTCACATGGAAAGTAAAGTGTCTCAGGAGTCTCTGCCTCGTCCTTCCAGTACCCCCTGGTCTTTAATTCCCAAACTGGACCCCCCCACACTGAGATGATCCATGTGATGTGATACCTCACTGGACAGCAATCCTTCTGGTAATGCTCAGAGCTGCAAAACAGGCAGCTGGGGCACGTCCAGCCACCAGTGGTGCTTCACTGCCTTCAGGGCAGCTCTGAGAAACAACAACCAGCCAAGCAGGACTGTCCAGGGCCAAAGCCCCGCTCTGGTCAGGCAGAATTTAGGCTACCATGCTTAAGGTTGTTCAACCAAGCAGCCCCTTCAGTCAGCTGCTGCCCAGTCCTGGAGACAGCCCAATGCCACCTTACACTGAAGTCAGTGGTCCACACGAATGACCCACCAAATGGCACGAGGCTGGCGACTGGCTGTCCTCCTTGCCAAGCTGGGCCTGTCTCCCATCCTCCCGGTGCAGCAGATGCAGAGCTGCTGTCTCCAAAGCACAGCTCTTCAACGGGAGACGTTTCATGGGACCTTCCACTCATAGAGCTTGTTTGCGTGCAGCTGGGAAAGCCTGATTTTGCCTGCAATTTGCTTAAATTCCTAATAATCTTTTCAAGAAGTGGAAAAAAGCTGGGCAGGAGGAGGCTTTGAGAGAAAAAGAAACCCCACAGTAATACAGAAAGAACAGTACAAGGTTCATTAGGAGCACTGCATACAGCGAAGCTGGTGTTATTTAGTCTTTAAATATTTAAAGACCAGCAAACTATACACAATTTACAGTGCTTCAACAATTCCCCATTTATCACTGTAAAATACACAATGCAACCCTCTGTGGTTGCAAAGCTGATGTTGAAGACGCTGTCTATTTTATCATCTAGACAGTGTCTGAAAAGAAATAAAAATTACAGACTTCTTTCAATTTGAATCAGAATTAATGAACCATAAGTACATGTGGTATTCCTGCCAAACTGAGAAGTATAATCCCCGTTCTCCTTTTTTTAAGGTCTTTTGCTCCTAAGAAACATGAATATGGAATGGCAGTCAGACATTTTTTAAACTAACAATAGATTGCCAGCACTTGGATAAATTTGAGCAAGGCTCTTGTATATAGAACAGCATCAGCCAAAAAGCAATTCAGGGTGTCTGTTTTATTGGGTTTGAGAATAAAACTTGAAAGGAAGTACAAGTTCAAGCTTCTCTCCAGTTCAACTTTTAAATTAATAGTGGAGAGAGCAGCCCCAATGCACATTTCACAAGTGCTTTAAAAGTGGTTTAATGAACTACAGCTGAACTCTGCAGAATTCCGCTTAAGTGAGTTTGTATGGTGCAGTAATGCCTTTCAATGGGAATGCATTCCCATGAAACCAATGACCTGACATGAACTTAATTTCCCAAAAGAGAGGCTTGGTTCACCACACCATACCTGCACGTACAACTGGCTTACAGAGCTGTGCCATGAGCCATGTGTCCAAACACATAAACACAGACTGCCTATCATTATCTGGAGACACTGACCAGAGAGAGCTCTTCTTTGCAAAGTAGGGGAACACACTAAAATGATAAAATAACATCTCCTCTCTGAAGAACCCACACACTTAATAAGATGATCAAATGTAGTTTCAGCTAACAACCCTTTTTTTGAATCCTTAATAAACTGTCTGTTCTCAACTTTCATTATGAAAGCTTTACCTGACACAAACTTTGCCTTCACAGTTATCTGTGAAGGCAAAGTTTGTGTCAGGGACCACAACTGACCACATTTACCATTTTATTCTCTTTCAGTACCTAATCTCCTCATTAGAGGACTTGCAGTGTACTTACTATTTTGCAGGCAAGGCATTTCTTTAAAACTTGGCATTTTAAGCTACTTTATTATTTGGCACCACACAGAACTTTGTGAAAAGCCTGAACAGGACCAGTTCTGCAGAAGTGGAAACCATCTCTTGTTTTGCTGTGGTCAGTGAAGACATTTTAACTTATACATATACAATCATATTCCCATTAAACAACAAAGTAGCCAGAAGCCCTAGTTCTGGAACCCAGGTTTCATTAGTGACATACAGTGATCTGTAACACGATCAGGTGGTCCGTGATTCAATATTACAAGAGATCTGCTATATAAAATGTTTGCCCATAAAGTGATTGACAGTCTAAATGCACACAAAGCTTTACAGAACAGATGAAGAAAATGTGGTAAAATATTACAGTTTGGAAGAAGGTGTTTGGCAAAAAAAGATTATAGTTTGGGGAAGAGCAGTGCTTTGTGTTCCTCGTTCTATCTTTGGAAAGGAGCAACTGCAAATGCAATTTCAGGGTTCATCTGCTCTTACCATTAATTGATGGAGAGAGAGAAGAATCAAATAACGCCAGCCTACGAAGCAAACCCCCAGCCGGAGGAAGAAATCCCCGGATCCCGAGGTGGTTTTGTGACAGCAGAAATATTCCCGAGCCAGCTCTTCTGTCAGTGAGCGGCAGCAGCTGCACCCGGGCAGAACCAGAAACCCCGCTGTCCTAAGGGACAAACCCTAACCCGAGACACACAACAGAGAGTCCCACTTCAAACAGAGCCCTGTCACGCTCCTCTCTGAAGGGGACACGGCAGAGCTCTCCAACTTCCACGCAGGGCTGACTCGGGAGCTCCGGTTACCCCCGCCGGGCACGCAGGGAGGGAGGGCTTCTCTCCCGGGGCAGTGACCTGTCACCCCGCTCAGGACGCCGCCGAGTCCTCGGGGCGGGCAGCCCTCCCTGGACTGCCGCTGCCCGCCGCCGCCCCTGCCCCGGTGCGGCTGTCCCGGAGCGCGGCGGTGCTGGAGGCGGCCCCGGCTCCACTCGCCCCTGGCCCCGGGCAGAGCGGGCGGCGCTCCGAGAGCTGCCTGGCTGGACAGCGCCGGCCGGGGGCGGGCGGAGGCAGCGCCCGGGCTTCTGCCCGCCCCGGCTCGGTTCGGCTCGG
>VZTI01001004.1:748786-909891 GCA_013397865.1 Struthidea cinerea | reverse complement strand
GGGCCGGGCCGGGGAAACTGCGGGGGAGCGGGCGCTGCCCCTCGTCCTGCAGAGCTCCTCCCGCGGCGGCGGCCGCGCTCCCCCGGCCCGGTACCGCTCCCCCGCGGCTCCCGAACCGCCGGTGGGCGCCGAAGGCGTCGGGGAGGGACGGGGGAGGCGGTGCCGCCGGCGGCGGGGAGCCCTCGGCGACGGCAGAGCCCTAAACTTGGGCACCCTAAAGCCCGCTGCGGGCGCAGCCCAGGTGCCGGGCTGGACGGGCACGCAAACCCTGCCGTTCCTGGCACGGCTGTCTGGGGTTACCCTGTCTGCAGCTGCTGGTTTGGAATAAATGAAATTACAATTCTCCTCTCTTTCACCTACTCACCCCAGCAAGGTGTTTCTTCAGAAGGGAGATGCACGCCTTCAGGGTCGCCTTCATCACAGGGCTGGCACGCCATTCATGCCCGGTTTTCAGTTACTTCCTTTAGGAAGAAGCAGATGCCTCCCCAAGAACACAGAGGTGTCCGTGCATGAGCCTTTCAGTGTACTAGCCACGCACTTGTTCTGGTCATCACTTTGTGTCGCGGGGAGAGAGAGTTTATTGATGGAGGCAGATTTACAAGTTGTTAAGATAGAACAAATCACAGTGTTTTAAATGTGCAACTCCTGTTACTACAGAAGCTATTTGTCAGTAACTGGAGCATAAGCAATAGTATGTTTTAAGTAGTAAGCGTGGAGAAACGTGTGTGTGCGCAGGTGGCCAGCTCTGAGGTCCCACGGCAGGCTGGCACGCTCGTCGTGCAGCAGGGTGATGAAGGGCAGGGCACTGACGGAGCCTTCTCCAGAAGTTAAAGGACAAAGCAACCTGTCCTGCTCTAGGTAAAGGGATCACCGCTTCTGTGAACTCGCTTTCCCGAGGGGGTTCTTTATTTTCAAAGACTTTTTAGCTCTATGTTTGCCAGGGAAGAAGATGTATACTTTTTTGGAATAATTGATTCTCTTAAAACTTGAGAAAACAACGAGCCAGAGCACTTTAACCTATCCTGATTTACATATACTCAAATCTTCGTTATCTGATTTCAGCACTTATTTTTATATTTATTATTTTTGAGGGGAAAAAGTATTTTTATATATCTACTAGAGCATGTATTATGGTTCTTGTAGTTAATGAAACATTTAAAGGGATTTGCAGTGTAGCTCCAATACTTACCTTTCAGGCATGCTTTTTCACATCTGGTTTGTGCTATTTCACAACTAGTTTAATTTTAGCAGTATAATTTGAGAGACTTCTATACGGGCAAAACTGAGGCAGTACTGATTCATGGTTTTTTCCCTTTTTGTTCTTTATACTTGGGTGGAGTTGAAAGCACTTATTCAGATTTATCCCCAGTTGCACTAGGCATGAATTTGCCCATTATATTTGCTCTTCACTGGAATGATAACAAAGGGATGAGGAAATACATAATAAAAGAAGAGTGCTAAATCTACTGAGATTACATTATTCCAATAAACCACTGGTCCTCCTAATCATCATAAAAGAAGAAAGAAAATGTTGGTGGCATATCTGTAAGATATCTCAACTTTTTGACTTGTACTTAGTCGGAAGCAATGTCCATCGTAATCCTCCACAGATATATAGAACCAAGGAACAGAACCACTACTATATTTTTGATTTTAAATCAGTCAATTCCACATCAATATTATCTAGTGCTCTAAAACTGAGACTACAAATGACCTTCTCAATCTAGCCTTGGAAATCAAACCTGGATGAGAGACCCAAGAGAGGCAATAATAAGGTGGCAAAGCCACCATGTGGTACGAAGAGACTAGCTCTGCCCAGTGTGCTTTGAAGCAACCACTTGAGTCATCAGACTACTCTGATATTTTTTAAACTTCTGGTGGTACTTATATAAAAAGTCTATTTCTAAAAGGTCAGATAATCTAGTAAATGTAAAGCCAAATTATAACCAATATTATTCTTTGCAACAGTATGGCAAGATATAAAGGTCATACTTAAAGGTAGACTTACAAGGGAGCCTGTGGTAAGACTCAGAAATCCAATATCGGACTCGAGAAGCTGTAGGAGACTTTGTGGCCCTGGATCAAGAGAGAGGCTCAGCTGTGGCAAATGCTCTGCACAGAGGGTGGGAAGGCAGCTGGCCAAGGGGCCTCAAGAACCAGCTAGGAACCTGTAGCAGAAAGGGCAAGATTAGTTCCAGCTGGGCTGGACAGGGACCTGAACACTTGAGCAGGTGTCTTTGGGCCAGTCCCACTGCTTAGCCATGAAACTGGGCATTGTGAACTTCTGACTGTTTGTAAACAGCTCTCTTCTCACACCTGCTATTGGATTTATGGGAGTGCCTTAGACACACCTATACCTGGACATGATTCATCCTACAAGAAGCCTGGCAGCTCTATAAAACATGCTTTCTGCATGTTTTTCAGAAAGCCTTGCTGTTGGCTTCTCCACTGCCCTGTCTCCAGATGCATCTTGTATGGTTGCTGCAGCCAAGGCAGGGTTACCCAGGCAGGCATGCAAAAGTGCCCCCTTAAAGCTGGCACCAGACCTTCCCTTGGGTGTGCTGGCAATTTCCCCCAGAGACAGGAAAAGGAAAGTTCAGTCTGTGATTTCACTGGCTAGAAAACAGCCCCATCTATTTCCTCAGAAACTGCTCGGGGAGGGACTGACAGCATCAGATGGCTGCCTTCTGCATTATCTCTGAAGTAAAGTAATGGTGTTCCCTGCATCGTGCTGTCCTCTAAGAGAAGTTATCAATAACTGTTTAATGGGAAGATTTTTTCTATTTTCTTAGACTTTTTAAATGTTTAATACATCTCTACTGTATTTTTCTTTCCCTGCATTGTCCTTGGTCAATAAAAATAAGTTATGAAGCAAGGGGACATGGTAGCAGGTGGCATGATGAATTACCTCTTTAAGGAGTGATGTTCTTTTCCACTATGGATGTAATGTTCTTCCCAGGTAGTTGCAAGAGGGCTCTTCTGTAGGAGCTCTTAGACATTTTGGAAAGAGAATTAAACTCTCTGTGTACTTTGAGAAGGTTTTAGCAGACTTATGTTTAGTTGAGTTCTAATGAGACTCCTTCGCCCTTTATTTGTGAGAATCAGGTTTGCATTTCTGTAGTGAGCTAGTTTTTATCGCTAACACTTACAAGCAAGGCATCAACCAAGTCATGTCATAACACAGTGTAATACTGTAATTCAGATTATATCCAGCCTGCAGAACTGAGCAAAATTCAAACTGGAAACCTTTTTTAAAATGTCATTCAACTAACAGCATTCCCTGCCAGGTACAGATAAAATAGTTTGAATTTATAGTTTAAATTTAGGGAAAAGGCTTTTTATATTTTTTTTTTTTTTGCACATCAGTAAAATAAAATGCTAAATAGTACATTTAAATTTTTATCTTTCCACATGTAAAGGTTCTCAGATAATAGACTTGGAATTGAGAATCTCCGTACCCTCAGCTGGAGTTAAGGTGGAAGAGCCTTAGCTGCTTCTTCACCCAGGTTTCCATAAGGAAAGGTGTGGAAGACACAGCTCCCTGACCAAGTGGCCTCACGCCTTGAAGCAGCCTGACCACAGAGATTTGTCCTTCTGGAAACTGCCTCTTCTCATCCTGAGCTCATTTCAAACACCACCATCTAGAAGAGGTGGAAGAAGTACCCAGTGTAGGATTTAGCTGTAACAAAAATACACAAACCCCAGTCAGTGGCTGCTGCTGGAGGAGATGTTTAAATTCACTTAGCGAGTACTTTCCTGGGTTTAGGTTTGTAAAGGGCCCTCTGTGGTTTCTGCATGTGGCCAGAGTCACTCTGCTCTTCAGGGCACTTTCAAAGGCCCTTGCTGGGCTGGACCACAGCAGAACGAGGGTCAGGCTCAGAGCCTGCTTCTCTCGCCCTCAAAAAGCAGAGCCCTGCAAAAATTTAATCTGTTGTCAAATGCAGGAGCAAGAGAAGCCCCTAAGAATTCTATGGGGCAAAAAGAAGGGTGCAAAAACCAGAGGTGTGTTGAAAGCCCAGTGTTCAAAGTACTCAGTGTGGGAGAGGAAAGATCTGCATTTTTTCAAGATTGTTTCCACGTTGCAGCTAATGTAGTTTAATGCCAAGTTACAGAATCAAATCTGGAAGCCAGCACTAAAGCTGGACTGTGTGCCAAAGCCACTGCCCCATGGCATCGCTGCCTCATTCTGACACATCCCACAGATGCTGAGCATGTCCAGGTTCGGGTTAGGGTGTTCAGAAGCTGGCAAAGAGAGCACAGTCAGTGCTTGTATGGCAAAAAAGGGATTTAGATTTGAATTGTTCTAGACCTCCAGCTGCATGGATGGGTGCTTTAACCATGAGTCTGTTGGGGATGTGGCTGAATCATGGCTCTGTGAGACGAACTGCTTCACTGGGCTGATGTTTGTTGGCATTGCTGCAGAGCTGTAGTTTAGTTCATCCCCCGAGTAAGGTGTCTGCTCAGGAGTGAGAATGTCAAGTTAAAAATACAGAGAGTAAACCTAAAAGCTGTTCAAAGCATTATGTAAATATGGAAGATATCAACTGTGAAAGTGAAAAAGTTATGTTATTGTCAGGTAAATAAAGCAGGTACTTTCCATCACAAATGTCTAAAGACTTCAGGAATGGAGATTATTTCTGTTAGCAGTATCTGATACTCTCTCTTGCTGAAGTTCTGAGCTGTCATCAACCTCCTACTAGATGTTTCTGGAAAAAGGAAGGAAACCTTTAATTTCCAGCCAAGCTTGCATGTCAGATATTTCAGTAGTTGCATAAAGTTTTCAATAGTTGTTAGATATTCACTTCTTATTTTAACTCTACACTCTCACTGCTCATTTTGCTTTTTAACCTTCTTCCAGCTCTCACCCTTCATCTATTCCCAGAAGCCTTCAGCCTCATTCCTTACCAATCAAGCTACTTTCACAGGCACTGTCATTAACAATAGATAAAGATCTTTTAAATAAATTATTATCTTTACTCCGAAAGATCCAGATGACCAGATGTGCTAATGCAAGAGATCTGTTTGCCTGGGGGAGCCTGTGTTCTTGTTAAAACCAAGTTTGGACTAGCTTAGAGTCGCACCAATTTCAGCTGACACAGGTACAATGTCATTTACCTCTTGTTTCATCCACTGTAGCACTGTGTTATGAAGATGTATCTACAACAATGTGTTAGGTTAATTGCAGGTGGAAACTCTGGGTAACATAAGTCACTGAGCCCTAGCAGTGAACAGAACCAAGGTGAGCCCTTGTCATGAAAGGCTGACGAAGTTTAAGAAATGCTACTCAAATATTTATCAAAAAAGCCTCCTCTTCAAACCAAACTTTTTATCTTGAAGTATTCAAAGAGAGAAAAATCATGTAGCATACCGAGATCCATGTAGGTATAGGAGAGTGGCATGGCACGTGGAGAATCCTGTCCATATTCTGGACCCATTGAAGTGTAGCTGGAGTATGGAAAAATCATTGCAAACATCTGTTCTTGCATGTAGTTGCACAAGTTTAGTTTTAGATATACCTGTGTTATCAGTAATACTGAGATGTGGGTCTGAATTCCACCACACATTCCGTATTTCCGATCTGAATGGTTTGACTTGATAATCTTAAAGGTCTTTTCCAACCTAAATATTTCTATGATTCTATGAGCTGTGGTCATCAATACAAAGAGGACTCCAACCCTGTAAATGGGTTCCCCATATTATTAACTATCTCTGTCATGATCGCTGTTCTTACATTCTGCTTCAAACAGAAAGCTTTGCAGAGAGCCACAGATAGCAAAGATGCAGTTATATTTAATTCAAAGGTATAAAAATAGGGAGTGAGCATTCACTTTATTATGTTGCTAATGAATTATAAAATGTATAGCATCAAAATAAATATTCTTGAAATTGCTTCCTAATGAATCACTTACACAATGTGCCTACTCAGTTGTGTCAATGATTAATTATATTCTTGCCTCCTTCCTGGAATACAAATGCTTTTATTAAAGCAATCCAATGACAGTAAGACAACAGACTCATTCTTATGGTCATTCATTTGGCTGTGGATTGATAGAGTATTCCTTTCAGCATCTTTAGAGTGCATCTGAACAGCTGCAAGTGGCTGTGACATAAATGAAAGTTCATGTCACCTTAAGCAGAATGAGATGAAAGACAGTCTATTCATCCAGTTTCAGCTTATCAGTGCACAGTCATTAAATACTAATATTATCTGGAGCACTGTGATAAATACAGAGCACACCGTGCCAGCTGCAGGCGTCATCAGATGGGAGCCTTTTTACAACATTCTGATGCACAGAGGTGAATTATTCCAGAATATTAAACATTTCATTAGCTCTCAGCTTCAAGATACAGCTTTAGAAGTGGCCAGTCTCATGGAAAAAATCCTTATCACCAAATGCAATACTTACAAATTGGTATTTATGAAGTTCAGTGACTGCCACCATGAAAGAGCCTCTGAAACCTTTGTGTAGGCGAGTGACATCGTTCTGCAAGGCTGAAAAGCAGTTGCTTATTTGCATAATGGCATTCACCTCATTGTTGAAAGATTAGGATTCATTTAATGAAAGTGGTCATGGGCAGAGAAAAATGCTTTTGTACTGAATTTAAATAAGGCAATCCTGAGCTTAGGTATTCCTCTTTGGCTTCCTAGCACAAGACACATGGAAAACCTTGATTGCCAGCTGTCCTTGGCACTGATGGGCTTCATGTCAGTGAAGATAATTAATAATGTTGCTTCTTATGCCCAGCTGCTTAGATGCCAGTAAGCAGGTTACTTTAATCTAGTAAGTCAACATCTGCAATTACATGGAAAGAAAGGAGCACTGGAGAATTCATTTAGGACAGTCTGTGTTGCATAATGCAAAGAGACCAATTTACAGTGACAGGAAATGAGACAGGGTGCTAGTAACTAGGAATATACCACATGTGGCTGTGGGATGCAATTCTTTCAAGGTATATGGTTTACCTAAAGTTGATGAAAGTTAAAAGAAAAACCGAAATACAATTAAGCCATTATGAAGAATATCCAGACAGAAAGAATCCATCTTTTATGTACTCTCTGTATTAAAAATGTTTGATTCAAGTGAAATTTTAGTAAAAAAAATGCTCAGAGTTACCTTGTACATAGGTACATGCAGCAAAACAAAATCGGTAACTTACAGAAGAAGAAAGTAAAATTTTTTAAAATGTGAGTATTTTATAAATGCTTTGGATGACAAAGAAAAGGCAGAGTGCCTGAACCACAGCTGACTGCACTTGATAGTGCTCTTTTTCTTCAAAGTGCAACACTTACACGTAGGGAAAATGACATTTAAAAAAAAACAACACAGCAAAGAACACAGTTTCCTTCGCCTATTAAAATTCCTCTTTCTTGGTTCAATCCTGCCTTTGTTTTTGCACATGCATCTCACTGAATTTAGTTAGTAGCCTTCTGGACGACCCCTCTCCAAATCCATCACAGAAAAGGAGATCCTTGCTGGCTTCAGGGGAGCTTAGGGGTAGCTCTGGATGAGGAAGGATTTGGGGTAGGTTCTACTGTTAAAAGTCACATGGGGCAGAACCCACATCCTGTTTGCACCGGCTCTGTCCCTTTCAGCAGTGAGGTCCTGTGGCCTGGCCAGCCCGGACGAGGCAGGCTCTCAGCATGGGTGGCAGGATGATGGGTGCCTCCCAGGCCTGTGCATGGTGGGGAGCAAGTCCTGCAGGTTGTGTGGCAGTGAGGGAGGGAAAAGCCAAGTAAAGGCTCTGTCCTTGCAGTCTGCTGGCATTATCCTGACTGGGCAGAGCTGCGGGCAGTGCCTCCGTACTGTGTACAGAGCCATGCGAGGGAGGGCAGAGGTGCTGAATGCAGGGGAGCAGCCTTCTCCTCCTGGCCCAGGCCCTGACTTGGCACCATCTCCCTAGTTTGCTTGGGCAGAGAAGCCCTTGCAAGAGCTACTCAGCCATTTCTGGCAAAATCTGTTTTTCCCTGATACTGCCAGGAAGCGCCTGGCTAGCCGGGCTCATTAGCCTGAAGTAGCGTCTGTGACCAGCTTCCTCCTGACACATGAATTCACTTGTGCCTTCCTCATTCCTTGAGGTACAGATGAAAAAAGATACAAGCCTTGGGGAGCCAGCTCATTGTCTGGGGGATGTGGCATCAGGACAGCTGCTGTTTCCTCAGAAAAACTCACCCGGGGCTTCCATGGCACCAGAGAGCATCTGGCTCCTGAACCATTCCCACAGATCCCTCCCTCCTCCTCACCTCCAGATGCTCGCCCAGACTCTGCCCATATGCAGGACCAGGCTGACCATGGGAAACAGCCCGAGAAGAAGCAATTACTGGGTTAATGATCTCCGTTGTGACTACAGAAGCAGATTTCTGTGCTGTGGAAATCAGCAGGAAGGTGCAAGTGCAACAGAATATGAAAATTAGTGAGTACTGGTCCGTCAGGGCTTGGGGACTTCTTTTCCCCAAACAGGAATGTGCTGCTGTTGTCACTGAGCAGCATGTATGTGGAACACCTCTGCTGCCTGTGTATTAGCTGTACCAATATATTACTGACACAGCCCAGTGGGGGAGAAAATGAATACATTAAGGGAGGATGGAGTTCAGAATGTACTACTCATACCAGGAGCACATACACAAGCTTAGATAAGAAAATGGATAACAATTGAAATTCAATTTAGGGACTTCATGGCTTATTTTTCTGGAAAGTGTCATCCACTTCAACATATTCCTTTATCTTGTTCTCCCTTAATAAGGATATTGTCTTTCAATTGAGTTAACTCTCCTTGTTGCTTAATTACTTTAAAAGAGGATCTCGATTACTCTTTTCATAATCTGTTGTCAGACATGCTTGCCTGTACTTTTTTATAGCAACTGAGAAATTTTTTCTTTAGTCTTTTCTAGCATTATCTTTACAATTTGCAGTGTATGCTTTGGCTAAACACATTCAGCCAAAAGAACAACACAGATCTAATTGCAGACATATAGGCTAAAATGTACCTTCAGTGGGATTGGTCTCAAAAATGAAGCTGTTCAGAAGCATTTATGAAAGTGGCAACTGAACTGTGTTCTTGGAGGCTGGGAATTTGGGAAGGTCATTCTGCTTATTAATGTGGATTTCCTGCCACAATGCTAACAGGCTGTGTATCACTGCACACATAAAATTAATAAATGCTACTAAAAACTGCACTGCTTTTGCAGTTATTACATGCACAGAAAATTGTATCTGTAAGAGTATCTGAGCATGGATGACATGCTGAAATACTATAGTGATTGGCTGCATATGGAAATCACAGGGGAATAAATAAAAATTACTGTGCTATTCTTTTTTATTTCTGCTTCAGAGCTTTACTTTCTGAGGTAAACATGTGTGGACAGATACGTACCAGAGATTTATCCAAGTTAATTTTCAAATCACAGCCCTCTGAGCAGGCTAATTTACTGTGCTACGGCATTTCTGTGCAACAGCTGTAAAGCAGACATACCTGGTTTAGTGCGGAGCTGACTCAGAGCTGTCTGTGCTTGCTTAGTCCTGCAGGCACATAGATGCACTAGAAATCGTGTCCAGAAGTTTTCAAGAAGCAAGATGGAACCTAGGGGGGGTTAATATTTTACTTTTTTTGGTTACTATTTGCACTGGTTACAAAGCATTACACAGGAAAATACAAGAAGCGGAAACACAATTCACTATACTACATTTTACCGAACGGTCTGTGGAGTAAAGCAACAACAAACTAAACAACAACCTCGAGAGAATGATATGCCTGCAGAGCTCCAAAATATTCCCCAGTGTGCTGATCAGCTCATGTTTATCATTAAACAATACTGTAGCACTACTAGCTGGAATACAATGAATAACACAAGATCCAACTTGAACAGTGTGAGAATCTCATCCTGCTGCAAATTGCTGGGAAGGGAAGAGAAAGGAAGGGAAGAGCAAACTAATGTGAAAAACATGCAAAGCACAAACATTAGGCTGGATTTAGAGAGCTGCAAGTTATTTTACCAGCATTATAAATGGGATATTTTTTAATTTAAATTAAGATTTTGAGATCTCATCTCGCTTATATTACAACGCAAGCATCAGCATTAAAATGAATATCAGTAAGTGATTGAAAGCATTTGCAGATAATCTGGTCTCAGTCTTCACCCTCATGTGCAGACCAAGCAAGCAGTGTTGCAGCCTGGTGATTAGCAGGAAGCAATTCCTGTGTTTGGCTCCACACCCTGCAGCTCTGTGCCTGGGGAGCGGCTGATTCTCCTGCTAATGCACCCTGCAAGCTTTGTGCTCCTTTTTGTCAGATGAGGTTCAAATGAAGGAGTATCCAGAAATAACAGGATCACCTACTATGTTAGATTTCATCCTGATCTTTTATACTGAGATAATAATTTAATCCCTCATTCATGAGTTTTGATATCCCTTCCTACACTAGTGGAAAACGAGCAGAAGATCTTCAATTGTGGTTGCCAAACCTTCTTTGGAATCTTGCTGACTTCTTGATGTGGTTGATTTCCTCTGGAAATGAGTGCTGGATAATAAGTCATATGGAAAATCATCCATTTCCTCAGTGATAGATTCCCTGCATTGTCATTTTACCAAGGAACTTTTCTTGGCTGGAATAGCAGCAATTCCTTTTGCTAGAGAATAATTGTTATAGCTTTTATAGATGAACGTCACCTTCTCAGACCTTCAGTTCTTTGAAAATGTCAACAACAATTGAATAAGAAAAAGCTGGCTGTGCTGTCTACTGTAATTTCCAAAAGGCTTTCAGCAAGGTCCTTCACCAGAAGCTTTTAAGGAAGCAAAGCAGCTGTGTGGCAAAAGGAAAAGTTCATGTGGGGATAAATAATTTATTAAAAGAAAGAAACCAAAGGGTGGAAGAAAATAGTCATTCTTCATGTTGAAGTGAGATTTTAAGGGGAGTCCTGCATGGAATTCTTACTGGCACTTGTGCTTTTCAACACTGTCGTACAGGACATGGAAGCAGGGTGAGGAGTGGGGTTTGCTGATAACATGAAGTTAATAATTTATTCTGGATAGCAAAGATGATTATGCAGACTTGCAGAAGGAGCCTGCTAGATTGAGTGGGCAATAAAATGACAGATGAAATTTGATGTAGAAGACAAATATGAAGGTGGGGGAAAAACAATCCTGTTTTCATATATAAAAAGATGGGTTGATTGCTTCCCTCAACAGCAAAAGCTCTGGGCTATGACTGATAGTGCCATGAAAACTATTCATGCTTGTTATCAGTATGCAATCTAAGGAAAAGCAAGTATGAACATTTGCCAGGAAAGAAAGAAAGAGAGAACTGGACATCATCATCGTGCCACTTCATATGTCCATGATTTCTCATTCCTTCTGTTCTGCATGCAGTTCTGGTCTTTCTTCCTCAAAAAGGTGTAGAGATGCTGAAAAAGTTTCAGAAAAGGGCAATAAGGATGATCAAAAATATGCAACTGCTTCTATATGACGAACAACAAGAGGAAGGGAGCAAAACAGTCTGAAAAAGAGTCAATGAAATAGCAGGGAAGGGGGCCAGCACAAAAGTTAATGAAGTCATGAAAGGCATTGAAAGAGAGGATCAACAGCACACTCCTGGTAGAGGAATGGGGCATTGGCAGATGGAAGTAGTAGGAAACAGGTTCAGCTGACAGCACCAGAGGTTGTTCCACCCTCAGGGTGTTCCTAGGATGTGAGCTCCTGCTCACAGACATGGATGTCCAAAGTTTGCATGTACTCAAGGGTCACAGGAAAAACTCATGGAAAAGAGCTTTGCTGAGGATTACAGGATGCTGCAAGTCACCCGCAGTCACTGCTGGAGACAAGGCACCACCTTAAGAACCTTTCTGGTCTTATGTCGCAGTCAGCAGCTTTAAATGTTGAAAAAAAGGAAGAAAAGCAGAATCTTTTTTTTTTTTTTTGCCTAGGATAACTGATTCCTAGTCTGAAATTTGGAAACAGAGACCTACAGTGAAAAGACAAATGCTGTTTGACCCTTTACATTTGAGCCTGGTGTTGCACCCTTCCAACTTACTTTCCTTCCTTGTCTGTACCAGCTGAGAGCACTCATGGGGAACCCCTTGTTTGAGTAGAAGCTGTGTTTGTGGCCAGTGTGGTGCCTGAACTTGTTTCCACCACTCAACTGTAGTACAATGCAATGTTATTAAAAGCATTTAGTTTTTCAATAAAGGTGGGACTCCTTTGGCCAAAACCACATTAAACAATACACTGAATCAGCTCGGGAGCTATCAAAATGTCCCGATCATTTTTTTCACTCCTACCCAGCTCAGCTCACAGTGCTACCTATCCTTAAGCAATTATCATAGAAAATACAATTGTGTAAAAACTACTGAGCATGATTTCAAGCTGTGCAGGAAAACAGATAACTCTATGAACTGGAGTATAGCCATGCTTTTACTTAGAACTAAAAGCAACCTAAGGCTAACCAGGAGTTGGTTAGACTAAGTGCTAGGCTGTGTTTAACATCGTGTTTCAGCTGCCATTTGTTAGCCCACTACATTTCCTTTGTGAAGGGGAAGCTTCAGTCTGATCAATTCCGTTGCTGCTAACGATGGGCAAGGGATTTTAGAAAGCGTCCCCAGGGAACAGAGAGCACTGCTGGGCTGTTTGCCTTCCTCCCAGAGTTTTCCTGTGGAAGTATACAATATAATTCTTTGGTTTTAGCAGTTAATTTACATCTGTTGCTGTCTCTCATCTGTTATTCCTACTCCCCGTGCCTGAGACTGTCATACTTTGTCCTTGGCATAATGGTTTTCAATGAGTGCGTATGATGTAGTGAAGAGGATTATTAGCTTCTAAATTATGACAAGTGAGAGCAAATGAAGACTTTAAGCAAAGATATCAGTTCTCTGAGAGAAAGACTAGAATGAAATTAAATCAGAGAAGGAATTACAGAAATTTGGAATAGGAGATATGCGCGGAGCAGGCCCGGCCCCAAGTAGTATAGGCATGGCATAGCCTCCCCTGTTCGCCACGCTGCATGGACCAGAGGTGAAACAAACAGCAACCAAAAAGATGCCATCCTGGCAGACCCAGCAGAAGAAAGAACGTGAATAAGCTACAAAAGCAGCTGCTGCATGAGAACCCAACCAGCACTGATCTCCAAAGTCAACAACAACCGACCGCTTCACCATTTTAGATTTGCATTATTTTACCATTTTTCTAGTGTATAAAAATTAAGCCCTTTCCTTTTCAATTTAATATGAAAGGGGGAGATGTGGTGTTGTATTTCCCACTCATTCACTTATTAAATGCCTTTCACATTGTTCTCCCCACACTTTCCCCTGCCCCTAGTCCTGGCCATTCCCTTGGGTTCTCTCTATTGATTCCTGTACCCCAACTCCGCCCATGTGCCACCCCCGTGATCAGACAAAACCCCCCTGCGCCCAGATCAGGTGGTCTCTCTGCCTCTGGGGGTCGCCGGGACAGGATGTGACCATTAAAGGTCCTCAGAAGCCGCCATGAGGGTCCATTCTCTGCCTCCTTTGCCATCACTGTGTTGTAGAGCTGGCAGCTGGCTGGAGCAAGAGTGCGGGGCTGTCCAAAAAGGACTACGGGAGGACGAAATGGTCGCTCTGCTCTAAGCAGCCCTGCTGAGCTCTCTGGGAAAGCTGCAGCTTGCTAAACCAAACCTAGCACTGCAGCAGAGATATAGACAAAATTGTTTATCATTAGCTCATTGGTTCTTTTCTGTATAGACTACATGCTCTTTGCACTATTTGTTGAATAGACTAACGATTCCTCTGTGAAACAATCTCTTTGAACACAGTCAGAAAGCCTTCTTTGGGATCACTGTTGTATATACCATGCTGGCAAGCCCGGCATGTGGCTGGGAAGCTGCCTTCACCCATGTTACACGTGGGACAGGGCAGGTGTGTGCTCTGGTACCACATCCCAGGTATGTTTTCATGCAAGGGTTTGAGTGTCTGGCTTGTGAGACACAGAAGTTTAGGTATGGGCTAAACTCAGAACACGCATTTGCATGTCCAAAAGATGACACTTAAGAAATTTGTGCATTTAAATCTAGATGCGTGTATGACAGAATTGGAAATAATCTTTATAAGACAGACTGGAAATATTTTTATAAGTAAAGATTTCCAGTCTGTCTAAGCACTGCACTTGGGGGGTCTGCAGAGACAAAGCTTGGTGCCCAAATGCCTTTTGTGGCTCTCTGGGGCACATCAGAGCAGGTGGTGAGTGAGTACACAAGACTTTTAGCCAGGTGTAGGATGAGATCTCTACTTCTGATCCAGTGAAAAATATTTTCTTTATTCAACAGATGAATGCAGAAAACATGAGATCAAAAACTTGAGCCATTTATCATTTGGAAGCCGATATACAGCAACTTCAATTTTCAGGTCTTCAAAGAATTCATAGATGGTTTGTATTGAAAAATGGGCATATGAAATAAAATCTGAGAGCAGAGGAAAATTGTTGAACTAAGCTGCCAGTCTTTGAAGTAACTCCTAAACCACCATGAAGCCCATATTCACACCAGTAACCAGAAAGCTTTGCACTACAAAGCTTCAGGTGCTGAGACAAACTCATGGAAAAACCTTTGAAAAGAGTTAAGTTGGTATCCCACTTTAATTCATTGTCATTTTAGGAGAAAAACCATTTGAAAATAGCAAAATGCCACCTGATAAAGACTGTATTCATATTTGTAGTTGCTGGACAGTTTCTATTTTTGAAGCCAAGTGAGTGAATCGAGTATAAATTCTGTATTTGTGGCAGCACAGTAGTACCAAAACATATTTAAACACTTGGATTGTAAAGTTATGAGTAGTCTCCTCAGAACAGGGATGTTGGTGTCAGAGATGTGACTAAGCATCCACTTTCAAGCCCTGCTCTGGAAGAGAAGGTAAAAATAACTAAGTTTTTTTTTGGAGGGTGGCTAATTCTTGGGTGACTCAAGACTTTCCTTCAGAAGTGTATCAGCCTTACTGTCCCTGTTGTGGACACAGAGTGCACTTACATGAGCTTAGATAAGGCTCCCATTATGGCCCAGATGTAAGAAAGTTGTTCAGTTTGGGATGCCCAAGGGTTGTCTGTGATGTCTCTGCAGGGCTGGCACATACAGGCCTGGGAAACCTGCACCCTTTGGGAGAGCCCCTCGAGGCTGAGGCAATGCTCAAGAGCATCTCAGGTGGCACCAGACATGTGTGGGCAATTGAACTGCGCCCCTAGTGAAACACCATTGATCAGGCACTTCTTAGCAATCACACATGAGCTCATCTGACACAAGGGCTATGCAAGACTTAATAGGTTACTTTTATAAAGATCTTTTAAAAATGTGTCTTTGGGAGTTTTTTTGTTTTTTTCCCTTTTTTATTTTTTTTTTTTTTTTGGTGCAACACAGATCTGTAAAGCACACACACTTGCTAGCTGAACAACATTTTAACAGGACACCCTAGCAGACTTCATGCAGTCTCCATTCTCTGATTTGTTTACCCATAATCCTACCTTTTACTATTCCCATTTCCCCTGCTCTATTTATGAAAGAAACTGTGCTGAAAACACTCTGGAGAAGTGTAAATCATTGTAGCTGGCTTGAATTTAATGAAGTTAGAAGAATTTATATTAGGGAAGGATTTTGCCTTTTTATCTTCTGTTGTCATGGGTTTCTCCAGCTATCTTTGCTGTAAAACCCGAGGGCTGCAAACCTAGATGATGAAACAGTATTGTGTCATTTATTCAGATGGTTATGATTTATCTGTTCATTATAAATGATGGATTTCTGTTCAGAATTCATTAGGTTTAAAGATTTTGAGAGGCAAAATTTTCTTTGTGTTATTTTGATTAATTCTGATGTGATATGAAAGGCATCATGTGTTTTCCACAGAACACACTCCCATATTAGAGAAAACAAAGACTTGGAGGTCAGTAATGGATGTGTGGTCTAAGAGTAACTGTACTGATGTGGAAAATATTCTTTGTGTAACAGAGGCATCACAGCCTTTAAGACATCATTTTTTTTGGGTACATAAAATAGAAGAAAACTTTTTCCTTTCAGCATAATGGAATCTTTTCAGGAATTATGAAGCACAATTTTTCTTTTTCAGGTTTTAACACATTGCTAAAGAAATGGAATTTTTTGCTTTTGACCGAGACAATAGCTAATAATTCACTGTGCATGAAAATAATACCAAGATTGGACAAATCTGCAAAAGACATTGTTAACAGAGGTGACAACAGCCATTAATCTTAACATTATTTTTTGCAGCTGGCAAACTGAAAGGTATTTTCCATTTCCCTCTGAAGATGTGTCTATGAGATTCATTGTAGCACTATGGTAAGAGGGCAAGAACGAACTAAAAATGGGATATATAATCTGAATTGTCTGAAGGGCTCAAGAGAAACCTTCCAATAGGCTCCTCATAACTTTGTCTTGAGCATCTTTAAACTGAGCTCGGTGCACACGTGCCTCCCAGTAAAGTTACTGGGAAACACAGCATGGCGGTAACAGCATCCCATTGCCCATTTTACTGCTGGAATCGTTCCTGCCTTTCCTTGCATGTCCATGGCACCTGCAGCATCACCAGTGTTCCTGACAGGAAAGGGAGCTCTTGCTTGATGAGGTGGGATGGCCACTATTGGAAAGTGAAAGTGAGGTACCCAGGCCCTGGAGGATGCCTGGGCACTGCAGGGCTCAGCAGCTGCGGGGGGACCACAGAGCCCTGGTGGCTCCTGTGCCGCTGCTGCTGTGTCGCTGTGAGTCAGGCTTTGTTCCCTGAAAGATGGAAATGATGAAGGAGGCTGAAACCCACAATTTCTCCCTACTGTTTCAGACTTGTCCTCGAGGATCAGAGTTTTCTCTGCTGCCTCTGTCTGAGACTATAAGAGAAAGGGAAACCAAAGCAGGCAGAAAGAGGAAAAGAAAAAAGCCCATCCATTGGGCAGAAGCATTTGAAGACGACACCGACAACAGGGCAAAATCTCGCAGCCAAATATGAATTTAGGAATACTAAAATGTAACTGCTACCAATCCAATGCAGGACACATGGGGAAGTCTCTCGATCCAGCAGAACTGTCACTGCAGTTAAAATAATAAGCAAGAGGTCACTGATTATGAATGGAGGCTGAGAAATAATCCCCCAAGTGCTGTTTTGAACTGGCAAGAATTTGGCAGGAGGCACTGATTAATGCTATTGTGCTCTAGCTCCTGTTGAGAGCTTATATGTTTTTAGCAGCAATCTGGCAGAATAAAACAGAAGAGCAGCAGCCGACCTGCTGTTCTTTGAAGAAACCTTATAAAGGTAAAGGTGGAACGACACCAAAAATCTCTCCCAGGCTTAAAAATGCTTTAGAAGAAGCATGGGAGTCTTATGATAATGTAGGAGCATGAAGGACAGTGAACAACAATATGCTCAAACAGGACTCCATATTTTAGGACCACACAGTGATGTGTTCATGACACACTCAGTGAATTCTTGGAAAAGAGTCTCACAAAATACTGGCAAAAGCAAGTCATTTTATTTTCAAATTGCCTCAATTTCGTGATAGATGTACTTATTTTTTTGTTGCTGGACAGATGACGAATTTTCTGCAAGTAAATATGAATTTTAGGACATGTGTTTCAGTGAGGAAAAAAAACCAAGCAGCAAGACATTGAACCCATTATATGTAAGTTTGACCAGAAACATTTTGCACAAATAGCAGAGGTGGAAAATGGAAGTGAAAAGGCAGAGACCGCTGGCATCAATGTCAGCATCTACAGTGCAGTCAGTTAAGTTAGAAGAGAGAAGGAAAAAGAATGAAAGGAAATCAGGTTAATTGTCAGTTGTCGAGCCAGCTTATAATTAAGTGTGAGTAGAGCAAAGGATGTGTAGGTATTTAAAGGCATTTCTAGTAACGAGCTGGCACCAGCAGCTTCGTTTTGTTTTGATCAGAAAGCAAAGAGCTCAGGAAACTCCTCGATAACCCTTGCATGAATCCAAGTAGTAAGGGAGCAGTAATGCACATGGTCCTTTGCATAAAACCATCTCTGAGCATTTCACCTGTTTCTCTCTTTCAACAAACACTGTGCTGCTCAACCTTCCCTCAGGCCAGCAAAGTCACCTCAGATCATCACAGGGGATGGAGACACACAAGGACTGAGCACAGAAGTGCATTCCCTTGGTTGAAAAATCCCAGCAGTGGTGGGGTGTCACATTCAGAGAACATGTGATCTTAGTCTTTATAACCTTATTCCTTTTTATATCTTAAATGGCTTCAGACTGACAGAGCTGGAAAGGGTTTAAGAATGAAGGAAAATGTTTCCTTTTTACAACCACTTCGTCACTTTTCTCCCACCATCTCTCTAGCGTGAACAATCTTCAGGATGTGTCATGGAGACTTGAGAACCATCATGTTTGGGGTTTTTTTCCCTTCTATTTCAACAGTAAATTGTACAAAAAAGTGATTTGCTCCAGTTCAGAGGTGATTGTCCACACTTTCGTGGTAAGGTTCAGACTTCCCAGGACTTGAAGTGAGCAGGTGCAGCAGGGTCTCAGGCTGCCACTTTTCCGATGCCAAGCCTCCCCCGGGGGCAGGGCTGAGAAGGAGATGCTGTTAGGAAAGCCTGCAGGGCTCCCTAGGGTGAGCTGCTGGCATGGAGGCAGGGGGGGAGCTTCGTGGGGATAGGGAACAGCTCCCTGGCCTCTTCCCTTTGCTGGCCGTTCCCTAACATGTGTTCTCACCCGCCCCATCACTGAGTGTGGCTGTGATAATTAATTACCTGCAGTTCCCAGATTGTTCAGGGACTCAGTTAAATATAGGCACAAAATTAGCAGTGACAGAACTACCCTAGTGAGGTATACTGAAATATGTCAACAGGTATTTGAGGGCTCTTTTGTACCATCTATGCTGCAACTTCACAATTACACTACTGTGAAAATCTCCCTGCTGTTTTTGGGTTTGATCTGAAAGTTCATTGCCAAAATGGGAAGATTCACAAGGATTGTTGTGCTTTGGATGAGGACTGCCTTCTGCTGCCAGTCATTTTTCAGCTTCCAGTACTGAAAACCTTGTGTTGGGAGGATGGTGTTTCACTTTGAGGAATCCCCAAACTCCTCCGTTCTGTTGGATTTAGTTCGATTTAGACCTTGTTGGCTGTGTTTTCCTGAAACGAGAATAGGGAAATGCAGTGCCAGACATACTATTTGTGTGTCTGCAGGAGATGCTGTAATGAAAACAGCACGGAGTCTGCAGGAGGAGAAGCCCACATTGCCTTGGGGGGCCTGTGTCTCTGAGACAATTACCAGGACAAGTGGCTGCTGTAGAGGTGGAATCACCATCAGGGCTGAAAATGGGCGAGCTGCCCATCTTCCAGCATGGAAAGCACACCCAGGCAATGTCTTTTCATTAGCAATTTCATGGAATGAGATGGAAGAGATGCACAAGAGGTGGCAGCAGTCTGTGGGGACAGCTTGCCCTGGTGAAATAATGAGGGAAAGGAAGAAACAACAGAAGCTAAACCACAGCTAGTTCCAGCTAGAGGCGCTAATTAAACAGACCAGGAGGAAGTTCAGAGCAGCAGTATGTCTGGGCATTACTTGTTTGTTAACTAAGGACATCCAATTCTCACAGAAGCAACTGGAGAGGTTTTTCAGAGCCACGACTAACGTTCCAGAAGTGTTTCTTTAAAAGCCAACAGCTGGAGTTTGCAACAGATGGTGGAAGCACAGTGAAAGCAGGGATTACAACCAGAGGGCAAAACGGGAATTGTAATGCTAGTACCGAACATTCCTGATGGGTGAGATTCAGTCCTCTGTGGATAATAAGCATGCTGTCGCAGTCCCTCTTGCATCCCAGAACTAAGATTTGAATGAAACAGTCCTAAGGAGGGCCACGTATGTGGGAACCATATGTCACCCAAGAAGAACAGCTAGTCTTCAGAAACTGGCTCAAGGGATTTCTGAATTTCTAATAAGTGATCTGAACCAAAGCAGAGAGAAAATGAAGCAAAACCCCAAGGAAAGGTCTCTCTCTGCATATGTGTGTGTGTGTGTGTGTGTGTGTGTTAGCCTGCAGTTTCTTTGTTTTGCCATAAGCTTTGTAGTCATTCCCACATGCTGAAGCTCCAGGTAATTCAAAGAGTAAACAAAGTTAAAAAGCAAGACGGTCGAAGAATGAAAAATGATCAGGTGTAATGTGATTAGGAAAGATGAGAACACCTTTTGGAGCTAAAAGGCAAGGAAAATTAGGTATTCCTGCAACATGCAACACAGTGTAGAGAATGGGATGGGAGAATGAGAAGGATGAAGCTGCTGCTGTAAGATACGGGCTCAAAGTCAATAGGAGGATCTATGTCAGAAAGGCTTTAGGTTTGTAAGGCTGAAGCTGTCATTCAGAAAACCCTGTCAATTCATTGCTTCCCTCCAAAAATACCTCTCATGCAGGCCAGAAATCTCCCTTGGTAGCTGGAGGTCTCTGCTGTGCCAAAGGCCTGACCTGAGCAGGACTTCTCCTCTGCACTGAATGACAGGCCAGGCTTAGTTTCCTGCCAGCCTCATGCTTTACAGGACAGCAGGACAGCTCAAACAAATGAGCCAGTGGTAGAATTTTGGTAAGCTCTGGAGAGACTGGGGACCCCCAGCTTTCCTTGCCTTGGCTGCTGTTGCAAGGGGTCTCCATGCTCCTGGCATCTCCCTTATCTATAGGTCTGTGTGGGTCCTGGGTTGGAAAGCCAGGGAGATCAGCTCCATGCTTCTGTTGCAAGGAGGAAGACCCCTGGGAAGGTGGCTTCTAAGTTAAACTGGTATTTTCATCAAAATCTGTGCTGGAGATAAAGACGACATGTTCTCCCAAAAGGCTTGCACAGCCTTCTAGGGCTTGACAGAAGAGTAATTAGCTTCCCTAGATGTCTGCTGTCATCCTGAACAGTGGAGAAAACCCACAAATGAGATGAGCAGGGTAATAAACTTGGAAAAAAAATAGCTTTGAGTGCAGATGTTTAAAGGAAGAGAAAGGTAGCCTCTGTAATTAGGCAGCATTCAGGCCTCTGCTGAGGCAGGGCAGGTGGTCCTAGAGACCTCAAATTCCAAATTTATTTCCCCAAGTTCCTGTGTAAACCCATTTTTCTCCACAGCCAAGACCCATGTCACAGAATCAAGCACCCAGAAGCACTTAGGTTGGAAAAGACTTCTAACCTTTGACCGATTACCACCTTGTCAACTACACCATAGCATTGAGTCCAGTTGTTTCTTGAACACCTCCAGGGACGGTGACTCCAACACTTCCCTGGGCAGTCCGTTCCAATGCTTAACAACCCTTTCTGTGAAGGAATTCTTTCTGATGTCCAGTTTGAACCTCCACTGGCGCAGCTTGAGGTCAGAACCTCTGAATTTTACCATGGCAGCCAGGCAAAAATGATTAACACCAGACTTCTTGCACCTTAATTCAGGAGAGGCATCTCCCACTAATCAGATCCTAACAGGGAACAAGTATCAAAAAAAATGAAAGCAGTCCAAAATCTCCAATGAAATGTTTTCAATAACTGTCTAACTCATTAGCTGGAAGCAATTTTGTAAATCTGATACCCCTCCCCCTCATTTGACTTCCTCTGGCAATCACAGTGGCCCTGGAAGGCTCCACCAGGCAGGAAGAATGGGCAGCAGGCCCATGGCAGCAAACTATTTAATGACTGGGTTGTTATGTGAGTGACTGTCATCTGTGAGAGGAGGATGTTTTCCAGTTTGCCCCTGGCAGCTGAAGCTTTGCTGAAGGATAACCACATTGCAAAGACAGGGAATTTCAAGAACTGCTTTTGCTTTTAGGCATTTTGAGAGATGTGTGCCCTCTTAGGAAGTTCAGATTTGGATCTGTACTTCCTTGAAGCTCAAGGAGGGCTGAGCATCTCTAATTAGGAAAAGTAATCCCTTTAATTTCAAAATACAGCTGGAGGCTTGTTTACATACAGCCAACCATAGAGGTTTCTCAAGCTCTTCAATTTATAGGCAGTGATCATCTACGGTTATTTCACTTTTTTACTGTAATGTGAAGTCTTTCTAGTTCAGTCTGGAAAAAAGGCAGCCTTGGGCTGACCTAATTGTGGCCTTTCAGTACCCTACAGGTAGGAAGCCTACAAGAGAGATGAAGAGAGACTATTTACAAGGGCATGTAGTGACAGGACAAGGGGGAATGGCTTCAAACCAAAAGAGGGCAGGTTTAAATTAGATATTAGGAATAAACTGTTCACTATGAGAATGGTGAGGCACTGGAACACGTCGTCCAGAAAAGTTGTGGATGCCCCATTCCTTAAGTGTTCAAGACCATGTTGGGTAGGGCCCTGAGCACCCTGGTCTAGTGGAAGGTGTCCCTGCCCAGAGCAGGGTAGTTGGAACTCGATGATCTTTAAGGTCCCTTGCAATCAAAACCATTCTATGATTCTACCTATGTGTACCCAGTGAAACACAAAACAAAAGGTAAACCATTCAGGAGCTGAAGCTTGGGTCCCCTATCAATGGTCTTATGTCTAGAGCTTTATGCCATTTATGATGACAACACGGTTTTAATGCTGAGAAGCTTTAAGCTAAACCAAAAAGCAGTTTCAGCAGTAGAATACTAATAATTAACACCAAATATATGAAGTAGGAAGTATTTAACAGCTTGGCCCAGCTACTGAAAGAGATACCTGCACATACCTACATCACAAAGCTTGTTCTACCACACCAGAGCTTCCTCTGAAATAGGAGTACTACCAGAAAACAACATATTTTGTTGAGAAATGACACTGTTTCATGTGAAACAATCAGAAGACAGTAAGTATTGTTTATCTGCTTCTGTTACTGTTCCAAGGTATTCTGAATAGTGAAATGCCCAAGCCCTTTATTCAGTTCCTTCCTCAGGAAGGAAACAACAGTCCATGTTACAGCATTTTGTCACCTGCTGTCACAATGACATGCTGTTGGTTGCACACCAGAAACGCCTGAAAGAATAAAGCAGCAAGGGTAACAGTTTTTCACCAGCTAAGCACTCTCCAAACTTCTACAAAATTGTATTAACTGGTGTAAAACTAACTAATGAATAAACTCCTCTGTTATTTAGTATGTTCATGGTTGTTCAGTAACTGCTACATGGCAAAGCAAACTTTTTTTTTCTGCTGCTCTTGTCCTCTGCTGTGGGACTTTCAATGTCCCACAGCAGAATATATTTGATGGCATCACTGAAATGCAATATATCTTCATGTTAATCTCTTCTTCTACTGAGGAGATGTCAGAGGTTAAGTACAACTCTTTGCAGAGAAAGAAAAGCAGCATGAAAACCATGGTGCTAAGAACTAAATGAAATTACCAGCTCCTATTAGTTCAGGTGCTACTGCTGAACTTCTGCTTTTTTTCTGATTTATTTCCCCCGTACTTAAAGAGCAAGACTAAGATAAAAATTATAGACAATATTTTGGGTCTGGTGATGCCCTGTATAGGTTATAGAGAAGTATCAAATTTAATGCGTAGTCAGCATTACCAGATACCTACCTAGTACACATCTTGCCTAGAACACCATGTGTCCCCCCCACCTTAGGGGCTTCGAGAATAATATCTGCTTCCTTTTTGCACACAGAAGGCCTGAGAGGCATTGAAAGCAGTGCACAAGCACAGATTACAGTTCTCTGAGCAGCACGTGGCCAGCTGGTAATGTCACATTTGCAGAGCTGTCATCCATACATTGATTCCAGCTGTCATGCTGCATCTGCTGTGGGAGCTGGAAATGTTTAGTGAAGTCACCACACACTGACTCTTGCTAGTCAGACTTCCAGCACTAAACCTCCACTGCGACAGGTAAGGGCATGAGCACCAAGTTTGTTCCTTGCCTCTGTTACTCTTGGTAACAAGGCAGAGGGATGTCTACAGAAAAGAGATTCTCACTAATATGTTAGCTTTGGTTTTTAAAGTTGAATTTTCAGTTCTTCTTACGGAAAATTAGGAGAAACAGCCAGGTCACAGTCCTCCTAGTCCAGAATCTCAGTTAATTTCTGTTCCAGTACCTAGTCCATCTTCCACTGAGGGACTCCGTCACTAGGATTGCTCTGCCATGAATAAACTGAAGACATGAGCTTATTCAGAATTTTCTGTTCATGAATGTTGTCTTGAGGACACACTATAGTTATCTTCAGGGACATGAGAATTGGAAGGCTACCCCACCTCACTCTTCTACAAGAGCAAGCTAAAAAACATCCAAGGAATGCTACTTCTTTTCACCTGGCATGCCATATATGAAGGCAGAATTAACATAAGGAGAAATGAACAAAGTTGCCAAACCTGGCTGTTCAAACCAGCATGACCTATCTAAATTCTGAGAAGTCTGGACAAAGACATAATTGCACAAAAGTGGTCTACTAAAGACTTTCAAAGTAGAAGAGCTTGGCAGAAAAACGTGTGGTTGTTTATTAGCCTGGCTTTCAAGTCCCTCCCATGGCCTTCCCCCTAAATCCTACTCAGCTTGGAAAACCCCTTTCACAGGAGAGACTGTCAGGAAGTCTATAAGCAGATCTTTAGGCAATCCTGAGGGGCAACCTCAGGCTAAATATAAATAAATGACCTGGCAACACTGATCTTTGAAAGCTGCTGCTTGCTGCATTGAATCCAAAAGTACTGCTGCTCATCTTTCTGCCTTCCTACAGACAGATGGCAAAGTAGAGCCAAGTCAAGAAAATCCTGGTCAAGAAGCCCTAGGTGCCAGGGACAGGTAGCTCCAAACTCTGTCTTGAGTGCCGTTTATTCTTACACGGCCAGCTGCCCTCTTTCACCCTTAGACTATGGAGTGCAGCTCCCAGCTGAAATCCATACATATAGATTTTTTTTCTTGCAGCTAGCAAGACGTAAATTAACTCTAATGCAAAGGAATTCAAATAGCTCTCTCTGTAAAGAATATGAAGACTCTCAGCTTTTAAAAATACTTCTGACCTTTTCCACATAAATCAACTCTAAGGCAAATGTACACTCACGGGAGGAAAGACAACTAAGATATCTTTATATCTGTTGTGAAGAGTATTAGAAGGAGAAATATGTAAAAAGTTCATTTATTTACACATAAAACCACATTTTTCTTCACGTAGCATAAGCCTCTTATGGGACTTTTTTGGGGGGCTAGATCTTGGCACAAAACATTAGTATCTATTTTTCTAACATCGTTTTGAAAATGCAGGTAGTTGTGAGGTTACCTTGACCAGCTTGTGAATTTTGCTTCAAATACTGGAAACAGAAGCCACAAAACACAAGAGTATCTTCATAAAATAGCATTTCCGCTATAGAGAAAAGAACTTAACCTTGAAACTAGACTAACAGAAATTTCATTATGTTTTATATAGCAGGAATGGTTTGGCTCCAGGTCTATTTAATCAAAGCCCCGAAGGTTTAAATCCCACTATATTACAAGAGCATTACTCGCTCAGACTTAATTAGAGATTCCAGTTGGAGTATGACCCTGTCTGCCTCAAAAGCAGCAACTCAGATAACAGGACAGCTTTGCAACATCTTCTTTTGGCACCTGAATCCTGAACTTGGCACAGCTGATTAAGATCAAATAAATGTTGATGTGATGACCCTGTTACAGAAACACAATGCCTGCCCAGTACTGACACGAGCATTCTACAAGGGATACTCTGGAACACTTTGTGAGTAATGTCTCCAGCAAGCAGCTCCACCTTCAGTACTACTGATTGCTGCTCGAAGAGAAATGTTTGTTTCCGAACTCCCCAGATTATGGGTCATCCGTCATGACGCTGAGTCATTCAGGGAACTCAGCTTCAACAGAAGGCTTCAGAAGGAAAACGAGTTACTTTTAACCTGTGCCAGAAGCCTTGTGCTTGAGCAACTGGAGAACAAGGAAAAGCATCTTTAGGAACAGACCTAGAGATGACTGAAGTGGCTGTACCCAAGCATTTGCAATTCAATGCAGCAACACAGTTCAGCTGTATTTCTCGAATGTCTGAGGACCCTGTTTCCACACACCCTATCCTGCAAAGCTCTGTATCAGAGGTGAAGCTCTGCCCTCTTGACAATAGCTATAAATTCAATAGAAGGCCACATCTCACAACTATAATTATTACAAGTGGAGATGGCACAGCTTTATGTGCTTTGTTTCTGCCATGTGGGGAAGCTGTTAAAAACTTCCAATGATCAAAGAAAGCAGTTCACATACCTCTGGGAAAAGGGGGTGCTAAACCTGTACCCTGTTTTCACAGCCTGGAAGGAAAAAAAACCAACCCTCCCTCAACTCCCTATTCTGGTTGTTTAATTCAATGCTGTGATCAGAATGCACGTTTACGGAGTGTCTTGTAAACAACTGTAATGCCTGTGGATCCCAAATAAACCCCCAATCACATACAGGTTTTAGGTGTGGTATTTCATATGAAAGCAGAAATAATTTTTTATTTTCTCCTAAAATCAAATTAGCCATACATAATAAAGGCCTGGAGGGGACGATCATTCCTGGACTCCAGAGGGAATCAAAAGTCCAGATCATGAGGGAAACACAGAGTGACTGGTACAAATTTATTTTTATTTTTGCCCTCTCTTTTAAATACCACTCCCTCCTCTTCCTGCACTGAGACACTGTGCTTAGAGATAAAACTCCTGAGCCCAGAGTTAACATACAGTCCTTAGGGTCTAAGTATCAATGTAATGACAAGCATGATTCTGGAAGATTATATCAGTTCATCCAAAACTGAGAAACAGTGATGTTTTCTGGAGGGGCAACAAGACTAATTAATAGTTGATAGAATACTTCTTTCTCTGCAAAATTGAACTTTAATTGCTGCAGTGCATCAGAGATTAGACAGTAGGCAAATACATCTACTTTATAGCTCTACAGCCTAGATGGGAAAAACGGCAGTTCAAATAACGTGCCTGTGTCAAATCATTAGGGAGTCTGACTACGAGCTCTTGTTTTGCAGCCAAAACTAGGTTATATATGCATGTTTGGATTTTCCCTTGTTAGAGAACGTCCAGTCAGAAGCATCAGAAAAAAACTGAACCTGAACAACCTGGACAAAGTTGTGGCTTTGGGTTGGGGTGGGTTGTTTTTTTTTTNGTGTGGTGTTTTTTTTTTTTTTTTTTTTTTTTAAGCTTATTTTTTGTTCATTTATTTAAATCAGTGCCTGGTCTACTCTTCAGAAGCAGTTAAAGAAATAACTTCACATGGGTTGTTGGAGAGTATCTGTATAGCTTGACTGAGATTACAGTGAGAATCTAAGACTTCAAGTTTTTCAGCCTCCAGTTTTCTGTGCAGAAATAAATGGCAGAAGAGAAAACTGGTGACATTTTGAAGTCTCTTTGGGAAGAAATAACAATTTAGCAACATCATTATAATAGACTGTAACACGTTTATGAACAAAACGTAATATAAGCTTATGTAACTGGATTACTGTCTCTTCAGTTTTTCATGGTTATCACTGAACACCTTCAATTTACATTCTTAAATAAATTACTGTGTAAATAAAATATGCTCAGAGTTCTTGTATGTGAACAGTACTTACATTTAATTACAAATGATCTGGATATGTTTATAGATGAAATACATTAAAATTGTTTACAGGAAATAAGCTCAACTAGCACTAATTTTGAAATCTAAATTTTCACAACAGTACTGAGAGTAGCTCAGCTATTTTTTTGAACATGCTTTTCAAAAAGGAATTTGGAATGCAGTAGAAAAAAATCAAAGAAATGCCAAGAAGAGGGAAGCATAGAAGATCAAAATTCCATAGCAGGTTGGATCAATAAAATATTAAACTGTAGTTCTTAAATGTAAGTACTACACCAAGTAGTAGTGTGGCTGTTCTTAAATGTTAAAGCCCTTGTTTTCTAAAGGAGACAGTAAATAAGCATTTTGCCTATTCAATCCACTCAAGATCTAGACATCGTGCTATAAAAGCAAACATATCTGACACTTCTTCTATAACTTTAGCAGTTGGCTTTCCTGCTCCATGCCCAGCCTTAGTGTCAACATGGATGAGCAGCGGATTGGTTTGTTTGCTGCTTCGGCCCACAGTGTACTGCAGGGTAGCGATGAACTTCAGTGAATGCAGAGGGACCACACGGTCATCGTGGTCCGCTGTGAGAAGCAGCGTGGAGGGATACTGGATGCCATCTTCTTCCGGTAGTCTGACATTGTGAAGTGGAGAGTACCTGAGAAAAACACACAAAACGTTTCCGTATCTTTTTCCTCAAGACCCAACAAGAAGGTCCTTTCCTACTGAAATCGTCACAGTGGCATTTGTTAGCACTCAGAATAGAACAGTTCTCAGTTACATTAATCAGAATTGCACTAATGGCAACTGACATGCAGTAGTGGCCACAGATCTCTGGCTCTGAAACATGAAGCAAGTACATTTCTTTAATTTCAGAGAGACGTATGTGTACATCTCACAGAAATGTCCAAAATATCAGGAGTAGCCAGCAAGGTAACTGCAGCAAAACCTGTCAAGTCCATAGCAGGATCCACCCTGCTGGAAACAGGGAAATTGAGACTCTCAACAGAAGCTAAGAAATTAATTAAGATCCTATTATGGTCTAGTGCCATTCAATTCCTACAAATACATCCCACCCACATTGTATAATACAATTCACAATGGTGACTGTCTCTCCCTCATGGTAAAAAATACAATGTTTTTAGGGGTCCACTTGAGAATATTCTGTTCTAGTAGTAGCCTAAAAGCCTAATTTTTCAGAAAGAAAACTTTACGAACTGTTAAAAGCTGTTAGGAGAACAAGGTCTTTGAAAATATGACCACTTGATTCAACTGGGCTTTGAAGACAGTCTTTTATTCAAAACTGACTTTTGGAAGGAAATGCTGAACTCCCCAAATTCAGTGTGGGAAAGGATGAAGTAATCATCAGAATAGATACTGATCATGACAACCGGAAACTGTTGAGCAGACTACATGTTTTAACAACCACAGAAAGTATTTAAAGGCACTTACTTGCACAGCCATTCAAACTGCTCTTTACAGTCGGAGCAACCATAGTCAGTGGTCCAAGCATGGCCAATGGTGTACTTGTGGAATTTGAGCATGTCCATCACTCCCACTTGGGCAATAGCACAACCAAATAGGTCAGGGCGCTGGTTAGCACAGGCAGCTTCAACAGGAAAACAATTCCATTAGTATTCAGATGTTAAAGAACTAAGCTCAGCAGTAAAAGGTTCACTAGCAAGTCGCACTGGGACAAGGCTGTCAGTGAATATGAAGTCAAATAAGACTTGCAAGCAAAACTGTAAGCAAATACACAAATGGATAAAAAACACAACTCTGAAAGATGGTATGTTCAAAAGAACTTAAGAGCCACTTCTGTGCTCTTCAGACACCAAACGTTGTTCTATGAAAAGTGCCCTTCAAACCACCAAACTGGGTCTGAAATGAAGGAGAAATGAACTTTTAAAACATGCGAGATTTTGAACAACTGAACTGAAAGTACCTAAACCAATCCCTGTTTAAACTTTTAATATTAGTACCAAGAAAGAAAAGGGCATTAAGGAGCAAAAGCCCTCCATTTACTGATGAAAGTTGTCTTCCATAATTACTATGCAAACCCATATGAAAAGAGTTTTGATAAAAGCAGACTGCTACAAAATCAGTGGAATAACCTCAAATTAACAAAGGGAATTACTGCTGTTAAAATTTTCTTGTTTTATGATTTTTATCTTCCTACAACTGGAAGGGACAATTTTTTTTAAGAATAATGCTTGCTTATATATTTTAAAAATAACTGCAGTAGGCCCATCAAGCTCAGTGTTAAATTTATAAGAGTGGCAGCTGGCAGATACTCTGGGAAAAGGTGTTTAACAAATACTGGGAGATCTCTCCTTTAAATTATCATCTGATGAACTGTAAGTTTTCTCTGAGTTGGAGTTACCTCCAGCCATCCTATTAAACAGCCATCAAAACACACTTCCTCTGTAAATACAACTATTTCCTCTCTTAATTTCATCCAGTGTTCATCATATCCTGTAGCAGTAAGTTCTTCAATTCCAATTCCTGTTTCTTGATTTAAACCTTTTGCCTGGTGACTTTACAAATTCCCCTGCTTTTTTTGAATTTTAAGAAATAAGAGCACTGAAATTTTCACGTAACTACTACAATGGATCCCAGAATCCCTTAATTAATTCAGAACTATTCACTGTGCATCCAGATGTAGGTATAATCTTTCCCAAATTCTTCTTATCTCCTCATTTTTGTCCATTGTGAAAATGGATTGATTATTGCCACTCTTTGCACCCTGCTAACCATGATATTGCTATGACATGACTTTGCTTCCAGCTCAGCAAGGACTTTCTTTCACAGCCTTATGTGAGGAAGCTTTTGAGAATCCAAGAATAACTCCTCACCTAGGTCACCGTTACAAGCCCCATATGCAGCCCGACTCCTTCAGATAGCTCTAACACATTAAAGCAGGAAGCTGCTCTAATGCAGCATCAGCCTGCAGAATTCTTTTGTGTCGGCTATTATTTATTGGTTTCAACTAGCTTGCCCATTAGAGAAGTCAGATTTACTCATCTGCAGCTTGTGTATCACCATGAACCATTTAAAACTTGGCATTACACTTGTCCCCTTCTGTTCCTCAGATACTCAGGCTTAGTAGCCTGCAATTTCACATCAGAGTTCACTTAGGATCCTGCATGTGCACCATCTGGTCCTGGCAACACACTACTTCTCATTGGATTGATTCATTCCAAAACCTCTTCTGCTGATGTTTCAACTGGAGTCAGCTCCCCAGAATATTCCCCATGAAGACAGACTGGTGCAGGGAACCCCCCCACACTCCTCAGGAGGAAACATCAACACAAACAAGACCATTTACTTGTTCTGCTTTGCTGTTATTTTTCTTTAATGCTCCTTTTACATCTCATTAACCTGCAAGTCCCACAGATTGTCTGGCCAGCCTCCTGCCTCTGAACGTGCACAGAAAAAATGTCATTGCTAATCTTAATATTGGAAGCAATTTGCTCATCAGTCTCCTGTGGTCTGTCAGTCCCTGCGAAGAGTTGACACTTTACCCTATTTTCTTCATTTAAACATGATTTTTACTTTCTGAAAGATGAAACTTTACTTCTGGTCATCTCTGATATGTAACTATGCTAACTCTTCCTTATTTATAAGTCATTTCGATAAAGTATATATAGACCCTTAAAGAGATCTATGTAAAAGATCTTTAGGTTTTAACTGAAGCTTTTGATCAAATCTCTCCCTTTCAAGCTATTTCCTTTTATGAACATAAATTGCATTCTGGTAGGAAAAAAAGCCAAAACAACTGCCATAACATTTCATTTTCATAGTCTTTATTTCAGAGTGTCTCTTGGAGCACTGTCTGTTGCTCAGGATTTTGTAAGAAATTGGTCCTTGCTAGTTCCTTAAGTAGTTACTTCAGTAAGAAATCACCCATGGAGACACTCATCCATGCCCACTGCACCTTTTTAATTAGCCATAATACTTAATTATATTAATTACTGAAGTGCAATCTGGAACAACAATTTATTTGTGAATTTTATCCCTCTGTACATAACTTTGAGCTTTAAAATTCAGTACGAAAATACGCCTTCAAAACGTCGGAACTGGTTTTGTCTAGGCAAACATGACAGGTCAAACACTACGTTTGCAGGAAGGTTTTCAGCTCACAGCTGTGCCACTCTGCTCAGCTTGGGGATCACACTGCAGGACAAGGAAGTCTTGTTTTCTGGTTGAATGAGGCAAGAGCTCAGGGCTCTGCAGCCCTCAGAGTCACCTCCTGTTAGTCTGACTGAAAGGAAACAGTATTTGGAAGAGTGCCACTACTTTTTTTTTACAGCTTTTTCTTCAATAAATAAGAACGGACAAAATCTGGCAGTGCATCCTTACACCTAAAGGATGAGTTAAGATCTCTAATGTTGCATCAACAACTATTGTAAAATTCATTCTTGCTTTGATGAAAAAGACCTTACATGAATTTTCTAAATTCACCTAATTCTACCCAGTTAAGCTGAATCTCTATCTGGCCTATCAGGAACATGGAAATCCTGCTTGATTGTAATCTACCAGTAAATGCAAGGGAAGGATTCTAACAAGATTTTTTAGAGCAGGGAGGTCTAGATTCCTAACACCTGTCTCCTATCGGAATGACGTATTCCCTGCAGATGTCACTTGCTTCCCCTTATCGACACAAGGAGCCCAACTGAACAGTTTAGCCAGTAAACCGGGGGGTTTTATTACTGAAGATGGGTAGGATACACCTCATCCTGACTGAAACTGAAGTCCACGTAAGCATAAACCAGTATTTTCAGAAGCTATGTAGTATGTTCTAAGTTTAACTGCATTTCCAAACACATACTTAGGCTCACATAAAACTGACTTGTGCAATGCCCTTATTCCCAAATGGAGTGCAAATGCTTTAATCCTTTACCACATTCACCCATTTCTATTTTCAATGCACAAATACCTCCTGACACTTGTTGCTGAGAAGCATATAAGCAGAAACCAAACCACAACTTTACAAGTACTTGTTACTTGATCTTTAACATAACTGCTTTTTAAAAATAATAATGCAGGTCTAGCCAAGATGGCTTAGACCAAAGATCTGTATAATTCCAAATCCCGTTTCTTATGCTGGATGCTAACTCACTGAAAAATCGAATAAAACCAATAGAGTCAGTATACAGCAGCAGATAAATACAAAAAGAAGAGCAAGCAGAGTGGGCCTGGTAAAACTGCTAGTTTTCTATAATTCAGTTGTTTATGGACTTGAGGTGCCTTTTTTAACTCCTTCTCACACACGTAGCTCAAATCTCTCATACTGTCACCTTTCATGTTGCTTAATAAAAGGCAATCAGACCCTGAAATTATTACTTTGTGTCTCCACTTCCTTTCAAAATTGCACAAAAAAATCACCTTCTTTTTTCTTCTGCTACTTTCAGACACTTTCAGATAGGGATCTTATCAGAAATAAATTTTGTAGCTCTTAGACTGCGCAGAATATGAGATCTTTCTGCGACAAGACTTCTGTTTAAGAGGAGGCTATTAATTTCCTTGAATTTAAGAACACAGCAGTGAATTTTAAGTGAACAAGATGCTTTTGTAACAGACCACACACAGTTTCCCAATGCTACATAATGAATTAATAGTTCAGTAGTTATTTTGTAATGGTTAATCTTAAGAAAGAAAAATAAAAAATACCCCAAATGTTTTTTTAAACTATTCTTACTTTCTGTGTGATTCTACCACAGGGTTAGCTCTTACCACACAAGACTGTGTGGCTTTTAACAGTCAGCCTTTGCCAGAGACTGCAGAAACCCAAAGTCCCATGCAAACAGCAAATGAAGTACTACTGTACATATTTAACACGTTAATTAATGCATTGATGCATTGACAATCTGGCAACTTTTGACAGGCAGATCTCAACAAATTTTGTCTGGTTACTTTAATAAGCCCAGCACCAAACCTGGGAAATAGACAAGCAGTTCTTACCAACTAAGAGGCCCCCATTTGAGCCTCCATTAATAGTCAGCTTCTTTGGGGATGTGTAGCCTTCCTTGATGAGGTATTTGGCAGCACACTGAAAGTCATCAAAGCAATTTTGTTTGTTGGCCAAGATACCACCTAGCACGGAAACAAAACAAATCAGTTGATACCATCAAATCCTTTGGATACCATCTCTTCAGAAAAACATGTGTGCAAAAATACCTGGGAACAATTCCAGTTTCATGAACATTTTAATAATTGATGCAGCTCGGAAAGACAGCAAAAATGAAAGATTCTGTAAGCGCAGAGAGGGTTGTGTCAGTAACTCTGATGCTTTCAGAAACTCTGAATAATACATACCTATATTGTGGAGTGAGTGCCAGGTAATGTTCCTAACCAGTGAAAGGAAAGCTAAAAGCTTTGCACAGCAAAATATATACAAAATGACCACATATAATCCACTTGAGGTTTGAGCTAATGGGACTTTAACATCATTAAACTCAGTGACAGTTTCTTAAGGCAATAAAGATTCAGCTTATAAAATAAGCTATATAAAATAAGCACTTCTAATTTCCTGGATATATAATATGTGGTTGGTAATTTACTTTTTTTTCTATTAGCTGTTTTCAAACCAGATGATATATAGCTATGGTCAAAAAGGGACTTCAGAGTTGCATCTTGCTTTGAAATTTTATTAATTAACTTTCAATATGTAAATGCTTAAGATAAAGCCATCATGTTGAACGAAATTCCAAACATCATCAGATGTATGAGGGAATAAATAATGACAGAAATGTAGGTCTTGATAAATGTAAGTCTTAATTGGTAAGACCCCCAGGTCTGAAAACAAAAAATTTTGCAGGGTGGAATAGGGAAGGAAAAGGATGGTTTTCTCTACAATCTTTCAATTATTTGAGTAGAAGAGTATCCACTTAGAGAACTCACAGTTGTCCAAATCTTGCCTGTTAGGCAAGAGACTAAAACTAGCTCCTCCTCAAAGGTTATCCTACCTAAAGACCATGGTAGTCTCAGGCAATTAAACGCTAAGAAGAAATAGGAACTGGGAAGAAAATCCTTGCACTCCGGTAGCAAAGGCTGTGGCCCAGACAGGCAAGTGGGGCTTAAAGGATGCAGAAATAGAAGTTCAGTTTCTTCTACTTTCTTTGAAAGCTGGATGTTTATTCCAAGCTGATTGCCTAAGGTTCCCCCTATGGTCTAGGAACCTCCAGGAAAATTAATTTTACCCTAAAGTAAGTGAGATGAGCTATAGTCTGGAGGTGTCTCCATTGTCCATCAAGTGATCCTAGAGAACCAGCTTACAATGGTTGCTTCATTTTTATGTCGCAGAAGTTTAGCAAGTTTGACATTTAGTCATAAATATGTTGTAGAACTGAAACCAGTACATTTTAATTTTTTTGTCCTTTTTTTTTAACAAATACACATCATTCTCGTATTAACAAGACCATTGAAGAGAGACATACTGTGACAACAAAAAGGTCTTCAAATATGAGGCAATAAAGGAGAAACATATCTTACTCTTTACTCAAAGTACTGGGCTGGTGTAAAGTCAGAATCCTATCTATACAATTAAACCTAAGCAAAAAAACTTCTGTAAGTGCTTCTGGAATTAACAAAGAACAGATACATATTTTATTTGAAACTGCAATAAAAGACTTTGGGTCAAAATCAAGCAGGAAATAGGTGGATCAAAGAAGCATTATCATATTAAGATAAATTTTATTAAAATCTATTACATATCAATCAGCAAATTAAAATTAATGAAGGATACTTCATCTTTAGCAATAATATCCTGTATCTGCAAGCACATACAGCTTCTATTTATGAAACTATTACATAATTAACTCAATTGTGAGGAAATGACCCAGACAAATAGTTACCACAGATGAAACAGTAAAATCAAGATGCAATGATCTGGAAATACCATTTTGCCTGATAAAAAGATATTATGGGTTACTGCCATGGCAAATTGCTGCATCACAAGCACCACTGTTCTGGTACGTCTGGCTTGCTGACAACACTTCTGGCAACTTATCCACCAGATTCTTGGAATATGAGTAAAGTGTCACCATTAAATAATGATGGGTATGTTACAGAGGTAAGAAGGACTTTTCAAGCTTTTTCCCCTGGTAGAGGAATGTGGACAGTTGTCAACAATAAGGCAAGTGGACAAAGACAACTGAATGATTAAGACAAAGACTCGATGGGAAAAAGATGGACAGAAATACATCAAAAGTGTTAAGAAAAGGGGAAAAGAGATTGATAGAGCTTTGCAGTGTTTGACTTAGTTTTTCTGTGGCATAAAAGTCTGCTTAAAAAAACTGAAAAGGTCAAATGGTTGCCTACAAGTTGGATCTCCTGAGAGTGTGAAGGAAATGATGTCAATGCACTTCTGGAGCTGTTGCTTTCATATGAACTTCAATCACAGAATCACAGAACCATTTAAGTTGGAAAAGACCTTTAAGATCATCAAGTTCAACTGTTAACTCAGCACTGCCATGTCCCTAAGACACACCTATGTGTCTTTTAAACACCTCCAGTGATGGTGACTCAACCACTTCCCTGGGCAACCTGTTCCAGTGCTTGAAACCCCTTTGGTGAAGAAATTTTTCCAGTCACATTCATCAAATATTTAAAAAAAAAGGTCTATTCATAAATTATGCAAAAAGAATATGGAAGAATTATATTCTGAACTCAAGAGTTCACACCTGTAAAGTTCTGCAAATGATTTTTTTTTTTTTGTGTGTGTGTCATACCAAGAGAGTCTAAATAGTCAGCGTTGTTGTCTTGGGGATTTAGAATTGTGCACCTGCAATAATGAAAGAGGTATGTGAAAACAAGACAGGTCTTTTGCAATACAGACAGACATTTTTTGTAAGATCAGCTCAAGATAAATAGCTGCATTTTCCAGTGTTTAAGTCTAGGGAACTTGATCTTGCTTAAAAAAACACAATTATTTTCTTGGAAAATATTGTCTTTGTACAAAACTGTTTTTAAGTAGGCTGCAAAAACTAAAAGAATCTAATGAAAACCATCAGATTAACACTGGACAACATACAGCTCTAACATGTAAGTAAGGAAAAAAATCTACTTTTTTTCAAAGTAAAATGCAAAAGGAAATGTGAGTATGGAGTGAAAAGAAAAGGTTGCAATTTTCACTGCTAAGCCAGCAGTTTTGTTCCTCTGCTTTGACTGACTTACCTTTGTGCCAGGTCTCTCCATATTCACCACCGCCCCTGATGTTCGCCACTGCTAGAACACCTCCCAGGTGTCGCACAAAAATAAGTCTTGAGACACTGAAAAAGCAACCAGATAGAGGATTACTTTTATTTTCCAATTTTTATACACTCACCACTTCTGCAGAAATACTTTGAGGGAAAGATCTCTCCCAAAATCAATGATGAAATTGTGAATGAAGTCCCTCTTGATGGCGAACCTTCTTACAGTGGTTATCCATGGAAATGAAACTCCCAGCAGCTTTGGGAGAGGAAGGAACCAGTGCTGGTCCACTCTTCCTCCCTTAGTTCTGCTCTTCGAAGGAGAGTGGCCAGTGGTTTGGCCAGACAGATGGCCACTCAGGACATGCCACAATTTTTAAAAATTATCTTCAAAGTCATTAGTGTGCAGACTAGAGTTATGCAGTACCATGGGGCCTCCCCAGCTTTCTGAACTGTTCCTCTTTCATGGGACCTCTGCTTCTTCAGAGAGGAAAGCAAGACTTAGCCCAAAGGAAGAAAGCAAAGAATTAAAACCTAAGATCAGCACTTGATCTTTGCTTATGAGCAGGTATTTTCAACCTAACTTCTGCTTAATATATTTCTTTTCAACCTTTGCAATACTGTGTTAGCAAAGAAAAATTCTGTATCTACCAGTCTTTTGTGCCATGGTCAGCAGTAAAGTGCTGGCCAATCCCATTCTTAATTCATTTTCCTCTCGCATTGCTAAACACAAAACAAATAGTATAACATAAAATTACAGGTTCTGCCTCCCCTACTATCTCCTGAACCTGTCTGAAAGCTAAAATGGCATATTTTTTTTAAATGCCGAACTGCAAAATTATCAAAGATATTATTTTTTTTTCAAATGGACTGAAGTAATTTAAGTTATATTTAACAATTAAAAAAATTTAATTGTTGATCTGTTGAGGCAGTAGCTTAACATAGCAGAAGGCCAACCATACATATGCCAAGGAGACAAGTAAAATATTAAAATTTAACCTCAACAAGTCTTTTTTTTTCCCTCTAGTAGGTTTATATTTCTAATTTACTTGAATTCTTTGCTTATCCAGAAACCACTGTCTGCAGAAATTAAATTTGTTCAACCACAAGGGCAAGGATTTTGTCTTTTTAAGTCCCACTACTGCTTATCAGAACGGGCCTGAAAGATGGTAGTCCTGCAGTGTGTCTCATGTGGATGTAGTATCACAAGAGGTAGAATTTTCATACCTCCCAAAACAATCACCTACGTACTGGCACATGTTCTTGAGAGTACATACCAAGAAGTAAGGAAATAAAAAGCACAAGGATAACTGGTAAGAGATTTCTATATTTTCATGACCATCAAAGGAAAACTTCTCCACCTAGGCTGGTTATCTGGCCATCCGATGGCTCAGGAGGCATGAATTATCTCAGCTTCTGTAAAATCAATTCTTAAGACCATCACTGTGAATTGCATTTTCCTTAGGTTGCTGTAACATGCTGATTGAACGCAAGATTGATATTCTGTAAGCACACTGCCCAAAGGCCAGAGAGCATTACTCTGTCAAACTCCAGGACTCCTAATTTCAACAGGTTGCTACACAGTTGATGTGGAGTAGCCTGACAGTAGGTTGCCTCATGAGACTGTGGCTTCTTAATTTTTGGTATGTAGAGTCACAAAACCTCCCAAAATATTCCTGCACTTCTTTTCCCTGTCTGTCTCAAATGCTGGACCTCTCGGTCCACAGTTACTTGATTCCCTAATAATCAGAAGTAGCAGGTGTAAGAATTACAGGTAAGGTAAGAGCTTGCTTCCCAAATATATTGCCTGAGAATACTGAAAAAATAAAATATTCCACAACAGAGTCTGTCCTCTTCCACCTGCTGAAAGAAACTGTGCCTGTCTCAGGGATCATGGCAAGTCAGGACCCTAACTTGACCAATACTTTGAGGCAGATGCCTTGAGCTTGAAACAAACTTTCTCAAAAGTACTTTTAAGTTCAAGGAACCAAGTTTTATAAGCATAGAATCTGAACTTACTACTTTTTTAAAAAGTGGAACTTCCAGGTAATCAGACAGCACAAAGCTCAAGTTTCACACACAATCCTACTACTGCCTCCTGTGTTTTTCCAGGTGGATTCTTGCTTCCAGATTTGATTTCAAGTCAGCTTGGGGGCTGAGTCACAGCAAACTGCCCAGTCAACCTGGATGGATATGAAATGTCTCATTCTGCAAAAGAAAGTCTGGCTCCCTGCTCTTCCCAACAGTCTCTGTAGCCTTTTGCACATTATATCTGTTTTTCTTTCTCTCCTGGAAGCAGGATAAAGGAAAGGGCAACAGGGTCAGGACGGAACCAGAGGAGGGATCAGAAGATAGTTCCCACCCTGGAGAGCTCCTTCCAGACCCTCTCATCACTCTTAAGGAGCATAACACAAAAAATAATAAATCAGGTATTGTTTTTTACAGTAGAGAATAATGTGAGGGTCTGTGCAGAGCAAGAACACTTTCCCAGAATTACTGATCTGCTTTCAGGTATTAGAGCTGACAGAAAAATGCAGGCTAACGCACAGGTGATAGGGAAGAAGTCCTGAGTCACTGGAATTGGTTGCTTTCTCAGTTTTTGTGGAGCTGAAGGGAGCGGTAACAGAATAAGCAAAAGGAGTAATCCTTCACTCTGCACTGAGGGCTGCTCTGTTGCTTGACCTTTCTTCAGGCTCACAGTCTCTCTTCCCTGCACCACCTCTTTGCTTAAAGGCTGGGAACAACCTGGCAGTGAAATGCAATTTCACAGTCTGCTGCACAACCAGCTGTATTCCAGGATGAGTTAGAAATTGCTTCTCCTGTACCCACACAGGCACACACAGAACAGTGAAGGGAAACATGTTGGTTCCTACGCGTAGTTAGCCAAATCTGAGGCATTAGTGGTGGGTTTGTGATGGCATTTCCCCAGCAGCTCTGCCAAGCCACTGGTATCAATTCCATCAGCCTTCACTTGCACTTGCTATGTGGGCTGTATAATTAATGACAGTGCTCTAGCAAGCACCATCTCAAAATGCCACCAAATGCAGCTCTCCAGTCCAGAGAAGCAAATGAAAGATGCATGCTTGCATCCAAAAATAAACCACTACTGTAACTGACTTAATGACTTTGGCCTATCATTCTTGCAGTTATTTCTGGATCCTGTAACCTGTTGGTTTGTTTCTATTGCTTTCAGTGAAGAAAAGTTTTTCATTTTTGATGTGAAAAGGAATGCCAGTTTCTGAATTAAGCAGAAATAACCTTCCCAAAGCAGAGAGCTGGCTCACGCTAATGGGTGTGAAATACCAGTAAAAAAATACTGTACTGGCTGGAAGAAATACAAGACAGAATTGAACCACTGGAAAGGAGAAGATGGAGTGCTTTGTGGAAAGTTCTAAGAGCCTTAAGTTTAAATAAAACAACCCAGGAGTGTTTACCAAAGAATTTTTTGTTTTTTTTAAAGGTAAGCTGGCTACTACTTGGTTACATTTCCATAGCTACATCTCAGCTCAGGATCAGGTGAATGATGTGGCAAGTCTCAACTTTGGCCATCCTGTGGCTGCTTTCTAGCACTTGTGCCTGTGGCCATCAAAAAAAACCCCAAAAAACCAAAAAAAACCACCCCAAAAACCAAAAACCAAATCGTGGTGTTGGGCTGTGGCTGGGGAACTCCTTGTGGAGTACTGCAGTATACAGTAACAGGGATGGAGTAAAACATAAGTGGAATCTGCCAGGTAAAGGGTGAACTGGACATCCTGCCTTTCCGGTATAAATTCTCTCTTACAATTTCCTTTCCCTGATTTTGCCTGCCTACTTTTGGAACATGTTCCCTCACCAAGTACTCAATTCTCAAGTTAATAGCCATAAACATGTATTTGAAGGCTTCGGCTTTTCTTTTTTTTTCTTTTATTAAGAGACAGCTGAGAAATCATCTTGGAATTACAGGGAGAGAATAAGGAGGGAGGTGTATCCAATCATGTTGTATTTACATTGTCAGTGGGACAAAATATTTTAATCTGAAGGTCACTGATTGTTCTCTGTGCATTTACTTTTAAGGGACTGTTACAGACTCATATTCTTAATTTATGAACTGTATAATGAAGGTTTCATAGGGTTCAGGAAAATATAGGTCACTGCTCCTACCTCCCATCTTCCTCTCTTCTAAATGTCAGCTGCACCCTCTTGCTGCTGTTTGCTGGACTCCTACGAGAATCAATTTTTAGCTTGCCAAAACGGCAGAAAACCACCCACTCCGTTTTGCTGGGATAGTTTTCTGTCATTCTTGCAAGGTAAATCGGTTTAGCAAAGGCTCCAGCAAGCACCAGGGTAAATGGATGGGAGGTGGAAGTAGGCACTGTGAAATACCTTCTCCTTGTGCCCGCAACCAGCTTGTGTCAGCTCTGCAGTATGTGAAATTTTACCTTAAATTGGTATGTAATATTTATTTTACGTTCTTTAAAACAGAAAATGTGGTTTTATCACAGTTTTCAGCATCTACAATAAACTGTAATAAATCAGTGGTTGAACCTAACTAAAAAGGAATTTAAAAAATATGCTAGTTATATAATTGTGTCTCTCAAGAACCACAGGAAATAAAAAGTGTAGCTTTATGAGGCAGATAAAAAGCTTACAAATAATCACAGAGCACAAGATGGGAGGTCCATTGTTAGACAAGGTATTTGCTAAAAAGGATGAGAAATTGTAAATGCTATTCAGAAATACAATCACAGCAAACAAGAAAGGCAAGCACTACAAAGGATTTCTTGAAATGTGCTAACTCTAAAGCAAGACTGGTAGCACCTAAACTAAATAGGATTGTTTCATAACAGATTGGTTTTCTGTGGTGAGCTACTCTTCTGCTACCTGAAAAACTGTTCTCTATTCAGCCCTTTCCATTTGTTTTCCTCTGTCTCACCTAGGAGCATTTCTTAGGTATTCAAACACTGCCTCTTGGCAAGTCTATTCAAATTGCTTTGCTTAAGAAATAAGCCTTTTCTTTAAAGAGATCATCTGTGCAATAAAGCTTATGGCTTTTGAGAGCTACAAAGCCTGTTCTGCACACAGCATTTCTGGTTCACGTGTTGCTTTGCATTTGCAGAGACAGTATCATTTGCGTCTCAAGACACAATCCTCTTTCCTCTTTCTTGATCACATGGGACATAGACGGATTTTGCTTCTGATATAATCTCAAAAATGTAATATGAAAATGCAATCAAATTTTAATTATTTACATTAATTTAGCCAAACATTTGATTTTCTGTAATATTTAGACATAGGTAATTGTTTAACTTGAAAAAAAGAAAACTTCCTATGTTTTTAGTTCAGCAAAGGGCTCAAATATTTCATTAATATATATGTCCATGTTTTTCTGTTGAACTCAGAGACAGAGCAAGAAGAGTTTAAGGTGTAGTCCTAAGGGCTGGGTGACTGTTGTAAACCTCAGGAGAGCAGAGCACTTCTCTGCTCTGACATAATTTCTTCTGTGAGCCCAGGTAAAACCCTTGAATTCAGAACTAACAAAGCAGACAAATGATGCCTGGGCACTGATGTGCAGGCAGCCCTTATGGCGCCCATCTTGCTCCTCAGGGACCTGAAATTCATCCTGTCAAATTCATCGTCCACTCTGCCCACAGTCTGTGACAGTTGTTAACACCAGATACTTCAGAAGAAGGTGGGAATCACCCTGCTTACCTGTAGCTCGGTGTAATTGATATGTTGAAGCCTCCATATCCATACAAGAAGGCAGGATGAGAACCATCTAATTTAATTCCTTTCTTGTGAATAATAAACATTGGGATCTTAGTGCCATCTTTGCTAGGGTAGAAAACCTAAGACAAGAGAAAAAGAAATACTAAATGTTCTTAGTGCTGTAACTCTCCACAAGTGCTGTTAACAAGAATCAGAGGTGATCATTTCTGTGGTGTCTGATGGGTAAAACCTTCTGAGCAACTTGCACCAATTGCCCAGGTCAGGTACAGTAATGGGCACCACCAGCTTGGTTTCTTAATAGCTCTGGAAAATGTATCAAATTGAGACAATACAAATGATGGTATGATGGTATCCCATTTAGGTGTCTTATCTATCTTATCTACATACAAGAGGGTTTAAGAAAATGTTACAAAAAGAATACAGTTCTTTGCAAGGGAAGACTGTGAAAACACAAGGGTTGCATGGTCCATCACGTGTGAAAGGAGCAAAGACTGAGCTGGCACAGAGAACAAACAGAACTAAAACCAGATTTCCTGCACAGATTAATTCACCAAGGCAAGTCTGTATCCAGCAAAAGTGGACTAAGCACTGCCCAGTCTCTCAAGGCTGTCTCAGAGACACTTCACCTCATCAGGATGGAAACACAAGCCACGACAGAAACTTTTGTAGCACTTGGTGCATTTTCAGAGACATTACTTTGCAACTAGAACCAGGAGAACTTGCAGAATCCCCAGTCCATCAAGTAAGACAACTGAACTGCCCACTGGCTTTCAGGAAAGTAGCTCCCAAAACACCCAGTATCCACATAGCACATGCTTTCATATGTCTTTCAATTGCTGCCACAGCACTGTGTGAAGTTAAAAGCTGAAATCCATGTACACAAACATAGACTGTAATTGCTTAACACAGTTCCCACATCTTCTTGTTTTGATGCATGTCTTTGCCTGCATACTCTAATTTGGGATCCAGTGTGTCATATTTTGCCAGTCAAGCAAAACACGTGGCTGTGAATGCAGTTTATTGCTTGTCCTAAAATTCTAGCTGATTCCTTTTCACTGCCTCGTTTTAACATCATTGCAGCTTCTACTCTAATTAGAACAAAAATGTAGCAAATGAAAAATGACACATTCTTATAATTTAGTTGCCTGTTTACAATCTCTGCTTTTAAAGGAAATAGTCCTACCATGATTTATAACGCACACGATCAACAGGTTCTATTTTTACAAGACATGAACCTCACCAGTAATATGAACCTATGCAACACATTTATTCTGAGCATTGCCTGTAATGTGAAACATGTAAATCCACATGGCACACTGAAAACAAAGTAATCACATTTAATTTTAGTTCAATCATTGCTAAGGAAATGTGAGAAATTTCAAATGAAATCACATCTGCCTCCAAAGATGTTACCAAAACCTCTAGACATATTACAGATAAAAATTCAGTATTTCACAGTGCCCAGTAGATGGGAAAAACCCAAAACCCAAAAGTCTAAGGGCATTTTTACATAGATGAAATCACTGTTTCCAACTGCAGTCATAACTGTATCTTAACTGACAAAGTGCTCGTCAGAGCGGTAGAGAATAAAGAATTTTCACTTTAAATAGTTACTTGAACACTATAAACAAAATAACTGATGAACAGGAGAACTGCTGAGGATGATGACGAGGAGTTCCAGAGACTTTTCCATAAAACGCCATCCCATCAACTCCAGCTGTTGCTGGCAATTCTCGGGAAGTGAGCACGTGGCCTTTCTACATTTCCAGAAACTTACTGCTGTTGGCCAGTCCTTTCCTGATGATTAAAGTACGCCACTAATTTTAAAGCTGGTTTCTGAATGAGGACTTTTTTCTTTTAAAACTCCCTGGAAACTGACTGCTGTAGGGCTTTCATTGTCATCAGTTAAGATAAAACATACCATTAAATGAAATCTCAACAGGAAAAAAAGATGCACGTCAAGCTGACACTTCCAATTTAAGGGTTTTCAGTCCTATCTTTGCTAAAATAATGATTACCTCTCCCTCCAAGATGAACACACGAGAGAGAGGGTGGAAATCAATTCAGTGAGACACTAAGATATGTGAAGCTATTTAAGCGTCTCCAAACAGACTATTTTCAACAACTGATTCAATCTCACCTTTAAATTAGCTGTTATCTCTAAAGCAAGGCCAATGGTTTATTCAAGTAACCAATAAAGGGACGTGCTTCTATCTCAAAGATTAAGGTAAACTGCAAAGGGCAAACCCTAAAAAGGATTTCTCAAGATGGTGTCTCATGCCTAATTTTAGATGCTGTCAGCTTTTACAATGGTAAATGCTCATAAAAGGGTACTACCTTTTTTTGCTTTATCACAGACAGGAGTGATCCACTTGTGCCAGCCACATTATATTACTCACTGTTCATGTATTTTCCAATAAGGTCTCATGTCACTAAACTCAGCACATGTAAGAAGAGGACAAGTTAGAAAAATTAATTTGAGGGGAAAAGGATGGAGAAAAACACTTCAGAAATATTATTATGAATGCTGAAACTCGCCATTCAAGGAGGAACATGCTAAAAATAAGTATCTTCAGCCTTTAGGAATGCAACAGCAATGCTGTGTGGTAGACAGGGCACTCCTGCTGCGTGCAACCCTTGGTGCTATTCTAGGACCATAGCGCTGGAGCAGTACAACAGCCCTGGAATAGCTGTAGCTCACTTTGTCTCCCTCTAATATCCCTGTGTCACATGGCAGTGGGGTCTCACTGCCAGAATCACTTTCAATTCAGATGGCAGAACCTGAGGCATACATTTATAGCCTCTAGTCTACTTACTGTGATGCAAGGAAAAAGCAACTCTGTTCGCACAGTTACTCATTGCTATAAATTACATGAAAATTAAGCTATATAAGCTACACAAAGCCCAATCTTTATCATTCTTCTTTAGTGCATACATATATATTTATAGAGTGGTGTGTTTTTTTCTTTTGGTTTTTAAACTTAGCATTTGAAAGCAATTTACACTCCATCTTCACCTGAAAAAGTCAGTGGAAGTTTATGTCAAAGACAGTTTACAGAGTAAGTTTTACAAGCAAATACAGTTAATAGCTCTGTGATTGGGCTTGTAAATTTACTTAGGGGTTAAACAGGATAAAAAAGCTCTACACATTCATTCCTGGGGACCTCTTTGTCCTCCTAATTATTATTATCATCTTTAAATGTGCAGTATTTATGTTAGGTGAAACTTCACTTAGGGAAGAGGGGAACTATCAGCTTGCATTGTAGACACAGACATAAATTCAGAAAGACTCTATATTTATCCACTTCTGCCTCTGCTATGACAAGAAGTATCCTCTCCATCTCAAGTCACCAGGAGGCAAAACTAAGTCTTTCCGAAAAGTGAAAGGATTTGAAAAACAGAGGCTGCAAATGAAGTTTTTCTTTCATTTATCTACAGAGATAACACAGCCAGACATTGATACTTACACACAGAACTAAAAATAATTTTGGCAATCATCCAATATGAATTTCTCTTATGAGCAAATATGAAATCAGTATTTTGAATATTAAAGAAAGTGACACAATAATCCCAACAAATAAATAAAATGAATGCACTTACATTGTGCCACATAACTAAAAATACCTAAAATTCCTGACACTGAAGAGAAACTTCAATTCTTAAAAATTAAAAATTAAAAACCACAACAACTTCTGAGTTTTTAGTTTCACTTTTTCTCCCTTTCAGAACTATTTTCTCTGTTTATATAATGGAGACATTAAAAGATGTATGTAATTATAATTGTTGGGGTAAGAAAAGTGCACCTGAAATCATCTTGCTTTTACAAAACCGAAAATCCTTCTACACAAAAAACCAACTGCAAACCCATACACATTTAAAATTAACCTTCTAAGGTATTCAACACAGGTTTTGAAATACTGCTGTAAAACACAAATCCAAAATAATCTTGTCCATATGGGTCTAATGTATATATGTTTTGAACTGCGAACAGTATCTGAATGTTCAGAAATCTTTTATCATTTGCCTGACTCACTCATGAATGGCAAGGCATTGAAATCCAGTTAAAAAGTGATCAGTTTGTCTTGTCAGAAAGAATTATTTCCTGTAGATAAAACATGAATTTTATACCTGAAAAGAAACTTTGATTTCTGAGACTTGAAAACATCCCTTATGTCACAGTAGGCTAATTATTCTTAGGAAGCCAGTAGTTATTCTAATAATGTCTCTCTCAAACTCTCTTTCAAGATTAGGTAATACATACCAGAAATAGCAATTGTTTCCATGTCTATGTGTGCTTGATCAAAACCAGGTAGGGATTACACTTGTCACATCCATTGTGTGAAATGCCAAAAAATTTTACAAGAGCAATTAAAACAGTATATAAATCAAGCTGGAATGCGCCCTATTAAAAATTCATGTTCAATAATTTAGGTTTATTAACACCACAACAATACCTTTAAAATAATTTTTTCCAATGTCTCCTATATAGTTTTTCTGAGATAATTCCTTTTCATTTGAAACAAACACAGGATTTAGCAGTTTTGTGAAATTTAGTCATTGTTTTCTGCTTCTAGGTAAGAGCAGCTGCCCTCACACACTGCTGCAGCCACCATAAAGTTACAGACAGCACTGGGGAGGCAAAATACTCTGTTCAATCCCAGCAACCCAGGCACAGGGGCTATAGGGAATGACTACTTCAGGTTTTACATTTTGGAACTGAGTTTCCAACAACCAGTTTCACATAAAGCATTTCCCTTGTTAAGTGAAGATTTCTCATCACACTTACGCCAACACTTGCGTTTTGAGATTTGGGGAAGAAAAGCGTAAGGAATTCATAGTAAATCATATAACGTTGCCCACGTTTTCCCAAATGTCACAAATGCTTTGTTAAAGGCTCACTGTTTTAAAAATCCCACACCAGTTATCTTTGAAAGGTGACCGGGACAGTAAACTTAAAGGAGTAGTCCCTGGAGAAAGTTTTCCTGCACGGATGGAACATCAAGGTTTTCAAACCTAAATTTAGGTACAGAGATAACAGTGCCTGAGGCTGAACAATGCCACATACAAACATGCCCCACTGACAAGCCCTAACACTCGGTGCTTCAGGAAGGCAAGTCACAAAGACCCTGCCCTCATACAAGCAAATCTGAACACTGCAGCACTGGCAGGCAGGGAGAAATCCTCTCTTGAGATGCCAGGGCAGAAAACTCACTGATTCAAACAGAATCACATGCTGCCTTCCACAGCACCTGTCCATAGCCCATTCCATCCCGCATCACCTCTGACTTTACAAAAAACCTGACACTAGTCTGGGGCTAAAGACTATATAGCTCATCAGAACCAAAACTCCCTATTTATTGCAGCAGTGGCCCCACAGGCAGCTCTGGCAGCCAGCCAATGGCCACCCGTAGGAGCAGCTCTTACTAACCACCAGTTTTTGTATTCTTATATAGAGCATGAATCAGAAGTCAGTAATAGAGCACTGTTACCACTACAGAGCAAATCCACAGGACCTGAGGTTTCCTTTCTTCAGAGGGGAATCCTCATCCATCTTCTTTAAGCCTCTTAAATTAGCTTCAAAGCAATTCTGTGTGGGTTGCAAAGCTTAACACAGAGCTGGAGAGGGGCCAAAGTAACTCAGTACAGTAAAAATTCATGCAGGTAAAACCCAGAAAGAACACCCACCACAGACGTTTGCAAAAGCACTATGAAAATAATCAAGAATCCGCTCAGAAGAAATTGTTTCACCACCCACCCACTCACGCACCGGCACAAAAAGCAGACTCATGCTGACAGAGGCAAAGTGCCAGGAGATGGTCTTTTAGAAGAAATGTCTCCTTGCTACTAGGTTCAGCTGCCTAGCTGCAACTGACTGCAGGGAGGTCTCTCACAAGGTGGTGGGAGGATGTAGGGGAAGACAAGAGAAAAATACAGGTGAAAGATCACAAATCCTGCAAGACTGGCATAGCAGAAATTGCTTTCAAATCACTGTTTTCTAGATAAGCTCAGTGGTATCATCTCCCTTATATAAAGCCTGAGTGGTAAATGGGATCCAGTGAGATCCCCACACACTCTACTTCTGCAACCAGAAAGGCTTTGTGCCTCTTCTGTTTATCCTTTGCCCCTTTCAGTGCAATCTTAGAGCTTCCTGCAGCAGAATAATTAGAATCTGCCATGCACAGTTACTCCTTTTCTTTCATCAATTTACTTTGAAGATGACTTAGTGTACAGTGTAGAGACAGACAGATACGAGAGATAAATTCACCTTTTCACTTAAATATACATTGTAGTCACATTAAACAGAAAAATGTCCCAGGGGCCTTTGTAAGTTACAGTCTCTTTTCTGAATTACCTCTGTGCTTATGCATTCAGGAAATGTACTACTATGAAGTAGTATAGCATGAGGCAAGCAAGGAATGTCTCAATGGAAGCAGCACACCATTATGAATAAAATCATAAGTAACAGCTACTAGCTAGTCCATTTTCTGTCATTAAATCACGCTTTACTTCACTGAGTAAACTGCTCTGACAAGAGGCAACTCACTGCAATAGTGTGTAGGCATTAGAAAGTAAACAATACTCATTTTTACCATGCTGGAAATCAGTTCAAGTTGTGATGAGAAACATGATAAGAACAAAAATGTAGAGGCAACTCTCCACGGGGTAAACAAGAGGGAGAACTCACTTTTTGCAAGCTACTTCACAATAACTATTCTTATTTATGGTTTTATGATGTGGTAGGTGCACACACCTAATCCAATGTGCTGAGAAAGAGACACATTCACTCAAACTAGCTAGTAACTAGCTAATTTACCTTTTCTTTTTTTGACTCCATCTTGTTTCAAACTTGCTTGGTCATCTCAACACAGCCTCATTGCTGAGTGTTTACAAGCTTCAGGAGGATGACACAACTACTGCTGCATTTTCTCCATAACATAGGGGCAGCTACACAGTTCAGGGTGCTCAAATTTCACCTGTAAACCCATACCCAAAAATTCTTGCAGAGAAAATTCAATCTTGACAATGGGGATGTCAAGTGCCAGCTTGTGTCAAAGCCTCGAGAGGATCCATGCATTTGCTCACCTGGCCAAGAAGCTTTGTTCATGACTTTCAAATGCCAGGCAATTTCAGAGGGCTCTGCTCTCTCTTCCTTAGAGAATCATACCATGTTTATAGATGTCAAATTGGCTACCCAAAATCAGAAGTGCTATAAATCACTAAACACCAACAAAAATTCTGCATGTGGCTAGTACAATATTAAAAAGTCATTCACACTTTTTGGTTTGAAAGAAAACAGAGATCATCTACACCAGACAGTGCATGTTTCAAAATCAGTTCCAAATCACTTTTCCTGTGAATATTTATTCTGAAGTACTTACTGAAATAAATAGGTCATTAAAAGTATTGTGAAGCAGTTCCATGTGCATTTTCTCACTCAAATTATAGCTACATATAATTTACTTTCTGAGACAAACTTGACTTTAAAGTTACTCATTTGTGCCCCTACATGATTAAAAACCCACCAAAATGGTAGCAGAAGAAGAAAAAAAACCCCTTGAGAATGGTCAAGGAAAAACTAAAGTCCTGGAAAATATCTGGGGTGCTACCTTAGAAAAAATAATTCTAAGGTTCAGATGCTATTGATTTTGAAAGTTTGCTGTGGGGAGAGTACTATTGTTTTCAGATTTGCAGTAGCCATTTGTACAATGAAGAAAAATCACTCAGGGAGTAGCAAGAAGCAGAAGAGAATTATGAGTTTTCATTCTCTGTTGTAACAATACTTAGGGAAAAAATGAAACCAAATCTAGTATAAAGCAACCCAGCAAAAATTTCAGCTGCTGATTTAGTTTCCAGACAGGTGTCAAAACCAAGACTTTGAAGGTACTTCATACCAGGAACACCAAGGAGTGTTCTGAAGCACCCTTGTAATAATCTTGGAACAGGGCAGAGAAAAATGAGTAACGAAAGAGGAACACTTTTATTTTTTTTAAGTCCTAACACTAAGGACAATTTGCAGCAATCTTTCCTTTCTTAGGCCAAACATGAACAAGACAGTAAAAGCCAATAAACTTGTATCAGACATTAGGTAATCCACAACTAATAATCAACTATCAATAAATTAACGTATCAAGTGTCTAATGATGCCAGATCAACTAGAATGAGTGCTATCAGTTCAAAAACCATCAGTAAGCAGAAAGAAAAAGTCAGGGATGTTCCTACTAGTAAAAGAGTCCCTGATTTCAGGCATTCTACCATTACGCTTTGAAGCTTTTCTGCATCCAGACTATTTTTAGCTGCTAGCAGGGATCTCTGTACACTGTTACTTTCAAAAATAATTGACAAATTGGATGAAAAGCAAGCAGTTCAGGGAGTTGTCAGGGAGAATTTATGCAGCAATTTTTCCCTGTCTGTGAGAACAGAAGCTGGAACTAAGGAAATCATCTATTTCTTTATATCCTTCATCTACACAGTTGAAACACTAGTTACTGTGAATAAAAATGATAGTTTTTAGAGGCTTTCCTTGTCCCATAAATCTCCTGAGAGATGTCTCAAGGACAGAGCAGAAATAATTAATCTAAGGAAAGATAATATCTTTTCAGTACCTCTGAGCAGTGTTGATAAAATCAAATCAACTGCTAAATGAAGATGCAAACTAGATTACCATTAATAAAATTGCACACTGATGAATTTGTGCTGCATCATAAGCAGACAAAAGCCCAGAGAAAATTAGTGACTGAACTGTTTCTGAGTAGAAAGTGAACTGAAAAAGAACTATCTTTCTTTTCCCTCAAAAACTGTTCTTTCACAATGCCCCAAGATTTTGTGATTTTTAAGTTTTTACTACTTCAGTTGTTATACTGAGGACAAGTAAGAGAAGTGTGCAGAATGATTCCACTCATAGGTGTTCCACTTACACAAGTTCACAACTCTGCATCTCTGGATACTTATCAAAGCACTTTATGTTTAGCTTGTCCTCTCTCTTCAGCAGTGAACCCAATTTAAGAGAAAACAACCCACCAAATCTGTTGACAAAGCTATCGACTAAGCTTTTTAAGCTCTGTCTTTTTTTTTTCTGTGTTTAGTATAAATGGAGACTATGCTCTTCAAAGTGGCCAGCAACACCAACGTATTACTAAGAGGTATGAATGTGTCATCGAACACTGATAAGAGAGATTCTCCAAAACCTCCTCTTTACTATTTAGCAAAAGTTATTTTCTCAGTATAAACTGAACTGCTCTCAACTACTATATGATCATCTTTGTTAACACACATCCTTTTCTAAGGTAATCATGTTTACAGTGAATGCAAGAGTTATAACTTTAGGTTACAAGATATGCTATAATTTGCTTCCCTTTTTACCTTTCAATAGCAGAGTCTGCTCCAAGTAGTGGCCACACAGACTCACTTACTTTGCAGAGGTCCTCTTTTTACATATGTCTATGTAAGATCTCACCAACATTTGAAACTGTTGTTTTCCACTCTCAACTCTAGTAATCTGCTTTCCACCATGACAATGAATGTTAATTAACAACAACAACAACAAAACCCCTAATCCACCAAGCAATTTTGACTCTGGATGAAGACAGCAAGTATAATTTTATTGGGCTGCAGTGATTATCTGTGTGTATATATGTATCTCTCAAGAATTTATCTGCATTTTTTACCAGTTCTAATTTGGTTTTGTCTCCTTTAGGTAGTTAATGCGTAGCCATCATTATTAATTTTCCAAATGTAATTTATTTCTCTCTTCTGCTTCAAGCCGTGGTTGGTCTGCATTTCCATGCTATCCAGCACACTGGTGATAGTGGTCCATGATTAAGACTCTTTAAGTCCTGCAATAACCAAGTAAAGGAGCAACAACCTTCTAATTTGTTGTCTGCAGGCTGCCCTACTTCCTTAAACCTCTCTGTAACAGTTGTATGCCAAGCCTAATAAATAACTGCATAAACTAGTTATGAACTTGTGTGTGCCTGGAGGCCTGCAGCTCTGAAACACAAACCTCCCAGCTCTGCCAGAGCCACATCTATTCTGAAAACACTCCAGTTCCCTGGTTGCCTATAGGGACACTATTCAGAATGAGAGATGCATCCACTGTAAAGTATTTAAATGGGAGTATGGAGCTGTGGTGAAGCTTAATTGCTAACAGGAAACACTGAGACACTGCAGAAAAGAGGTGACAAGGGAGTGCTGTTTGGAAGGAGTAACAAACAGAAGGCAAAACTAGCTGAAACAGTAAAATGCAATCCAGCAAGGCCAGAAATACAACATACTACAATGTGACAGATGCAATCACATAAAGAATAGTGAACAACTCACTAAAAAGTAATTTAGAAAAGTATCTTGGAGTTGTAGGCATGCCAAACTGAACTTGAACAATGAACTGTTAGGGAAAAGGCAAATCCTACATGAGGACATAAACCAAAGTCTCACCCACAAGATGTTATGAAGTAACCCCTCCTGTTGCATTCACATTTGCAAAGCCTCAGCTGGAGTGCTGTGTTCAGCTGAAACCACAGCACACCATATACTGAGCATCTAAACAGATTCCAGGAAGAGAAAACAGAGTGATAGGAGGCCCAGGAAATACAATCCACTAGAAAAACTGAACAGAGAGCAGATTTTTCCTTTGCTTTGACTGTTCTGAGTCTAAAGGAAAATAAAATTGAGGGACACGTGGTGACAGTCTCTAAATATGCAGAAGTTGGCTGCAACTAGAAGAGAACTGTCTTCCACGTCAGTGAGGGACACAAAGCAACACATTTCAAACTCAAGAAGGGAATAAAGGTGAGACCTTTAGGTGGTGTAGTCCCCTATTCACTGCAAAAGCTTTTTAACAGTAAACTTGGTGAGAACCTGGAACAGATTGCCTAGTGAGTGAAGGCTTTTAAACACAAGGCAGACAGAAACCAGTTAGAAATGGTACAAGCAGAAGTGACCTGCCACAGTGCCCAGGACAAGCGTGCTCTAGACACAACGGCCAGCTTTCAGACACTGGTACATGCCCATGTCACCACCATGTCCACATACAGGAATTGTAGTTTCTTCCTTTTCCCAGTCTTTTTGCTCCTTGTTTATTACAGGAGCTCTGCTACAGGTTTTTCTGTTCACAGCTGCAGCCACCTGTTGGTCAGTAGAAGCTGGTTCCTCTCCGTCTGCAGGAAAAGCCAGTATCCTACCTCCTGGGAGTCCAGTGGATTAGATGAGCTTCTGAGATTGTTCTTATACAGATTTTATATGATTTTAAGAAGAGAAGCTTCAAAAGCAGAAGTGGAGAAGACAGACTCTAAAACAGAACTAGTGCCTCCCTTCTCACTGCCTTTTGCCTTTCATAAAACTATGATTGAGAAATATGAAGGCCATCCAGGGAGTTTACATATAAAACAAAATCTACAGGAACAGCTGGTGAACAGAAACATATTCAAAAATCCACCACTTGCATTATGGACCTGTATTAGTTAAACTTCAGAAAATGGTTTAAAAATTTAAATATTAAACATTTACATGTTAAAACCAAAGAAAACATTTTTAAAACTTGTCCATATGTATACTACAGATGTGCAAACACCTATCAACAGAGTGCCCAACATTTTATTTTCAAGTAATATGAGCTTCACTATCAAATAAATGACTATAATTGCTACTGTTCTGGAAATTTGTTTGAATTTAAACACTGTCCTGTGGCACAGACAGATACATACCTGTGTATATAACTCTTACTAAGTAAATCCCCTTCCTTGGAAACTTAATGACTATTAAATGGACTTACATAACACTGCTAGCACAGTACTGAAAAATACAACCAGAAAAGTCTGGTTATCTTGGTGGCCTAGTAAAGGAAGTCAGTGTGTCTCTCCCTGCTAGGTCAGTGGCTCGAATGCTGGCCCACACCAGTGATGACTGACAACTGCAATCATCTAATGATCTTTTGCCAGCTGTGTGAATAAAACTCATGATTGTGGTCCCAGAGCAATCTGTCCTCAATGCAGCATTATCATCACAATTAAACCCCACCCCCCCAGCCAGGCTCCATGAGGCAAAGTGATGGGTGGCCAGATGGATAGAAATATTCCCATTCTGCAGAGGAGCACTCTCATTCTGAACAATGCTGGCATGCCAAAGTTTGACATTTATCCTCTTAGTGAGAAAAGAAAAGGGGCAGCTATCACTTTTTTCTTTCAGCAGAGGACTATGCTGAAATTTCCTATTTTTATGACTACTTGGTTTAACCAAGAATTAAACAGCTATAAAAAGGCTTTAGAGCATTTTTTTTGTGGAAGCATTCTGTGTTTGACCCTCCACCAAGGATGGTTTTGGTCATTCAATCTGCACTACACAAGACACACAAACACCATAATGATCAAAAGACTGTGTGTTGTCAGCCTTTATTACTATTAGACATATTGAGAGGGGGGCTTTTTATTGATGCTGAAGTTCTCTGAACTGCTATTTGTGTAAGATTTTAATAACGGTCTTGATTAAGTTTTCAATCCACACATGAAAACTCAACTCTGAGGATCAGCAAACCACTGCCGTTAGAACAGCAAACCGTATCCTCAGAGCAACACCTCATCAATGTAGAGCCACAGACAAATTTCATTCTGAATGTTTCTGTTCCTGTAGAATGAAGTTAAAAATATTCACTACCTTTGAGAAATAACACTGATAAGCCTATACAAATGGGATAAGAAAAGTTGGAAGTAGATTCCCACTGAGGAACATTAAATAGAATTCTTACTTACCTTGTAAGAGAGTTAATTAAAATAGCAATGTGTTCATGCTTAATTACTGGAGGTGAGTTCAATCAGAGGAGTGAATATGAAAGTTGAAAGAAAAATAGAAGGGAAGAAATTCTTTAGTGACTTGTTTAGAAAGAAGACAAACCCCAAGTATTTTCACTACAAGATTATCATTTTAATATCTCTATATAAGCAAAGAACCTACCTACTGAGGTTCCTGAAGACTACAACACGTGTACATTTAAGGTGTCTGAGTGAATGACTTTTTAAGTCTTTTTGATGGCAAAAGGTATTTTCCCATTTACTGTAAAAATCAAAACTATTTTTTATTTACAATCAACAATGCAATCACTTAAGACACAGGAGGCAATCCTTTAAGCTCCGCTACAATTGCTTAAGCTCTTGTTTAAAACTCCTGTGTGTAAAAACGAATTCACTACACTACGTTTAATGGTTACGGTCTGTTTTAGTCCATCCTATTTTGCCTTGTGTTTTAAGGAATTCTGAGAAAGAAATGGAGTGTGGAACGCAGCTTGGGATTAAGTAAGCCAACTAACATCTCCCTTCACTAGAAGTGGAAAACAAACCACTGCAAGTTCAAACAAGGATTCTACTGAGTAAGGCATAAGAATAATATTTCATAATGAGCTTTAGTTAAGACTACTAAGCAATCACTTCTCTTGTAAGCTTAAAACAAATGAACATTTTTATAAAGTCTAGAGGTTCTACAGACATTTCCATTTTAAGAAGCTCTCCAACTCCCCGCATACTCAGCAGAAAAAATAAACAATTTACTATTAAAAGCTTGGAACTAGTGAATCACAAAGCCTATACGACAATCCAAATGAACACAGAGAGTATTATTTTAATATTTTAGTAGTATTCCCCACACTGTGTGATCTGGTAGTGTGCTAATTCTTTCTAAGAGCAGTTTTGCACTCCCCTCCATCCTAAACCACATTTCCATTGTTCTGCATTCTGCTGAACAAAAGCTCCCAACTTCCTAAACTGTGCATCAGTCCCCTGTGGTATATAAGGGGATAGAGCAAATCCATACATTTAGACCTTAAAACAGGACTTGAACTGGATTGGTGAGGAAAGCAATGCAAAGTCTATCACTTCATCCTCTTACTTGGAATAGAGAGATCTGGTTCCTACTCCAGATACCTAAGGAATATCTGAACTGCATTGGATGGGGCTACTTAAATATAATGGATGTAGAACCAACTGCTACTCTGGCATATGGATTTCAAAGTTCCAGAGCATTTAAGGTCATCGTAGGAAATCCATCTCCTGATACTCTATCTAGATGTAAAGTCCTTGGATTCTGACAATTTCCTACCTTAAAAAGGAGCGTAATGTGTCTGTAAAAATGAGTGTAACATATTTAATACACAATCTCTTGACTTTCAAGAACTGCAAAGGCCTTTAAACTAGAGCACTACATTTTCAGTTAGTGTTTCTTCATTGACCTCCAATTAGAAGAGATGATGGCAGACAAATGTGGTGTTTGTAACAACCCCATGCCAAGGGCATAAGATACTGCATTCACACAGGCAAACCGCCAATGCTGTCACAGTTGTCACTGTGATTTTGCTGATGTCCTCCAGAGTGAGACTGGTGCCTTGGTGCCAAAACACTAGGTGAGATCAGAGCCAAAGCCTTCAACCTCCTTCCTGGGAGCTCCGAAAGAAGTGGCTCAAAGCTTATTTCCCCCCTGCAAGAGAGCAGGTGCCTGCCATAATGTGGCAAGCACTAAAACTGTGGTGTTTGTCACATTCCTTCTCCCCCAGTATTTCACAGAATCACAGAATATGCTGAGTTGGAAGGGACCCACACGGAGTCCAACTCCCAGCCCTGCACAGGACCATCCCAAGAGTCACACCATGTGCCTGAAAGTATTGTTCAAATGCCTCTTGAACTAATTTTCTTCCTTACTGCAATACAAACCCTCAAGGAAATAAAAAGAATAAAACAGAAACAAACAACAATAAGCAACTTGTTTTCCCCAAGCATTAATTCTATCCTCCCATCCCATGAGATCACAGCAGGATTCAAACCCCAAGTACTGTGAGAAGAAAGAAAGTCCAACTCTTCAAAAATCCACCCCTTTTTGTTTGTGATGGATTCTTAGGAGAGGGATGAAAATGATGCCAAAATTACTTACTCCTCTGTAGAAATGGGGAGAATTATTTGTCTCTGCCCAGAATCAGTGTAAAGTACATGCCTTTAGTTCTCTGGTGTTAAAAGTGCTTTGTCTCACCAGATAGATTCAAAGCTACTGAACTTTTCTCCAACTTACAATGATCTAGTCACATAGAAAGTTGCACTCAGAGTTCCGGTCAATGGGGTTGGCATTTGGGCCGGCGCTGCGTAACACCTTTGCCAGCAACATGGACAGGGGGATTGAGAGTACCCTCAGCAAGTTGGCTGACACCAAGCTGTGCAGTGCAGTGGATACGCTGGAGGGATGTCACCCAGACGGACCTTGGCAGGCTTGAGAGGTGGGACTGTGTGAACCTCATGAAGTTCAACAAGGCCAAGTACAAACTCCTGCACTTGGATTGGGACAATCCCAAGCACAAATACAGGCTGGGTGGAAATGGACTGAGAGGAGTCCTGAGGAGAAATACTTGGGGGTGTTGGCTGACCGGACACTCAGTGTGTCCCAGCAATGTGCACTCACAGCTCAGAAAGCCAGCTGTGTCCGGGGCTGCATCCAAAGAAGCATGGCCAGCAAGTCACCACTCTGGTGAGGCCCTACCTGGAGCACTGCATCCAGCTCTGGGGTGCCCAACATATGCAGGACACCAACCTGTCAGAGCAGGTCCAGAAGGGGCACACGAAGATGATCAGAGGGCTGGAGCACCTCTCCTACAGGCTGAGAGAGTTGGGGTTGTTCAGCCTGGAGAAGAGAAGGCTCTGGGGCAGCCTAATTGTGGCCTTCCGGTCCCTAATAGGGGCATGTAAGAGAGCTGGAGAAGGACTTTTTACAAGGGCATATTGCAATAGAACAAGGGGAAATGAGTTTAAACTCATTTAAGAGGGAGGGTCTAGATGAGATATTAGAAATAAAGTCTTTACTGTGAGGATGGTGAGGCACTGGAACAGGTTGCCCAGAGAAGCTGTGGATGCATGATCCCTGGAAGGGTTCATGGCCAGGATGGATGGGACTTTGAGAAACCTGGTCTAGTGGAAGATGTCTCTGTGCATGGCAGTGGAGTTGGAACTAGATGATCTTTGAAATCCCTTCCAACTCAAACCATTCTTTGATTTTATGATATATATTTGGATAAGGGGAAGAAACAACATTAAGACCATCTCTATAATCACACTGAAAAAACCAGCTAATTATAGTATCAGCTCTTGCACTGCTTAGCAGGTTGAGCTTACTAGAGTTTTCAGAAGACACTGCTTTCCTCTGTTATTTTTATATTAATGAGGGAATCTAATGCTCATGGAATGATACCACCAGCAACAGCAAGACCCAGGAATAGTATGGGCAGGTGCTGTGCACAAGTTTCTCTGCCAATCAATCTCAAGCCTGACTCATCTTCTCTCAGTGTTTTATTTTCCTGAAGCAGAGATTAATCACTGTACCAAACTGTATGGTGTAAAGTTCCACTTGGAATGAGAATGACTGTAGAAAAATTTTCCCTATCAATGCCTCATAACTTGAAATAAGTACTGCAAGGGCTTGGTGATGGGAGTGAAAGATTGAGCAAGAAAAGAAAAAAATTCTCATGAAAATTACTTCACCTGCAAAAGCAATTTCTGCAAAAGAAAGGAGGAAATTCATTCCAGCCTGAAGAGAAATATCTTTTCTAAGACTTGTGCTTCTTGCATCTGTGCAGCAATATCTAAACAGCAGCTGCTTTTTTAATCAAACTAAGTTGTAAAACCAAGTTGTTTTATGAATTTCACCTTCTGCAAGACCTAATCCAAAGTGCATCTGTCAATAGCAGTATCTACTTTTGGTTCATCTCAAAGTATTTTAAGTACTGGAGGGTATTCAAAGAATGGCAAAAGGAGCCAAACAATATTTTTATTGTTGCAATTTTAACACTTAAAAGCCTACACATCAGCCTAAAAGTAGGTGAGCTGTGAGCCACACCAGAAGACTGTTTATCCATGGTAAAGTGTCACTGTGAGGTGCTGACATGGGGAGGCATATAAGAAGGTAGTTGGCAACTTTACAGAGATAAAATAAAGGCTTTTTATTTAAAGCAACAGTTGAGTTATTGTCTTGGGGTGACTTTATGATATGTATCCCATATCACTGCTCTATTGCCCACCAATCTTTCTGTGCCTTTAAACTGAGCCTGACAGGGAAGAGAGCAAAAAAACTGAACGAACTTTTCAAAGCAGTTAATTCAAGGACACCGACAGACACTCCTCTGCTTCTGCGGTACCCTTGGGCTTTTCAGCCAACTTTTTTTTCAGCTCTTCTTTTTTTCCCAATGGGAGACGGAGAGTTGAACTTTGTTTTCCTGGGATTATGGTTTTTTCTTCTTCTCTTCTGGACTGTTTCAACAACATCTGAACACACTGGGAGAATTTTTCCCGGAGGCCCAGGGGGGTGGGCCCTCACCGACCCAGCTCCGAGGAGGAGGGAGATCACACCTACAGAAGGACTCTGAAATCTTCCCAGGTTTTCTCTCCACAGAGAGAAAATTTTATTATTTAGCATTATTGTTCTTTTCCTGTGTGTTTGTTAAGTGGATAGCTTTTGTCTCTTTCACTTTCCTTTGGGGAAATTTTTTTTTTTTTTCCGGACCTGGTGGGGATGGTATCAGAATCTCTGATCTGTACTGCCGAGACTTGGAGAAAGCCCTCTTTGATCTCTTTCTTGAGGTCCTGGTAATTCTTCTCCATCTTATCTTCCATTTTCTGCACACATGTTTCCACAGCTGCGATTCTGGCCTGTGTTGAGCCATGCATGGCATCTGCATGGATATTTGGAGGGTATTTTTCCTCCAAATTTGCCCAAACTAGGACAGTTATTAACATAGTAAACATCTTAGGGCAAGTGCCGTTTTTAAGTTCCTGTAAAAGTATTTTTTCCTTCTGTAAAGCCCACTGCAGGCCATTTCCTGTAAAAGTCTGCCATTGTGATAGATGGAAGTATGCAGGGAAGCAAAACCAAATTTCAAGAAGTGCTTGGCAGAGGAACAGTAATTAATGCAACTTAATGTATCACTTAACAAAAGCAGCTAGGATAAATTTTTGATGTGTGGCAAGCATTTTAAACAGTTTGACTTTATCATGAAGGTCACAGTCTTTCAAGGGCATAAGCACAAGCTACAGCACAATAAATTAGACTATGTACTTGCAGGGTGTCACATGGAGCTGATAACTTAGAAGCAAGTTCTTACCCTGGTACAAAAGTCAGGTATGTTGAAACAGCTCTCCCTTCAGTGTAAGTTGGCTAATTTGTTCTTAGTTTGGGCTCTCAGAGTTTAAGATCTTAACCCTAGGTACAAAAAATGCAGCAGCTCTACCACAAATTTTCTTAGTGTAGTAAACTTTATCACTGGTCCACTCTTGCACTTTACAACTTCTACCAAATACTGTAGATTGGATTTGAAAGACCAAAAAACAGGTACTGTGGCAATTTTCCAATTGCCATTAATTCTGGTTTCATATACACATGACACCTTACATTTCAGTTCAAAACTTGGCCCAGTTATATTGAAAGACTGTTAAAGAACAACTCATTACAGTTTCATATATGCTACACAGCAAAGCTGGGAAGATTGCTAGTATTAGCAGGTATTTCTTCAGGTATATGAGAATAAAGAAAGAACCTTGGCAGGAGACCTGCCTTTCATTAAGGACATGTATTAGGACAGAGTCAGCAACATTATTGTTTACTACTTAGTAATTCTGATGGAAATTAAAATTATTAAATAGATTCTGCAGCACTGTTCATTCTCCTACAATAATCAGGATTTGCCTACTTTCAGTATATTTCTTGCGTTCTTGTTTCTGATTTTTTTTCACAATTCCCTGCAATGTTGCCTGAGTTTTGAAATGGCTATGCATTCATCTAGGTTGACAGCCATTTATACCGTGCTTTGATATCCTTCCATCCCCTTTCCCTCCTCCAAGCAGAAGCACCATCAAGGCTCTAAGTGGGACCACACAAACGGAAATGAAGACTGTAGTCCATCTGACCTGTGCAGCACTGACAGGCTCAGTTACCACAAACTTGAGAAGGCAGTCCCAGCCCTGGCCTGACAAACAGCCTTTTTCACAGCTCAGCTGAGATTTCTCCATGGATCTGAATGAAAGATACCAAAAACTAATTTCCAAGATGTTGCCATACTGAGATTATTTGTTGGTAGAAGGCAAAACTGGATGACTGGTGAGCCAAGAGTGCTCTTTATAAGCACCGATCCCAGTGTAACTACACAGGTCACATTTCCCTAAAGCTGGAACTGAGCAGGATCCGAGTAAGGAGAAAACCAGAAACAGTGATACTGACTTCTACCACATTACAGCCTAGCAGTGAATCTCTGCCAGTGCTTTACGAAGTGAAGGTTTCCAAGGGCATAGCAACAGCCTGCTTCCTCCTTTATTCCTCCTGAAAGTATTTGTATTGCTGCTCTACTTTTCTTAGATTTAATGTAATTGATTTAAGTGTAAAGCGAGATTTTATTTTTCCAGACATTTGTTTTATAAAATTTGATTTACTAGAAAAATACATTATTTCTAATTTATAGCAACCTCTTCTATACCCTTTTTAATTACATGGGTATTTGTGTTTCATTATTATCCTTCTGGGTTTGATGGCAGCATTTTAACTGTACCAAGTTCTTTCCTAAAGAGAACGTTTTCTTTCTCTTATTCAGCTCACTCTGCCCTAAAGTTATCCTGTGGAAGTCCCTTAATGAATTTGAGTGAACCAGCAAAAACACATTCTCTGTGAGAACACTTACAGCAAATTGTCCTCTACCACACTTTTATTTCTGTCTGGAGATGCAAAGAGAAACAGTTGGGGCTGTTTACAACCACCTCATGCACACATACTACCGTCTTTATGTTTTTAGAGAATCTGCCTTGTGCATATGTCAGAGGCAAAATTAAAAATAAGATACTAAGAGAAGTATCTAATCTCTTTTCAAAGACTCCAAGCCATGCTGTCACACTGTTGCTTATCTTGTACATAATTTCACCTTTTTCGAGGCTAGGCTTATTTAAGTTCCACTTTTGGCACTAGACATTGTTATGCCTTTGTCTATAGAAATAAAAAGCCTCTATTCCATTCTTACTCTTACACCAGAAGATGAAAAAATCCTACATATAAAACGATGAATCTACTCTCCAGTATTTATTCTATAAATTGTAAGTCTTAAATATGCTAAGAATCCCAATATAATGATTGTTTTTATAGACCCCTGATGATTTTGGTTGAGTCACCATCCCTGGAGGCATTTAAAAAACAAGTAGATATGGCACTTAAGGACATGTTTAGTGATGGACTTGGCAATATTAGGTTTATGGTTGGATTTGATCTTAAAAGGTCTTTTCCAACCTAAATGATTCTATGATTTTAACAAATTTCCATGAACTCTCTCTAGAAGTTCCATACCTGTCTTAAAAGTCCTGACCAGGGCACAGTATTTTATCAGGGTCTTACCAAAGCTGTGTTTAGTGGAAAGATCACTTACTACTTAAAATGTATATTTTGTATAATCTTTTTAGTCACAATACTTGTTATGAGGTCAAAGCAGTTGTCTGTGAAGAACCCTGTATTTTCCTGAACCTGTTCCATGTAATCTGTATCTTACACTGTTTTCCACTGAAGTAATTTCTCTTAACTTTATGAACCTTAAATCTAGCTAATTCTTATACACCTTCACTATGTGTAATAGGCACCTCCAAAGGAGTCTTCACGCTACCACACTGAGGTACTTGCCTGAACCTACAACAGTATTTCAGTTCAAAACCAAAGCATGGTTCTAAAGCAAGTTTCCTCACCAAGACCCAAGTCCAATTGTCTTGAGCTCTGGCATAGGGAATCAGAGCAAGACAGCAGGGTTCATGTTTATTACCTGAATTGTCTGGTAAACCGAAGGATCAAATCCTTTAACAGTCACTTCTCGGAAAACTCTTGGCTCCAGTTCCTCTTTGGTCAGATCACAGTGATATATAATACCTAAAATACAGAATACAGCGCAAGTTTGTCAGCTTAGTATATATCCATCATTAAAAAGATGCCAGTTTAGGCACTGTGATGGAGTAATGAATGGTAAAGGTAACTCAGCAGGGTGAAAAACAGTAGTTCTGGACACATTTTTTCATTTATTACATAATTTAACACATATATAAACTTCATTTAGGGAGGGTGCAAAGGCTTTCTGTACAGAAAGAGTAATTCTCAATACTCACACAAAGCCAGGGGACTTAAGCAAAATAGGGGAAAAAAACAGTTGTCATAAAGTTAGAAAGCACTTACTGAGAACAATAATGTTGCAAGAAAGAAATATAAAGTCAGTTTTAAAACACTCCCTTTAGATCCACCAGAGCGAGAATAAATATATCAAGAATTTCACTCAGGTCAACATTTTTCTCCTTATGATAAAATATTTGAAATTAAAATTCAAATGGACCCTGGGTAACAGCAAGAGCTAAATATCCACTTGAAATTGTGGCAGACTAGCACATGTTACCTATGGAACTGAACAAAATCTGGTCTTGTGTAATTTCTTTTACATCCTGATCCTGCAGGTTTGAAGACAACTTCACTTGAGTTGTACCTATGATCTCCAAAGAACTATGCACATGAGAAAACTTATGTCTATAAATAGTATAAAACTTCTAGGTTTCAGCAGAGGCTGAATCACAGGGACTGCAGCTATCAAGACACTACACAGATGTGTAAGTAACCAAGAATAATTTTGCATTTAAACTATAAAATGTATTTCCTGTCAGTCAACCCTAATAACATTTGAGCATGTGTCATACAATGTGACGAGTGTTTGCACACTGGTTAACACACTAAAAAATCCTAATATTCATGCTTGTACTACAGATACATGCGATACATAAACTAACTTGAGTGTTAATTATCCTTTGTTTTTCTCCTTTACAACAAGCTGGTCCCTGCAAAACTTAAAACATATATTAGGGAAAAGAACACTAAAAGGTATGGCAGTAAGCACTTGGGATCCTCAGTGTAATAAAGTTAACCAAGGTGGACAGGACTGAAATACTGCTGCATTTTGTATATTACAGATACATTCAGGAAATAGTAATTATTACAGAAGTTATAACTATAAAAACTCATACTGACTAAAACACAAAATAATGAGGAAACTTATCTGATACCAGGGAATTGCTCTTTAAGTTACTTTTATAGACTGGAAAATCAGAAAGATAGAGGTTGATAAACAAATGCAGATGTAAACTAACATTTCTAGCAACCAATAAAGCCTTTTGCCATAACAGGGAATTAATAGAGGACTAAAAGCAAGAATACCCTAATCTGCTGGGATTTTTTTTTCATTTATTGCAAAATGACTAGCAAGCCTAATCAGGTTGATAGGTGCAAAGAAGCATTAAGGCAGCATTTCCCTTAAAGATCAGGATCCAGAAAATAATGCAAAACTGCAGTGTGAAGCCCTCCAGGCAGTAACAGGCAGAGCAGCCATCTGACACACAGGCAGCTGCCCAGGCTGGGTAATGTATTGGCACACGCTGCACACAGAGCAGGCAGAATCGCCACATCTTAACAAACCACATGATGAAGGATAAGCACAGTCACAGACTGCACTTCCAGAGCAAACCAACCTAATGTTACAGTAACATGCAATTCAACCCCTGCTACTGCATCTCTTGTTCTATTTTTAGTGTCACAGAAGTTAATATCAAAAAGCATTGTAATATTTCTAACTGTTTTGCTGGGTGCTAAATAAATGCAAAGCACCAGAGTGGTCACCTAAGCATCTGACCAGAGCGGATAGCAGGGATAACCATATTTTTCAGGGAATAACAAAAATTATTTTATGGTGTCAACCTATACGGGTTTAGAACCGCTTTATTCATTATTCTATATATATGTTTACTATTACTTTTGTTGTAGGTATTAAACATAAGTATGTTAATTTGTTTCTCATTAGAAAAAAACCCAGTAGTCCAACTTAATACAAGTGCAAATTATATTGATTTCCAATAGTAAAGTAGGAATATCTAGGTTAACCAATGATCAGCCCCATACCTTTTGTATGATTATTCCACTGATGAGGTGAATGGAGGTTGCACACTAACTAAAAAGGATCCATAAACCTACCTAAAAATTACCTCTCTGCTTTCCACATTCTTTCCTTATCCCCATACAGTCTACCTACATTTCTTACCTTCCCTTTTTCTTCCAGATTCCAAGTCACTCTGCCCCAGTTAGCAGAGCTATGCCATAGTGAATTTTTTGTAGATGCTAAGCAAATGAATGAAAAGGAGAAAAATAATCTGCCTAAGCAACCAGCAGGCAGTGAGAGAAGCCATTGCTGGTCGGCTGGAAAGCCACAGGCTAAAACAGATCCCAGCTCTTCCCCTACACATTTTATCAGCTGCAGAGACTCTGCTGGCTCGGCTGAGATGAATGGTGCAGGGTTGTAAAACTGGCAACTTATAGCTCACGATGTGGGCAAGTGAACTATGAACCTTCAAGCTGGATGAAGTTAGAGATAAATGCAAGAGTGTCCTCAAGCGACTCTCAAGCTGCAGTGGCTGCAACAATCTGAATGTTGTTTAAAAGAGAAACTGAAAGCATAACATATTTCTGTTTATGTAAACATTAAGATAATAGGAGATTCATCACACTTCTTATCTGCCAAGATTGAAGCCTAATTTTGATAATTTGACATATTCCTTTCTAGCAAAACCAGCAAACTTATCAAAACTATTATACAGCCATTTTGCAACGTAATATTGCTGTGCTCTAATTGAAACAGAGCAAAACCACAGGTTAGATGCTGTAAGAACATTTTTTACCCCCTTACGATACACAGCCTTGGGGGAAGATAAAGATCCTGAAGCCTGACTGCCCCTCCATATTTGAATCCTGTCTTGTATTAGGTATTGATTGTTTGGGCCATAAAGAAAGAAGAAAAAAAGAGTGAACAGTGAATACATTTTCTTGTCATATACTAGATTGACAATTGTGTAGAAACTCTCTTCCTATGCAAAATCCTAGAGTATTTACTGTTTTGCCACACCTGTATTATGTAATGCTTTGGACAGCTCCAGCTTTGCAGGACTGTACAAGGAAGATTCCTACAGCAATCCAATCACACCAAGTACTGTAAGGACAGATAGTAAGGGTGCTCAAATAAGGCTATGCATAAATGAATCAAAAAAAATTGTGACTTTTATTAATGTTCTTTAAAATTGTGATAAAAATCACAATAAATGCATTAACAATTATCTTTTACTGAGTTTTTCACCTTCTGTCCTACTGCATGAAGCAAGAACTGTGAAAATGCTACAATTTTATCTCTGGTACAAGCTAGTCTTGAGTCTTAATGCAGGTATCTCAAATACTAGTAGGCACATTATTTAGGCTTGATAGATGAAGGACTTTCATACATTTTGATGTGCATAACCACTGCTAACACGGGTGGAAGCAGCTTTATCTGCATCTTAGACACACCAAATAACTACTAAACTACAGAAAATGATAAAGACACTGTTCTCAGGAAAATGAACAATAACATCAGACAAAAAATCTTACCTGGAGATAAAAAGGAAGTAAACTGGTAGAATATTTCAGTGTCCTTCTTTTGGCCACTATATCCCACAATACTGCCAACCTCTAGGGGAAAAGTCTTGAGATGTGCACCAGTGACTAGGTCATGAAGCTGCAAGACATTCTTCACATCATGCAGGTAGCACAAAACCAGGAGATTGGACCTCACACAAGCAACCCATTCTGCACAGCATGGAAAAGAAAAACAAAGCCACAGAAAATACAATTAAAAAATGTAAGAAAGAAAACAATCAGATGTACTCTGATCCTAAAATTCTTTAGCATACCTAAATGCATGCAGCAAAATATCTGACACTCACTGCCTTTAACTCTTAAATCTTTGTAAATGAACCCAAAATGACATTCTCTGGAAATGTATTAACCATGCTGCTTAAAGATAATTTATGCAGACACAGGAATAAAGAATTGCTTAATCAATATGCTTATGCATTTGGGATATTTATAGATCAAAACTGCCCTTAAATATCACATATTTCAATGCATAACCCAAGCAAAACATTTATCTTTGCCAGCAATACTTATGGAAAGTCATGAAAATCAAAACAATCATTATGATTTAGACAAACTAAACTCGTAAGGAAAAAAGACGTGATCCCATATTGCACATTGAGGTATAGAACCTAGATGTTACTATTAGTCTTGGTTCTATGGTTTAAGTAATCAGGAGACTGTTCTTGTAAGCAAGCCCTACTGGGTCTAAGAAAAGGGCTATTCTGGGGTGATATTCTCATCACGCCATTAAAAAACCCCCCATGTGCTTATTCCAGATGCTAATGTTGCTAAACAGCATTCTTGAGACTGTACAGTAATAGGAGCAGGATGCAGCACAGTGAACTCAATCCAGCAAAAGGACCCAGAACAAATCACCCTGCAGAGGTTCATTGCCTTTATGCTTCCCCTGGCAGTCCTAGTCCTAGTCCCACCTTGTCTGTGCAGCACTGCAGGAATGACAACTTCTGCTCCACAGAACTTTTCCCATCCTGAGTTTGTTCCTTGGAATAATTACTAGACATATGTGAATTTTTTTTCACAGCATGTTAATTTTCAACTTTAGAAAATTAAAACCAAATAAAATAAAATATCTGGGCTGGCAATTTCTAAAAATCTCTGTGGTTCTACTGACTATCTCCTTTCAATCTCCATCTCTATAGCCTGTAAAGTGTAGAAACTCTTTGGAGCTCCAGTTCACTCGTGATATATAATGTAACATATTGTCTCCTGTGCCATTGGCTTTAGATCTCTAGTGACAAGTCTATTTATTTACTCACACAGACAAGAGAAAGGCTGAAACATCTTAATCTCGCTCAGTATTTCTGTCATTTAAGAAACTACTTTGCAACAAAAGTATTTTAACTTCTCATTAATTCACAAATTGAATACAAGCCAGACAAAATACAAGCAAGGTGAAAAATTAAAGAAAGTATCCTGAAGGAGGTAATGTGGGACATTTTTATTTGTTTGTAAGACTAGGTGAGAAGGTGATTCTTAATTCTCTTCCAACTACATATGCACAACTTCTTCTCTGACAAGTCAGACTGGAAATCTAAATCATGGGCAAGGTACCAGTGTTGGACAATGGCTTTTTTTATCTGCTGGAAGCAAAGAATGAGGAGATGGAACCAAATGAGCAAGAAAACTGAGGAAGGACTGACAGGGGCACACTGTAATGCCAAAGCAGCACTGTCAGATGGAGAGTTTAATGAGACAACATTGGAGGAAAAAATATTAGAACATAAGTGACACTTTCTGTGCTTTAATTAATGCCTCCCCGGATGGGGGAGAGTTTTAGTGTCTTTGCTAGGAATTTAAGAGACGAATGGGAACTTCAACAGTCTCTGCTTTCACATAACTGTTTATTAAGTCTTATCAGAGTAAAAGAGTCACTAGCGTGACCCAGACACAGCACAGAGCAGAGAATGCAGGGAAAGCCCGCATTATCAAGATTAGACATTCGTTTTAAAGGTAAATTATCCAATAAAAACGTAAAACGAAAGATATTTTCACTTTTCCACTGATGTTCCATAACTCACTTTGTCACGTACACAGGAACTGCGGAATTCTTTATCCAATCACCTTAAACTACTTCTACTGCAGAATATGGGGGAATAGAAGAAGAAACAAAAGGTCTGGAGAACAACAACAATCCTCCATTTTGAAGTTTTTTACCTTTTCTCTATTTACTATATTAACAAACTCAAAGATCCTCAATTTTCACATAATCTCACATAACATTCTATCATCTAGTTCACACCAGTGTAGATTCTAATTCCCAAAGGGTAGGTAATTTTCTCCATGGGCAAAGACCAAAGACAGTGTTGTCCAGGGGGGTAGAATCCTTCAAAACAGGCAGAGAGATATTCTCTGCATTCTGGATTCCAACAATAAGCATGTAAAAATTGACAGAATTTCAGTTTTATGATATTTTATGTTATTCACATTTTAACAGCTCTTCCCAGTTTCCTCTAAGTCCTATAAAACCAAATAATTTGAATTCACAGAGTTGTAAAGAAGACAGTCTTATAAATGCATCTTTGCATATTCAGGTTCCAGAATAAAAGTTCTGAGTTGTATCATGTGCCCCTTCCATTAAGGTAACAAGTTTTTTCTGAATTGAAGGTCAAAACCCATTACTCTGAAAGCATACTATATACTTTCAGTTCTGTCATGACCCCTTAGAGCTCAAAGACCTTCAAATCATTTTAGCTTGTCTCTGAAGGACCAGTGAAATGTAATACTTGTCTTTCTAGACATATGAAGTCACATTTCAGAAACACCTAAATAAAGCTTTACTAATCCCCTCTTCCCAAACACCACCATATTTTCACATGGTTCATATTTTTTTTACCCTCAAACTTTCCAACTCCCTCATGAGCTTCTAGTCTAAATTTGGGTATTTTCTAACTACAGCCCCAGAGAACACTAACTGAAATTTCAGCCATGATCTGAAATAGTAAGGTAGAGCATAATATAACACTGTTTATAAATTAGTAATTGATGTGTAATTTTAGCTCTAGGGTGGCTAAAATTTCTTAAGTGAGGCTGGAGAACATAATAAACTTTGTAAGTTAATAGTTCTATTCAATTACATATTTTGAAATACAGAATCATTCTTGGCTGTATAAACAAGGAGAATATGTAGTAATTTAAAATATTTTTTACATTGTCATTGCACAAATTTGCCAACATTTTCAAGTGGTTTATTAACACAAAATATGAATTAAAAAGTTAGCATCCCAACAGTAACACACCTTTTTTGCATGCAGAATTAATGGCTCTGCAATGAGCATAAGATCCCATGAACTCCACTGGTATTCTCAGCAATATATATAATTAAAACGTCCAATTTTACTCCAAAATTACTTGAAAAAAGTTTCACAAAATGGCTTACAGACACTCTCAGATCAACTTCAAATGTATGTAACATTTACCTCAACAACAAAAAAAAAGGAATTTTAATTTCAAAATTACGTTGTGGCGATGCTTTATTTCCTCACTAATAATTTGATTAAGTAGTTCAGTTTAATGGATTTTTTCATTAAGAGCTGAAGTACTCTGTTACTTTGACTTATTATTATCCATATTTATGAAGAGATATTACTCTTTTTATTAAAAAGGTTCAATTGCCCAGGAGTAAGGCTGCTGGCTTATGTGGGGATTCCCGCTACTAAGGAACTAGCCTAGGAAGCAGCAATATTAACTCTCCATCACCTCTTCAGTTTACAAATTAGATGCTCTCAGCCAGGTGAAGATAACTGATGAGAAGACAATGCAAAATGTTTTTAAAACATTCCATGAGATTTAGGAACATAGCTTCTGTGTACAGTACCTGTATTATAACTGGTTTTGGTGCATTGCTAACTGCCTCCAAAACTTACAGTAATGGAAGCTACAAAGAAATATAAAAATCAGAATAGAGCAAAACACTGAAGCAGACTTGAAAAACCAGAAGAAGACACTAAGAACCAACACTTATATACACAGCAAGCTAAAACAATGCTGAATTATTAACAAGAGCTAGTTTTTGACTGCAAGTTTTAAGCTGAGTCTCTGCTATTCCCACACTCAGCACTGAGAACCACAGATACTGTTGGGTGTGTTGCATTAGCAGTCAACCTTTTGGTTTTGCCTGTGCAGTGCCGGATGCATCCTCTATATAATGGCCTCTATTTCATAGAAAGTTTTAAGACTGTGTGCTTTCAAATCTCCTTTCTAAGCCTGACATCATTGCTGTAGGCACCCTTTATAGACAATGGGGAGAAATAAACCATTGAACCATTTAGTTTGGATACCCTGCTCTGGGATACTGTGAATTGCTTGCTGAGCAGTTTCACTCACGTAAGTGGCGTTTTATAAAAAGCTAACTATCCGAAACCTCTCCAGTGTATAGGTCAGTTTATTTTCAGTTAATACCAACGAACAGAGCAGTTACTCTCCTGGTTACACCTAAACTTATTGACCTACCTACTTCCAACATCCATCAGGCACAGGATTTATATTATTGTACAATAAACACAAAGAGGTTGCCTTCTCCAACCTGAGCATCTTGCTTCAGGCATCAGAGAGAGATGAACACACTTGGAGGCAGTCCTAAGTAATGAAAGCAGGTGTGAAGAATTATATTTGGTACTGGCCAGTTCTCTCTGAAGATTACAGTGACCACTTGGATGACTACAATAGGTTATGTGCAATTCTTCAATAGCTAATTTTGGGCTAGAGGAGATACACTTCTTAACAAGGCCTAGAAAACTGAGCTCAACCATGTCTAGAACTTCTAGTTCAACCTTTCAGAAATTCATATACTGCTACTTTCCAAAAACTTTTTTTTTTATTTTGACAGTTGTCATTAGTCACAAGGCCACTAACTTGGCACCTGCAATGTTGCTATGAACAACTTTTTGAAATAGTTTCAGGGGAAAAAAGGGTTGAATCCTCACACTAAACATCTGTGCCACTAACCTTAATGACTTAAAACAGTTTTGATGACCTTTCCTTTCTGCAACAGTAGCTACAGCATGTTAAGTGCCCCAATGCACAAATGTCTTGGGGTGACTTTATGATGTGTATCCTCTATCGCTACTCTATGCCCACCAATCTTTTCTGTGCCTTTAAACAGAGCCTGAGAGGGACAGAGGAAAAACAAACTTTTCAAAGCAGTTGTTTCAAGGACACCGAGATACACTCCTCTGCTTGTGGCAGCAAGAGCAAGGGGGGGGAAAAACACCCTTGGGTCTTTTCAGCCAACTTTTCAGCTCTTTTCTTTTTCCGGCAGGAGACGGAGAGTTGAACTTTGTTTTCCTGGGATTTTGGTTTTTTCTTCTTCTCTTCTGGACTGTTTCAACAACATCTGAACACATCAGGAGACTTTTTCCTGGAGGCCTGGGGGGGGGTGGGCCCTCACCGACCCAGCTCCGAGGAGGAGAGAGACCACACCTACAGAAGGACTCGGAAATCTTCCCAGGTTTTCTCTCCACAGAGAGAGAGATTTTATTATTTAGCATTATTATCCTTTTCCTGTGTGTTTATTAAATAAACAGCTATTTATCTCTTTCACTTTCCTTCGAGGAAAATTTCTTTTTTTCCCGAAGGGGGAGGGGTGGTTGCAACCTGACTTCTATCAGAGGATATTTTCCTCCAAATTTGTCCAAACTAGGACAACAAACATGTTTTGACAGATGCAGGCTGAAATGCTGATGGAGAACACATCACACTAGAAGAGCCAGGCAGCACAGAGCTTCAGCAGGAATTGCTGAGTTACTTGCTGTACACTGTGCTTATGCATCCACTCAACGCATGTATTGTTGGGTGAGAATAATTAATGTATTTCAATGGACTGTCAAAGCCCCAGCTGCAAGACAGACCTGGAAGGTCATGGTGGTTTTTTTGGTCATCACAGACAGAGACCATAAACTTCAGTGTCTCTGCACATTAGCAGGTACCAATGCTGATCTCAACTAAAATGACCTGTAACCACGACTCAAGTCTACTTTTGAGTAGACTTGCAGGTAAAGCATGAGCAATTTACAGAATAAAACGTGAATAATTCTGAAACATGTAAGTAAATGTTGACAAGCCATCACAATATAAAGCATATGCCTTCCCACTGAGACCCCATCCTCAGTGGCAGCCTGTCATGTTAAAGTTAGTGGGAAAGCTTCAACCAGTTTCACCAAATCAAGGATTTGGTGCTTCTTTCAGACTTCCCTCCTGGCTTCACGACAGTGCCAAAAGACAAATTTCAGCTGCAGTAACTCTCCTCCCCATCTCTAAAGCATTTATGAACTAGTTAGCAGGTTAAAGGTATAAAAAAAAATACTATTTTTCACTCAGGAGTGCACATTGTAGCTGAGGGAACAGAACCATTTTACATGCACTGAGTTTAGGTGTGCAGGTGTGTACAAGGTACAGGGAGCACTGTTAGCTTTGCCTGTGCTTGTTAAATGGCCAACTGAGATTCAAGGAACTGCTCAAGATCCCTCTCCACATCTACAACACATTCAGGAATATGTCTTATTTCTCAGCCCTCCTTGCTCAGGAGATCTATTCTGCTTTTCACTGTCACAAGGAAAGGGCTGGATACTAACTGCTGTTCTCCACTCACCCCGCTCTACCAGTATTGAGCACTTTGGATGCAGTGGGGGGGTCTCACAGTTCTTAAAATGAATCATTTAACCTTCTAAACCCAGCAGGTTTATCCTGTGCCTTAGAACTAGGGTCGCAGTGTGTGTTATGGTCAGACTGTATTTATGGTTTCATAGCATAGTATAAAACAAACTCTTCAATTCAGCATGCTTCTTGCAGCTATGTGGTCATTTAAAGCACAAGTTCAATGTCAGATGTGAATCTCTCCTGTGGTTTTATTTCAGACTCCCCGAAAATTAAAACTAACATTTTATAAACAAACTCCAAAGGGAGGGAAATGAGTCTCATCACACTACAATATGCTCTGAGGCGCCCTCTTCAATTTAATTTAAAAATATCTGTCATTTATTTCTTCCCCTCAGCTCACAGAGTAGAGATCTAAATTTACCTCATCTCTGTGTGAAATCCCTGCTGAGAGTTGTAAAATGAAGCGTGCATACAACCTCACTGCAGGAATATGCTTGATTTTTCCCTTTATTTCCCAAATTATCTCATTTTTAAACAGTTCTTGAAAAAGAAAGGGTCAAAGCCAATAGAAAAGTCTATCTTAAAGATTATGTTGAGGAAACCAAATGACATTCACACCATCATGTAGGCATGTGTGTTTACTTCTTGGTTAGATTGTATTAGCTGTAGCATCTGTCTAAGAATACAATGATACTTTGTGGAACATCTCTTTATGCCAGTGATGGACACTGGCAGAGATTCTTAATTCTCAATCCTGAATTTATTACTTGTAATTAAATCTCTTTCTGTAACTACAGCTTTTATGAAATTTAAACTAAGTTAAGACACAGAAAGTAACAGGCTATGGCTTCCAGACAGGTCACACCAGAGTAGGATCCATGTATCCCAATAAAACACATTTGTGACATAGGGTATCACTAACTATAATGCTTATAAAGAAATACTAATACAGCTAAACTGCATCTTGTTAAAGTCACTCCCACTCATAAGTAAAATTGGACAAGCAGCAATACCCATTTACCCTCTGAATCATTAATGTCTTAGCTTTTGCAGAAGGAGCTTCATTACACTGTCGTCTCTTTACCACACAAATCAAATTCACTTGACTGCAAGGTTTTCAAGAATGAATTATTAACAGTCAGTTCTATAATTATGTCTTCTTTAACAAAGCTTGGAATGATTAAAAAAGTTTGACATGGAGACTGGCTTTCTTGCTGGCTACATCAAGTGAAGGAGTGAGGTTTTTTATTTATTCAGGACTACAACTTCCTGAACATGATGAAAATCCCTTATCTTGGTGCTAAGGATACAACACTAATCTGCAAGTGTCTGTCACAAAGAAGCAACTGAACAATTTAAATTTACTTTACTGTAAGATCTACTACAGATTTATTAGTTTCTACTTAAAACTCATCTTCTTATGGAGACTCTTTCATTTGTTAGTTTAATCCAATTTCTTTACATACCTCTCCAAAAAGCTAGAGAGAGAAGTAGACATATGACTGCCTATTCTGGCTTCACATTCAAATACAGTAAAAGATAATGACACACAACATATTCCTGAAAGTCACCCTGATGGTTTTATATGACAGATTATGTTTGCTTTCAAGTGTTTAAGAGATGAATGCCTGTTGGGTTTACAGTCTAAAGGCCAGTGTCCTCAGCAAACCCTGTTCATCTGAGCTTTCAATTTTTTAAGTGCAGTTCTTGTTAAGTCTGTACAGTCAAGGCTGTCATATATAAGCCATTAAATGAATGTTTTCATGCATGCATGCATTTTTTTTTGTTTGTGCATGAACACGAACTCATCACGACTTTGCCTTTAGCATGAAACCAAAATGGAGTAGAGTTAAATACCACAGTGAAGTGAAGAGCAGATCTGGCATTTATCTTACCTGGGAAGGAATAGATAGTCAATACCTACAGAGCCACTGATCAAAGCTCCTTTGGCTGCCTAGACCACTTTTCAGGTAAATCCACACATGGTAACCACATTTCATGTCAGTCACACCTTTCTATCTCATTCTGTTTAGACACTCACCATGTCCAACTCAATCCTTCAATTTGGTCCCGCTTTATAAACTGCTGTTCCTCATAACTTAAGCACAGCTTAACAGACTGTCAGTGAATTTGCACATGACCAAAATTAAGACTTGAAAGCAATTTTTCACTTACATCTATTATTAATTCTCTGCTTAGGACTTGAAACATACTTCATTTAAGATACAGGTTGTTCCTGATTCAAACAGTTCACAATCTTAAAAAAAGATTTGTGCCTCACCAAGCTCTAATTTGCTACATTTCCATTCACTAAAATTGTCTCAATATAGACCCCAGTCATTTGCAACATCACTACTATTCTGGATATGTTCAGAATCAACATTTATGTCACACTGGTACATCTAGGTTGTGGCAGAAATCACACAGGACACATTGTGAACTGCAGACAGAAATTAAGACTTTTGTTTTTAAGTGAGAAAAGCCTTAAGATGACTTTGAAATAGTAGTAAAATAGGCTTGTCTTAGTGAAGAAAGACAGAAGTCACTGTATATGCACATACCACATCACATACACAAAGAGAGCTCCACTCATTCCACAAAGCAGCTCTTGACTGGAAAAGTAGCACACATGAAGGAATTTGCATAAAAATTTATTAATAAAAAATTCAGAATATTTTCGAATAACTAATTATGCTAGTCAGATAAATCACAATTGTATCTTGTACTGTATGGAGAGCAAACTACATAAATGCACACTAAGCATCTGTCAAAAACAGCTCAGAGGAGGTTTTTCTGCATTATCTGAAACTAATTCTAAGCTTTCATAGAACCTTCTGCAAAATGATGGGATTAAAAAATACACCTTTATTTTAATTATATCAAAACCAAAGATTTATGTTTTGAGCTTGCTTTTATATTTTAAGAATTCCATGCTCTCCAACTTTCCTGAGGCTTTTTTTTTCAAGTATTGTTTACCCCTCTTATTCCAGGAACAAAAGAAAATCCTGTCTCAGATTCTCACCAATTCTGCTCAAACCATGCTGCAGCACAGCCAGATTTGCTCTTTCTCTTCTTTCTGCTTACAAAGTCCCTCTTGCTGTAATCCCTGGCTGTCTAGTAAATATTTATTACACTAACATGAAGCAGGAAAATACTTTCCCTCATTTCCTACAAACACAGAATTAAAACAAGGACAGATGAAGCAACTTCAGTAGGGCCACACAGGATGTTGGAGAGAGAGAAAGAGATATTCTGAATCATTTGCATCTCAGCAAGTCTTTTAATTGCAAATCCTAAACAAAGTTTAAACACAGGAAAAAAGCAAGAAGGTCTGTAAAAGATCATTCAACAGACTAATTACTGAATTAATTTGGAAAAAGCAGAACAGAAGCTCTTTAACTTGACATGAACTCTTACCTAGAACATCTTTTTCATGTTCAGGGACGAGAACTTTCCATTTGGATTCCTCTGGATCACTGAAGTCAATGTTGATTAACCGATAATTTGGAGAATGGCGGTTTGTCTTGAAAGTGAACACTGTTCCCTCATTGGTGACATACTCATACTCGGCCTCAAAGTTATCTATCAGCTTCACCCATTGAAGAATTCCTGCAAGATCAGACACAGAATGTCAATTCTTTCTCTCCTCAAACAAAACCTTTCAACACCTGAGGGCAAGGCCTTCCTGACAATTGCTGTAGGCTCTTTCTCGAACAATGGCGGCGACCAGAAGTAGTACAGCTAAGGAAAGGCCAAAATGCATACCAAGTGGAAAAATGCCAGTTCACAGACATGTTAACGTGACTGGTTTTGAGGAATTTTTAGCAAAATACACGCAGCATACTTTCAGAATTCTGGCTAGTATTTCACCAGCTTTCCTAAGGGGCTGTTGGAGAGCTCAGATGTTTGCCACAGAAATGCTTCTACCACAGCGGCTGCTGAGACGCCAGTGCTGTCAAGCACATCAGGTTCTCGTCAAGGGAGTTCACAAGTGCCCCCTCCTACAGACTTCGAATGAAGGGCTGCAGCTGAGTTGAAAGACTGCACTAAGCTTTCAAGCTCAATTTTATTTTTAACAGCTTTTCTAAAATTATTATTTAATTATAAATAATAATTTGGGGATTTTAGTTCCTGCAAAAAAATTTACTTTGAATGGAAAGTTTTCCATTCTCCTTAAAAGCCCAGAACTTCCTACAGAAGAGAAATGATGCTATTGGAATGAGTACAATAGACTTCAACATGAGGAATTTCCCTTTCACCTCAGAAACAACATTCCTGAAATGCTGTTCTGCAGAAGCTCGTCACCACCAAAGGACAACTACAGTTAGCTAAAACATCAGGGTTTGTGAAGAATGAAATTGCATTTTCCCTATCAAACTCCTCGAATATCACACTCAGTAAAAGAAGTGGACTTCTCTCAAACATGAATTACCTCAGTTTCAGACTGTGGTACAGAGTGGGTAGTACTGACTCAACCTGGAGATGGGATTTTAAGACTCCACTGCTTTTTATTCACATTTTCCTGTTTTTCAATAGGTTGAGAGGCTAGTAGAAAGAAAAAGCATCAAGGCTAGATAAGGTATGCAATATATTTGTTATATCTACAACCCAAGCTATCATCCAAACATACTATTTTAAGTATCATACATTAGCTATGCTGAAAAATCAGAATCCATATTGATATGTGAAACTAAAGCTCTTATATCTTAAAATAACATTTAGTGTACTGTCTGCCACTTTCCTAAAGCTACAAGTTGGGTCTTTGCTTTTAAAGTATCAACAAAAAAAACCTGTTCATAAATCTGTTTGTGAAACTCTATAATGCAATGTTTGCATCAATATAAAAGCATTTGAGCTTATTTTATAGTATTAAAAGCTGAGCAGAATAATGCAAGTAGATCATAGCTGAGCTGTAATTACTGTAAATAAAAAAAAGAAAGGAATAATTGAGGAAGCAGTAAGATGACTAAGGTCATTTAAAACCCATTAGATGTAATAACAGAGTATAGTCAGGCCTGGTACATTCATAAAGTTTGTATTTCTTAATTGCCATTTTGGTTTAAGGAAAACTTCCCTGTCTCTTCATGCAAAGTGATAGATAAGCCAATTAAATTCTACTTTGCATACTGCTGTAACACAAACTTTCCAGATAATCCAGTCAACTTAGTATCCTGAGTGAATACATTGCCCAAATTTTGATTTTTGCTGAGATCCAAAGTTTTGCTCTTCTCAAGAGATGTCATGTTGAAGAAAAATCCTGCTAAGTCATTCCAGTTGCTGTGAGTTCTACAGAGAAAACCTGCTTTGATGCCCAGTAAAAGCAAATCCCGCCTACAGTGAACCCTGATAAACACCAGTGAAACCATTTCAAGATCCCAAGTCAGATGCACAGGCATTTCAGTAAATAAAAACTTTAACTCCAGAGTAACACCATAACAATACTGGTATCTGACAGAATGAAACCATTAAACTGAAGAGCAAGACTTCATAAAAAGGAATTGCCAAACTGTTGAAAACGTCCACTTTTTTAATGGTAAATGTGCACAATAGTTGTAGTCTCTATGAGTGCAACAGAATTTGGATTCCATGAAGAAAAAGGACAATAATGTGACATTAGGGATTTGCGTTGCTTCATTGCGACTCATACATCCACTCCCAGATGAACAGCTAGTAAAAGAGTGAGAGGGTTGATGTTCTACAGGGGTACACTTAGTTGTTATTATACAAAAACAAGAGCATCCATCTTATTAAAGTGGCTTTTACGTAGTCCTTAGAAAACAAATACTGCTGATCAATTACCTCTAAACCACTGTCTCACTGAAGTGGTTAAATACGCCAACATCTAATCCAGGAACAGAGGCGGTAACGAGGCAACTACAGGCAGCCCTTACATCAGACACATCATTACTGCACAGGGTATGTGCTGTAGTTTCTCCAGTGAGAGGAGGAAACCCTCTGCCATGACACAGATATCAGACATAAGAGGATGCTTCTTTATGGCTGGTTGCAGGTGACCTGGTTGTGGCTGTGACTGAAACGATGTTCTAGCATTGCCTCAGATCCTCCTGCTTAGGTCTCTCCTTTGGGCTAGGAATAACAACCTGGTGACAAACACAGGCAGTTCACTGGGCACTAATATGGCTGGAAAGTGATGGGGACTGACACCATTTCTCCCCAGCTCATGCCACTGGCAACACCAAGAAGGGACAGGCCCATAGAGCTCACTAGCATGGCACTTGCCCCCCTGTCAAGCACTCTGGCCTTGCTTCTCAGTAACAAAAAGAACAGTTAAGTCTGTAAGTTATGACTTCAAAAAGTACTTGAAAAACAAGGTGAAGCATGGACATTCATTCCATTCTTCACAGAAAGACAGGAGGAGACGGAGGAGTTGAAGAACTGGATCTTGATAAGACACTTACAGGTTTAACCAGCAGCCCTCTGTGAACATGTGTCTTTGAGGAGTCACTGATAAGTGGCATTTGTACAGTCTAAAGCTACTCTTAACACCTGAACCACTGAAGACTTCAGTTTAATCCACATAAGCATACAATGAGACAGATTTATTATATATAGGAAAAGCATGAGAGTTTCCTGTATACTGCTGCTATACCCTAGTCCCTTCCCCTGCCAGTCCTCCTATTAAAATACCTTGCTGAAAAGATACAGATGGTTTTGCCGATATACTTTATGCCAGTTATTCATCATCACATAACTGCATTACAATAGGAACTGGAGGTAGAATTCAGTGGACAATAAAGCCATGCCACACAACAGAAAATCATAATCCTACAGAGCTAGGCTTCTGCAAAGGACAAAAGCACCATTCAGTGTACAGACAGAAATTTTAAACAGTTTTTGGATCCATGAAAGATCAAAAGAGAAATTGTATCAGTAAGCATGACAGAATAAGCCCTCAGTCTTGTACTGGCGTCTGAACGTAGTAAAACATTCCTTGGTCTACTGAGAGCTCTGTGTGATGAAGCAGGTCTGTAACTGAATGATGACAACTACAGGAGAAGGAAAAGCTAATCTGAACAAATTGATGACAGCATGAATTACCACAAGGTCTTGTTACCAACCCCCTTTAGACAGAAACTATAGAGTTGCTGAGAGTCACTGTTAATCACTTCACAAAATGTTCTCAATACTTCCATATTTCATGTTTCATGGAAAGGCTAAACAATCAATTCATGGCAAATTACCTCTTGTCTGTGCCTGCTGGAGAGACAGGGTTTAACAGTAGGGTTATCTGACACTGTGAAATAAAGTTTTCGAAACGCAAACACTTGCATTTGGCTTTTTTCATGTGCTCTAGCAATCAAAATTATCAGATGAATATATAAATGTTCATCTCCATAAATTCCATTCTGTCTTGACATTTTTTGCAAGACAGCTTTTCTAGAAATGGGGCAGTGCTGAGAAAGCTCAGGAAATGAAACAGGAGGTTTGGCTCATAACAACAGGACAGGTTTTCTAACCCAAAGAATGATGCCACATTTTATTATGGTACACACATTAAGTAAATAAACTTCTACTCAAGGAAAGATAATGATTTTTTAACTCCTAGATTTTCATAGAATTACAGAATATTTGGGTTGGAAGGGATCTTAAAAGCCATTTAGTTCCAACCACCCTGCCATGGACAGGGTCACCTTCCACTAGACCGGGTGCTCAAAGCCCTGTCCAACCTGGATTTGAACACCTCCAGAGATGGGGCAGCCACAACCTCTCCAGACAACCTATTACAGTGTTTCACAGTACTAATCCACACTAGGTTTTACATTCAGTAGAAGACAGATAATCTCAAGGTACACAGCATAGATCAGATTGGAACAGACTGTTTCAGGGCCTGTGTGACACGTTCATAATATATTCTGGGAACTGAACAGCAGAGTCCTTCACTCAGACATCTACTTCCACATCAGAATCTAACTTCTTTTTGAATCATGCGATACTCAGCTTGCTCTCAAGCCCTTGTTCTGAGTCAGGCAGCTAGGGAAAAGAACTCAGGGCTTTCTTCCTCTTTTTTCTTCAAAGCCACAAATATTTAATTGTCTCACTCTGGTCTCCAAAGGCAAGAGAGATTTTCAAACAATTTGGACTCTCCTTAAAAGCAAGATCTCTCTATGTCTTGTGACCTGACTTCACTTATAAACATCTGAGGGAGGTAATACTGGAAAGGAGATATTAGGATGTTCCCGAAAGGAATGTAACTTTTGTGTTTGTATTGAGAGGGTACCACTCATTTTGCAGATGATGGATGACAGCTACTTAATGATCATGGAAAGTTAATGTATTTGCCATCTAAAATATAAACAACTGGAAGGAAGCAATATTAATTCCTTTGAGTTATAAAGTTCAGACATGTCAAGATATAATCAAAGATTAATTCATAAGAAAGAAATCAAGCACTTTTACGAGCAGACATTTCTCAATCAGTTTCAAGGCTCCAATTTTACTTCCACTGGGATAATCGCTCAAAAGACAGGAGAATTGATATGATTCATTTTGAAACAGTTATAGCTTATGCCCTCAGACAGCAGAACATAGCAACAGAAAAGCAGGCATCAAAGGTAATCTCTCTCCCTCACACTACACTTTCTCTAAAATAAACAAATAAAAGCACAAATACCTCATCTAAAAAATAACTTCATTATGAATACTATTTACCCTGGTGGTGTCCAAAGCCAGGTTGAATAAGGCTTTGAGTGTAACTTGGTCTAATGGGAGGTGCCCCTGCCCATGGCAGGTAGGGTTGGGACTGGATGATCTTTAAGGTCCATTCCAACCCCTCAACATTCTGTGATTCTGTGGTTTATAAATGTAATGTCCAGTCAAACAGTAGCACCATGAAGATGTCCTTGCTCAAATGAAGAGCAAGCTATTTAATTTCATAGAATAGTTTGGGTTTGAATGGATCTTTAAAGGCCATCTGTGCCAACTCCCTTGCAATGAGCAGAGACATCTTCAACTAGATCCGGTTGCTCAAAGTCCCATCCCACCTGAATTTAAATGTTTTCAGGAATGAGGCATCCATCACCTCTCTGGGCAACCTGTTCAAATGTTTTAACACACTAATTGTAAAAATCTTCTTCCTCATATCTAATCTAAAGCTACGCTTTTTTTTAGTTTAAAACCATTACCATTTTTTGTATGGCAACAGGCCCTGCTAAAAAGTTTGTCCCCATCTTTCTTACAGACTCCCTTAAAGCTGTGAGGCAGCAGCAAGGTCTCCCTGAAGCCTTCTCTTCTCCAGGCTGAACAACCACACCTCTTTCAGCCTTTCCTCATAGGAGAGGTGCTCCAGACTTCTGATCTTCATCATGGCCCTCCTCTGGACCCGCTCCAACAGGTCAATGTCCTCTCTGTGCTGGGCATCCCAGAGCTGGATGCAGTGTTCCAGGTGGGGTCTCATGAGAGCATGGCAGAGGCACAGAATCCCCTCTCTCACCCTGCTGGCCCCGCTGCTTTGGATGCAGCCTAGGATACAACTGGCTCTCTGGGCTATGAGTGCACATGGCTGGGTCATGTCCAGCCTGTCATCCACCAATGCCAAGTCCTTCTCAGTCCCAGCAGGGCTGCTCTCAATCCCTTCATCCTGCAGCTTGCATTGATAAAGGGGGTTACCCCAACGCAGGTGCACCTTGTACACGACCCTAAGGAACTTCATGAGGCTCCCACGGGTCCATTCCTTCAGCTTGTCCAGGTCCATCTATATGGTATCCTGTCCTTCAGGTGTGAAGCACCACTCGGCTTGGGGATGTCTGCAGACTTGCTGAAGGTGCACTCAATCCCATTGTCTATACAGCACCTCTTCCAGTACGGGACCCCATGTGTATGGTCCCATTAGAGCATAGACACTCGTCACCCATGTCCATTGGGACATTGAGCTGTTGACCACTACCCGCTGGATGCGATCATCCATCCAATTCCTCATCCACCCAAGAGTCTAACCATCAAATTTGTATCTCTCCAATTTAGAAAGAAGGATATTGTAGGGGATCACAAATGCCTTACAGAAATCCAAACAGATGACACTTCGTAGTGCTCTTTTTGTGGCTAATTTTATTTATTTTTATTGCTAATAATTTGCCTCCAAAAATAAATACATATAAAATATGTATTTTTACTTATATTTATGTATACATACAATTAAAAAATACAGTGAAAGCAAAAGTCTTTGAAATTGATATTTAAAGGGATATGAAACATTTTTTCTTAAACACTCTATTGTTGATCCTTCCACGTATTTTTCAGGACAACTAATTTTTTTCCCCCTATTTGTTAGGATACAATAGGCTTGTTTTGATGTTCATTTCTGAAACTTTTTTTAAAGTTACTTTTATCACAGAAAAGTTCTTCAAAAGATGGAAGAGTATTCTCCCTCCCACCACATTCCACTTTATAGCTGATGTCTGCTGTTGCCTCACTATCTCTTGTTCATTTTCATTACAAAGGTTTTGATCCACTTTTTCAGGCTACACAGCACATACTGACTCAGCCCTTTGATGTTACTGTATATAGCACTGTTCATTGCTTATTTATTTATTAAGAGAGCCTGATAAATTGCAAGACTAAACTAAAACACAAAAGGCCAAACAATCCTATTTTCAACACTGAAGTGAACAAACATCACCTTTTTCCACCTGCCCTCAAGCCACATACATGCTTTCTTCAGTGTGGGGAAAAAAAGAACAATCTTCTAAACAAAGAAACAAAAAAACTTCTGACTGATAGCCTTGCTCTTACATTCTTTCTTGCAACCTTTCTCTGCCAGTCTGGTACAAAGCAGTTCCAGCTGACAATGACTAAGCAACCAGCAAGCTGTGAACTTCTGTGTTTTCTCAATTTTTCTCACATCTTTTCAAGCCAGTGGTTCTCAAGTATTTTCCACTAGCTCCTATTGCCCTACATGTGTCCTCCCACTACCTCACACTGCTCCCACCAGACACAAACTACCAACCTCCAAGCAGCCCAGGACCCAAGCATTAGAGCCCCTACCACTGCTCTCTCTCTGGAAATCCTCATACCTCCTACTTTAAACAAACCTGTCTTTAGCTTCCCTTCCAATCCAACAACTCAGGTGTGCTTTAACATTAGCCAACCCTCTCAGCCAGCTTTTTGCATTCCAGAAATCACTGCAGCCTTTCATTAAGGCTATGGTTCTATGTGCCCAGAGGTTATAAGAAGAGCCACCTCTTCTGCTCCCCATGCTGGTTTATATCCTTTCCTTTTTCCCTCTGTTCTCATGCTTCAGGTCGCCCGGGAAGAGCAAAGTGGGGCTCTGCCCAGAGCTCTGAGTCAGTAACTCATAAAACAGTTCTACAGCGCTCACAAGAGGATCCTGATTTTTTTATTAGGCTTCCTAGCTGCTACCACAATACAAAATAAAGAAAAACGTCAATATTAAGGACAACTTCAACAAGACCAACAGGCCATGTTATGCTGGTTTAAGTTCATAGCCAAGGGTGATTAAATAGCTTTCATTTATTTCTTGTTGCACACCAACAGCTTGGTGCTAAATTCCTTCTCCACTGCACCAAATCATATATTCAAAAGAGTAAACAGTCAAGGCTGACAATCTAATCAAAAAGAGACAATCTCATTTCTCAAGAAAAGGGAAAAAACAAAATTATTACCAGCCACAAAAGCACGAAGAGACATGCTACAAAAAAACCCCACTGTTTCTGCCGTTTGGTTGGGGGTTTTTTTTGGTTTGGTGTTTGGTTTTTTTCGGTTCATTGGGTTTTTGTGTGGTTTTTTTTTCTTTTGTTTTGGGTTTTTTTTTGGTACAGTGTACAAAAAGGTTTGCTAATATATAATTGCTTGATTACTGTGTATCTAGCTGTTTGGCTACTATGAGGCATTTTCAGGTATAGTAAGAACAGTTAAGCAAGGTGATTAATGAGAGAAGTTTTCTTGTTTGACTGGTTCAACAAACAAGCAAACCTGAGTGCTGTCTTTATTCTGGAAGACAAGTTTGATAAAATAGCTACTAAAAATTGTGCCTTACAGTGCTCAGCTACTGGGTAAATATATGTGTTTTTAAAGAAATACTTAGCATTAGATCACTTTTAAATGTTTGTTACAGGAGTCAGGAGTTGAAAAGCCTACTAGCAGCTTAGCAAGATAAGTAGGGGAATCTGGAGTCTTGAATGAGGGATAACCTTCTGGACACGAACCCACAGTGTTGTCCTTCCTGACCCAACAGGCACTGCACACCCGCTACTGATTCATAAAACAAAATTATACCATACCAGTTGGCTATGGTTGGTACCATATCAGTTGGCTGACACAGTGGTCAAATCCAGACAAGAATCCCATAATTTTGTCCCTGATCTTTCTAAACCTCACCCTACAATGAACTGAAGAGGCAAGCACCAAGGGAAGAGCTCCCATATCCACAGTTACTTGAAACAGAGTACAGCAAGGGAATTACCCCAAAAGCCTAAAGAGCAGCCAGCTGTCTTCTCCCAGTGGGGTCTTCTCACAGCACTGTCTTGCCACAACACTGTGAATTATGACCACAGGTCTTGAGAAATGCAGTACTTGTAAAACACTGATATGAGATAATGAAAACTTTTTTAGAAAGTGTGTTTCGTTAAGTTAGTTGTAAACATAAAATTCCAATCAGTAAACCCGGCCATTTCTAACAAAGAGTTTTGTCACAAAAACTGTTCCACAAACTGGGCTAACCTGGTAGGATTCACAAGAGGCCTATGATAGTAGGGGAGGAGAGGAAACAATATCTCCCCAAATCTCTTTATCTTTTCAGACCAATTTAAAATCCCCATTAAAATGAAGCTATTACGTATTTGTCATAGGTTACTTACCACGGTGATTTTCTATTCTAAAAAGGAGCATTCTTGGCACAAGTAGCTCACAATGGCCCACTTAAAAACCTAGCAAACAACTCGAACATTTGAAGAGGAAAATGACTCAGTCTGTATACAGTAGAAGCTCTGTGAAGGGGGGAAGCATGAAGAACATTTTAGCTAACCTGGGAGGCAGAAAAGATGCTCAGATGCTCCCTGTACAGTTCATGGAAAGAAACAGAAACACTGCTGTGTAGATTATCTTCTGGGGAAAACAATCTGACAAGGATTATCGCAGGAGACTGCACTGCAAATTCGATTAATCTACAGCTGTTGACAAAAACATCATGCCATACAGTAAAGGGGGAAGACCTATCGGCACACCTGAATTTTCAGATGCAGTTAAATCCTTTTAAGTTTCCTAAACATTTAGAAATAGGCTTCTCTCATTTATTAGATGGGATCTCCATTCAGAGACAAGATTTCCCACTCAACACAGGGCAAATAAACTTCCACTGAACCACAGCCTGAGAAATACATGAAGAATCAATGAATGCACAGGACACAACTTCCTACAGTACAACCGAACTAATAAAATGTCGTGCTTCCAGAGAGTCTTTGATGACATCATTATCACCTCACTTATTGTTTAAAGGGAGAATATGCAAAAAGAAGCAACAACTCATGCTGTGCAGGAATGAAATGCATAAACTCAAGATTACTAAAGCAATAATTAAGCGGCAAATATCAGACAAACCATGTTTCATAAAAAGTTAACTTGTGAGAAAGTTAAACCAGAGATTTCCAATTCATCAAAGCAATTTACTTTGGATTGTTAGCAGAATCATTCTGTTCCATTTCTTGGTGATTCTTGTGGAACAACCTGAACCTTCCGTTTCAGTGTCTCAGATTGAAAAGGTGCAAATTTACTTTTTTATTTGTATTGTCTAGACAGACAGCAAAAATGGGATAGGCATGTAATTGAGCATAAATATGGAAGAATTTCACAATTTAAGAAGGCAAAAGAGGGTTTTACAGTTTTGTTTTTTTGATTGAATGTGCTTATCTGGTTGGATTAATCTATTCAAAACAGCCACAAACTGTTCAATTTATTTGAAATTTAAAAAGAAAATATTTTCTTGCTATAAAAACATGCCATGTATAAATAACAGCAAAAATGGAAGACTACACATTTCCTTTCACCTACTGGGGAAAGAAATATCTGAACTCCTGTAAGCTTGTTATGGGCTATATTGTGTTGCTTGATGACTCCCACAGTAGCTGACTCATCCCTGAATTCACTGCCATCTTCCAAGTACTATCAGGCAGATATTTATTAAGCATTTTCTATTTCCACACATGAAACATACGGTTTAATTTTGCACTCTTGTTTCTTCTTTCTTTTCCTAAGATAGATACCCCCCTTATCACCCTGCTTCTCCACTCTACCCTGCAAATTTAAGTAAAATAATTCAACCAGCTACTGGGCTCTTTGAGGGAAAAGGACTTTTTTTGTCTCTCAGACAGACAAAATAAAACTTTATTCTGAGCAACCAGGTCTCTTAACATATAGGTAAAAATATTTTTAAGAAATTGTGCCATGTTTCTAATCTACAGTAAGTTAGAAACAAAGCCCACAAATGAGCTAGCCAACCTTAATTTTAACAACCCTTAAGTACAGCACATTTACTCTTTCTAAATGATGACTTTACAATACAAATAATTTCAGAACTATGAGAAATTTGTTGACACGAGACTTGAAATATTTAATGAGTATTTAATTTCCCATATGTTCAGCTGTGTGCTAGACTAGTTCAGGTAAATCAAACAAGTCCCCCAAAATGAAAATAATAATGAAAAACTAAATCAATATAGTCTATACATGAAAGAGAAGACTTAAACTTTTATTCAATCATATGAAATCTGCCACCTCACAACCTCTCCATATCCAGTGCAATATTGCCAGATTGCCAGTTTTCCAAATTTTTAAGTCCTCAGTGAAATAAGAAATATTATAAAAACAATAACTTTTTCTAAATAAGCTGTACAACATACCATCAAAGGGATCCAAACTATGAATCATTTCATGGAAACACAAATGGCTTTCACTGAATGCAAGAGCCTCAACCTAGAAACAATACTGCTATTCAGTACAAGAAGAGTTAGTAACAGGTTAACTAGCCTATGAAATATCTATGACAGGAATAGTTTATTATTGTGATCCCTTCATAGTTGAGGGAAGTCCTAACCTTTGTTTTGCTCCATCCAGACAAGAGAAGTCAGGTCTGCCTAGTCATCTTTGCTGCTACAGCCAGGATGCTGCTGCAGAATGACAGCATATTGAGCACCGGAGCTTCTACAACCATATTGTGGCTTTAGTCCATAAATACACACACGTGCGTTTATCTTGACCTGCTGCTCAAACAGGACTTAAATTCTGAAGTATCTCAAAGAAATTAAACAGTGTAGAGGACACTTCTATATAACCAGCCTCTGTGGGATTTTAAAGGACAGGTCCAAACACTGGAAGTGATATAAGGAACACGGATGTAAGAAGTCTATTACAGAAGGAAGAAAAGAAAAAGAAGAGGGGAACAGAACAACCTAAGTACAAAATTACTACAAGATTGTTTGTAACACCACTTGTGTCCCTTCAGTTCTGAGGTACATTCCACACATTAGGTCCTTTCCCTTGATAACTAGCTCTTACTTTCTTTCTCTTCATTACAAAACCATAGTCCTGTCTCTTGACAGAAGCTTTCCTTGGTCAATCAGTTCCAACAATCCAGGAAGCAGTTTAGTCAGTATCACCTTAATAAGGTGTTACAAACATAAGTAACTAAGAATTCAACGGTCATTTTCAGCTTTCAGTTCCAAATTCAGACTTATTTGCACCTCTGTCTTCAGCAAGCATCTCTCTGATGTAAAAGCATTTTGACTGAAAAAAATCAGAGCCTCTCCAACGTTATTTCACCTTTTCTTTATGGTCACTAAATTGGAGTTTCACTGTCAAATACTCTGTCCTTAAAACAGCATCTCTATCAGATGTGTTACCCGCTAGATCCCAGGCTACCTATAACATCATCCATTTTCTTTCATTTTTCAATTTCCCTCATTCCCTTTTTGCCAGTCAGTACAATTTCTGAAATAACTAATATTCATTCAAGTAGTCCTGAAACTAGTTCCCTTTTTCTTCTGACATCTTCTTCACAAACATCTGTCTTAATCAGATAATTTTCCCTCTCCCCTCAACTTTGTACTTTTGTTCAAATGCCACAGGAGAGATGTTGCTGCTTTAATTTTTTCAAGTTGCTTTCAGTTCTGTGGTATTTCCCTTTTCCTTTTCCTCTCTTTAATCTTAGAAGCATGTGAGCTACATGGGGACCTTTTGCAATCAGCACAGGGGTCCAAATCTGTCCAGAGAGATACCTGTATTTCACATGGACTGAATCATCCTGAAGGAGCACAGGAGAGCAGAAGCCTCAGCTAATGGTCTAAACAGGTACATTCATCATCTTATCACATCTACAGTCCGGAGGTGATTCTCACTTTACCTCCAACACAGAATTTGGCAGTGACCAAAGTCCTTCATTACAGCATAAAGTAAGAAAATTCATTAATCATCTCATCCGCTTTGGGTCTCAAAGCAGTCAATGATGTAACAGCTGCTGGATGAACAGGTGGCTTAGAGCAACTTTGCCTTGTTATCACATACCTAACTCAGCTAGTAGCCCATTCAAGATAACAGGTTTACAAATTTAAAACCAAACAGCATTACCCCATTTGTCCACCTCATAGGTCCTTTAAATCATACACCTCCCTATCAGCCAGTATTACTTGCCTGTGATATTCCAGTGCATTTTCCAAGTTATAGCTGTTAGACTTTATTTCAACTCTGAGAACACAGTCGTCTAATGCACTGTGAATTGATCTATGACATACAGCTGGCACTTCTGGGAAAAATCAGATTAGAAAATAGATTGTTTAAGGAGCTGTCTAGAAATGTAACTGCGCTTATAACTGCTCCTTCTAATCCACAGGTGGGTTCTGAAATTTCATCATCTCAGGTCACTGCAACCTCCCAGTGATGACAAAGCCCTGCTGAACACCTTAATGATCCAAGTAAACAGATGCACAGGAAGGGTGAATCTTAAAAGTCCTCTTAAGAGAGTGCAACACATAAATAGAGTCTTGTATGCAATAAAGGGACACAAGTCTCTGAACACTGGAAATAGTGGAACCTAGTGGTGTATGGGTTTGTATAAAGTCATTTGACATTCTAACTCAGTTTATATTACTATGGAGTGTCATCCAAGAATTCACACAGGAGAGAGATGTTATGAATATCAAAGTTGGAAGACAATCTTCATTGACTTTCATACCTCTGATAATCCACAGGGGAGAGAACTTTGACTGAAAGTGGCTTAAGTCTAGGATGATAAAAATTTCTTCTGAAGCCTTCTCCACATCTCAGGTATCCATAAAGGCGCTCATTTGAGTGAATTTTCAGTGTATAACAAGATTAAGTTTATGCCACAAGCTTATGTTCTCACCTCTGCCTGGCCAACTGAGCTCCCATACATTCTTGTGAGAGTTGGACCACCGGGACTCCTGCCTTATTCCATTACCACTGATTGCATTTGGGAGCCAATACCTCAAAAAGCAAAGTCAGATTAAGCATCTCTTATTTCTGTAGAAAGCAGGCTGCAATTAAGGAACAGGAGACATTCATCCATACACATCCAAGAGAAAAACCAATGATTCAGCAGCAATTCTAGGTTACCCCATTCTGTACTACTGCTGCACTGTTGTCCACCTGATTAAGCAAGGCAAAAGTATCCTTGCAGGTTAGACAACCCAGTAAACAGAGCTTTAAACCACAGAAACAGGAGAAAGAGATTTCTCAACAAGTAAGGAAGATGTGGATGGGGTAGGCAAGCCAAGGGCTTAGGTAATAAGAATGAAAGAGACACAGCAATCAACAAAACAGAGCTGAAGTGGAATCTGAGCATAGGCATGTAAAGAAGAAGTGCCTGCAGAACAGCCTCATGGAGAAAGCTCTCAAGCCTGTACTGAGGAATCAGCATGCCTGGGTGCCTGCTTGAACTGCCTGCTTGAACCGATGCACACAACATGGGAACAAACAGGAGGAGTTAGAAGTCTGTACGCAGTTTCTGGACTATGACCTCATGGGGATCATGGAGACATGGTGGGATAGCTCACAGGACTGCCATGCTACATTGGATGGATAAAGGCTGTTTAGTAAGGACCGGTTGGCAAGGTGAGGTCTTTTATGTGAAAGAACAGCTGGAATTTGTGAAGTTCTGCCTTGGGACAGCTCAGGAGATGGTCAATAGCTCATAGGTTAAGATTAACAGGCAGACCAGCATGGGTACTACTGTAGTGGTATATGCCATAGAGCATGTAGTAGTAGTCTACTGTATATAGTAGTATATGCTACAGACTTCCTAATCAGGAAGAAGCAGACGGTGCCTTCTTCAGACAACTGGAAGAAGATTCATGTTGACAGACCACTCTCCTTATGGTGGGAATTCTAGCCACTGTGATGTCTTCTGTGTGGAAGGACAATGCAACAGGGCTCAAGCAATCCAGAATTCTATAGTGCCTTGATGATAACTTCCCAAGGTGATCATGAAGCCAAAGAAATAAAGGTGCCCTGCCTGACCTGATATGTACAAACAAGAAAGAACTGGATGTGCACGTGGAAGGTGCTGGCAGCCTTGGCTTAAGTTTGGTCGTAGACAAGTCAGTAGTATTGTACTCTCTTTAGCCTGAAATATTCTGTTAATAAACAAGAGAAGAAGTTTCTTCAGATACACTATTCAACACAGAGCTACTTCAATATTTATTCTGTTTCGAAAGTTTCTGAAGAGAGAAGCTGCAAGTATCAAAAAAGCTAAGTTGTGTTCTATACAAAACACATACTGAGGAATACCTTTCAGTAATCCAATACTCTGGAAATAACAAAACCACCAATCAGTAAACCAGCTAACTATGCCAACCTTCAACAACAGCCATATGGAGTAAAGTGCCATACTTTCAGCTCATACCATTGCGGCTACAAAGCCCAATACACAAAACCAAAGGCTACTCCAACTAGAAGGCAAGGAAGGAGCATTTCATGAAAGCGCATTTGAAATACGAGTGGACGCTTCTGCTGTAACAACAATGGTGCTACCAAACAACACTGGAGGACTTTTGTGTATTTCCTAGTATTAGACATAGAAAAGAAATGTTATCTATAAGCCAGTTACTTTTTGCAAAAAAATGCTATCAGCGTTTGTAGCGACATATATGAAATTTTTAAAATATGAAAAAAAGTTTAAACATGGAAAAGTATTACTGGTGTAGAATGAAATGGAACATACACTGGTACGGCTGCTTATACTATGCCAATTTTTCCTTGTGACCTTTTAAATAAGCTACAGAACTAAGAACGGAGTTTTTCATCTACTGATACATAACAGAAAATGGAATGCTAGCAGTGCTTATTTTATCCATAATTTATCATTTTATCCTTAATTTCTCCATTAAGGTAGCTAAGCAACAGACATATTTAAATATATATATATTCATTCAAACATAAAGTATTTCAAATTTTATTTTGTCTTAAAAGGAAGCAAAACTTACAAAGCAACACATACCTGATATACCCTGAGACTCTTTCTGTAGATCACAGTACCACAGTCTGTTCACTGGATCACAGCCTTCTCTGATAGACAGCAAGACATATCGACCATCATCCGACACCTGTAAGAAGTTACAGAAAAATCAAAGACAATTCACTCTCTGAAAAAAAGAAGTCCGACTTCAAAAAGCGAGTTCACACACGCAGAAAAATCTAGTGCTGCTGTTAAATGAACATTACAAGCTACAACCACATTATCAATTATCTGATGAAGCTTCTTGGTTCGCTTTTGCACATGCATGCATACACACACCCCAGAATTTCTGAAATGGTGTCTGCTAGCACAGAAAGTCATCAATTAATCCTTCCTGCTACTCAGGCTTTGCAAACATACCCCATTTCTTGACAAAGCTTTTGCAAGTCCAACAAGGAAAGGCAGGAAGTAACAAGAAGTCATCAACTTAAAGTCTCCCTCTCCTGACTGAGCTGTTTTGAGCATATTCCAAAATTACCGTATCTTGATGTTTTATTAACAGAGCTGATAGAGAAGGCTGTTTCCTGTCCACATTCTTATATGACCATATCTAATGGAAATTTAAGCCCCCAGTCACAAAATATGAATCTGGGTTCTGGAAATTTTCCATTTGGCACTATACACATCTTCAAAACAATTCTTACACATACATTGTAATTACTTCTTACATATATTTCAGTTTATATTTGCAACATTAGTTACGCAAAATATCTGTAGAATGAGTCACGGAAAATAAATTTCAGAAGAATTAGGTTCTAATTATACTGCTATTTCAACAGATCCACAATTTTGAAGACACAAGGATGGGACCTAGTAGAACAGAAACAAATCTCAGTGTATGAAAGTTAACAAAAAAACCCCAACAACCACACACTCCTCGAAACAACAACAATCCCCAAATGAGTGTTTCCAAATTGTATTTTTACAGGCATTTTGTTAAGAGTTAATTATATCATGAAAAAAGTCCATACAGTCGAAAGCTTACAAGACAAACAGAAAAGAACACCTAACGTTCCTACTGTAGCCAAAAACCACCCCATTATATGAAACGACAAAGACATCTTGAACAATGCAGCCCACAAAATTGAGATATTTTGCCTCCTCCTTCCGCGAAACAGGTATATCCAGAAATGGAAACCAAGATTAGGTGATCTTTTTTGAAAGATGCATCTTCAGTGGTTTTAGACAAGCAATAATTGCAGGTGTCAATTTTAATTAAGAAAATGACTGCAATATGCTGCTTAAAAATCGGTCTGTACTTGTGAAAGCACCAAGTTTCCTTCACTTCCTCACCAACTGAAAAAACCATACAAAATAATTTTAAGTTTTATATAAAAATACAAATTTCAGTTAAACTCAAGAGTATGACACACAAAATTCTTTTAGTCATGGTCAGAACCCACATAAATTTTTTCTTTGATTCTGTGAGCAAAACAGTTAGAGAAGACTGATAACTTTACTCAAGAAAGAACAGAGATTTGCAAATTTCTGATGTTTTTGAAAGTGCAGTTCAGAACCTCTGATGACAGTGAATCTGAATACATCTTATTTTTCCTTCCATATTCCCAGCTGGACTAGTTAAGAGTTGATAGCAGTTTATGTTTAATTTGAAGTAAGAATTCCCAAAGCATCTTGCTGGTGGGATACCAATTACGTCTGTCGCTATCACTAAAGCTATTCTTACACCAATGAGTTCTACAACCCAAAGGAATTTGACAGAAACAGGACAAGACAGTTGACTGCAGCAAGCCAAAATGTTCAGTATTATACTGCAGATTTAGACATCCACATTGTAAAGCTACAGTCTGATGAGCAATCTTGGCAGCAGCATCATTTTATGCAGTCTCCACCTCCAGCTCTTCCTACTGCTATAGTTGCTTGTGTCCATGCAAGTTCATTCCCCATGTCATGCCAGTACAAGCATCCACCATTTGTGAAGTAAACCAGTTTGGGGAACTGATCTAACTGAAAAAATGGCATGTTAAACAAAACAAATTTTAAAACCCCCAAAAAACAGAAAAGAAAAAAGAATCCAGAGGAAAAAAAACACCCAAGCAAACAAAACAAAGAATCCAGGAGGGGAAGGAGAAGGAAAAAGGAAAAAAAAACAAACAATCCACAATAAAAAAAGAAGAATAAAAGAAGCCCCTCTGCCAGACTAGTATCTCAATCAGTTCACTGTTCAGTTGCACAAATGGCCAAGCTAACACACAGTACCCAACAGTTGGAAACATGAATAATGGGGGCAGAGATTGCTCAAGGCAGCTCAGATTGCAGCACTGAGGAATGTGTAATCACAGCCCAAATGCCACTGACCCTACACTGTAAACAGACAAGAGCCCGGGTTTCAGGACGGCAAAAGGAAATAGTATTTACCAGTTATCATTTGAATTATTCTTATACTGCTGCAATCCTTGCTCTTGGCTCACAAATTTATGAACTGAAATTTTATACTAGTACCTCACTCAAATCTCAGAACGCATTCATGGTTCAGCATAAGGGGAACAGCTGCAATGTCAGACCTGGTTTCCCACATTTAAGATGAAAAGGAAACATACCTCAAGAATTTCGGAGAGAGATCTGGAATGCCAGTCAGTGCACATTTCTCTCATTAAAATAATTACTATAATTTCAAACAACACCCACTGGTAAAAGGTAAGCAGGTTATAAAGCAATTGCAACTCTTAAAACAACATTTAGTATCTGTCAAAACAGGACAGAAGAAATCCTGTAGCATTTCAACTGGAGGTTTTAAAAACCTTCAGCATAACAATGATTTTACTGGCGTAACACAGCATTAATCCCTAACTCAGCACTAGTAAAGGAAGGATTATTTCAAAGACCTGATGTTGGTATGTAGCTTTTAGTTTCACTACTACTGTCATTCAGTGAGTTGGCAATTTTGAGTTTCTTAGATCTATTATTTCTTAAATATTTGTTGTGACCATCATTACACCACACCAACATACACAACAGCATCACTAAGATAGGTGTACTCCCAAGTTCTATTTTATTTAGTCTTTCAAGCATCAAAATCTTTAAATCCTCCTTTATAGAAGAGTTTTGGTTTATAGTAGGGGGTTTTTTGTGGGTTGTTTTTTTACCTAGTAATTTTGTTTCAATGTTACCTGTTCTCTCCATTTTGATGAGAAGTAATCATTGCTTAGAGAGTGAGACAAAGTGATTTACCTGTCACTTCAATATAGCAATGAGTACCAAAATAAGAAAAAATTATTTAAAGCCTAATTAGTAAAAACAATCTTCTATCCACTCAAATATTTTCTTTTGTTACAAAATACAACTAATTCATTATATAAGCCATATAAGGAACCCCAAATGGTTATGAGGATCCACAGCAAAGTTAAATATTTTGTCTAACAGCAGCAGCACATTTCAGACCAAAAATTCATACATAATGAAACAAACAACAACAAAAAAAGAATGAACAGGAGAAAGCTGTCAGGTTTTTACACTTCCTGGCTCTATGTATCACTCAACTAAAATGTCAATATGAGTGACATTAGAATGCTCTACTTTCAAGTCATGTGCATCCAAACAGTGAGTATTAATGCAAGTTCTGTGAACACTACCTGGACAGTCACCACTGCCAGATTCAGGATAAGGAAGAGCTCTCTATATTTAGTTCACAAATAGGGGCCCTTAGAGTGCATGGTATTGTATTAAGGCAACTCTATATACACATCATTCCTTTATAGATAATAAATTAAAAGTTTTACTATCTTTGCCCTTTTTTATTATCAAGTTGGAAAAAAACTAATAACTGCGTAATTTTTTTCTGCATAAAAAGGTCCTAAAAATAAAATAAATAAAATTCAGTTATTAGATCCTGTGCCTGCGTTGAGAAAAAGATAAAACCTCTTCTTAACTGTGGGCATTAACACTATGATAATCTACAACCTGATCTGCATCTGCAGTTATTTCACAAACTACTGCTTTTCATGCACTGGTGCCCTTTGCATATGAGACAGCACCGTCATAGCTATCTAATCCATTTCCCATGAAGCACGGCAAATGAATTGTGTACCAAAAAAAAAAAAAAAAAATCAAAGTTCACAAAAACCACAGACAGAATCAAAGCTTTCCAACAGAGCTAAAAGGTCAAATTACTAACTGAACTCCATGTATCCAGCCAAGAAGGATCAAATAATCCAGAAAAAGAAAGATGTGTGGCAATAAAGATGCAGCCATGCAATGCATTAACAACTGGGAACTAAGAACTCATTGCATCAATAAGCTGCATTTTAACACCACTACAATTTTCACTATATGCTATGGATGTAACAGCTTACAATCACCCATAGCGACTGATTAGATTTTTTTTTTAAATACTTATTTAGGACTGTACCCAGTCACCACAACAAAACACACTCATGACAGCAGTTACTTCCTTAACTTCAGATACATGCTGCACAAAGACTTTTGCATAACACCACTGACCCTGGATATAACTCGACTAAAAAGAATTTACCGGCAAGAAACCTTTCACTTGCTGCAGAAATTACCTCTTTTGTTATTTATGGGTATTTTAAAGCTTTCTATCAGATGAACAAAGGAAAATATTAAGCACAAAAATCCACAAAGCACATGGCTTCTACAGAGAAAAAAAATTACAGTAAAATTTGCTGAAAACATTTGGCAAGTAAAGAGCAATTACACTGTCTGAACAGCCTCAAGTGCTCTAATATCACAGATGTGCACATGCACCTGTGCCACAAAGATCTGCCTGCATGATGACAGAGAACCCCCACAGTAGCCTCCTGGCCTTTCAAATTCCACTTTTATTATCTCAGTTTTTAATAGAAAAATCAAAGTTATTTTCTTTCCTAGAAAAGGAAACAGTTTTTTCATTAAATGATTGTAAAGGGCTGTGGGTTTTTTTGGTTTTTTTTATGGGGGTTGTGGGGTGTGGTACTGGTTAGTTGTTTTTTTAATGAAGAGAACATAAAGCTATGTTCTGATATTATCTTTGCAGTGGTGCCAGAAAGTCACTGAAGCTTGCAAATAGCTCCTATCACATTTTATGTTCTCGCACTCTTTTGAGATGTTGAGAATTGGGGCACGAACTCCCCCTCACAAAACAACCTCTTGGGACAGTCTGCACAAACCAAGCCACCTGAAGCTGCTACTCTCAGGCTGGAAAGGCTTTGTTTTCTATTTGCAGAGTACTGGTTTCAGAATCAACTAGATTTCAGAAGCCCTAATGATGGGTGATCACAGGAATGCATAATTTCAAGATGAAGTCCAAGAGAATCCCCTTCCTACATTCTGAGGCATAGGCCTGACACACTTTATGCAGTACATGGACATGGTTACATGCAAATGACATTCTGATGTATTCTATCCACCCACTCCCCAGGTTAGAAAACTTGCATTAATTCAAATTTCTTATTCCAGCTGGGTTTTTATTCTTGCATTTTAGATATAATGTCCATGTATAAAGAACACTTCTATTCTGACCATATCCTTTTGAGCATCTGCTAAGTTTGGAGTTAAAGGAGCACTATGAAAGCCAGAGAACTGGGATTTTGACCCTAGATCGTTGTGCTTATGACAATTCCAATTCCAATGGGACACCAGGCAGCCTTGTTCAGAAGAGGAACACAGCAACATGTACACAAATATTTACATGCCTTCTCTTTCCTGAGTCTAGCACAGAATAAAATCAGTAGCCTTCTGGGGTGACAAACATCACACACAATTTTTACTGTGGCTTTCAGCTTGTTTTTGAGCAATGAAAGCACCAAAGCATCTGGAACCTAGCTATGTAAGAGATTATCATATACCATAGTCCCATGTGCAGCCATGATTACGTGCCTCTTTCTTAATAGCAAAACTCTCCAGGCCTACTGCCAGGGCTGTAGGAAGATTCTCATACTAGGCTTCTATTCCAGATTCAGCTGTGACTAAGGCAGTGTAAGGCTTTAGAAAAATTCCCACAACCCTGTTTTACCCAGCAGTGTGTCTCACTTGAGCAAACTGACAATGTTTTCAGCCCTTCCCCTTCATGCTTCTCACTCTTCCCCTGTGGATACTTCAATGTTGCTGCAGTGAAAACACTACAGCCAGCACACATCTGGCACAGCTTACTCCTCTGTGCTCTGAATTTCATTTGCAAGATCACCTCCCTGTTTTAGAACCACTGATGTTAACTGACAGCTCTAAATATAAAATCAAAAATTAAAAAAAAAAGTAATTGTCAATTCAGAGACAGTGCACCATGTTTGTTAGAAAACATGAAAAATTGTATTTATTTTACTGCTGGCAGAATTGGGATCAGAGGGTTCCCTTCACCCACTTCTTTCTGTTCTGTTTACTTTGCTGCTGGTACCATAGGGACTTCTCACACTACCAACTGTGAAAGACTGTTATATAACTTATTGTTTAACTTCAAGAATAACAGTCTGTCTGTGAAAGAGAGATATGCTCAGTCAGTCTGGAGATGAAGCAAGAACATGACACTTAAAGAGAAGCATGGGAAGCTCCTGTTTTCCCAGAGTACCTGTGACATTGCCAAGGTTTTAAAAATCTTCATACCAGACTGCCCTCTGCTGGGGTGTTATTCAATTAAACTCTATCCCTGCTCTTCACAACTCTTCCACCATTCTACATCTGGACCAGAAATGCATATGCTTTTTCTAGACTAATGAAAAGGTTTCATAGCCTCTTTTTCAAAACTTACATATCGGACTAACAATAAACAGATTTTTTCCTCACAAACAATCTATTCAAGTAAAGAGCTGGAAATGCATCCATATTTCTCTGCCAACATCACTTTCAGCACCACAGATTTTAAACCAAGCATACTTGGGGCTGGCGTTGAATGCATAATGAGGAAAAAACCCTGAAGCTATTTTCTTGCATATTATCTTGTAAATATATTACGCTGACAAAATTTTATACAACCCTCTTTTGTCCTTATGCATGACCTAGTTTCCTACCTCCATTGAGAATACATACCACTGACTCCCTATAGCGCACCTGAGATTGTTTTTTCTGAAGCATAATGGCAACATTATTAATTTTGCCGTCTCTGAAGGATCTCCTTGTCGGGTGCTTTTCACTTGCAAGCAAAGTATTTCTCTTCCTTGACCTTGGCTGCAAGACCATAATCCAACTGTCTTCACTGAAGCTTGTGTAAAACATAAGGTCTCTACCTAGTGGGACTAGCAAAGCTGGTAAAATAAAACCTTCTTTTTATCTGACAGTAACACATGAAAGCATACATTTTATAACATGTTGAGCTGTGTAAAGTAGTATTTTAAAATCTATAGCAGCATCTTAACACCAAGAAAGCATATTCAGGACAGCAGCAAAAAGCCATATAATTTGATTTTGACTAATGATATTTTAATTTTTCCCCCATTACTTTGTGGTCTTCCACTTACTCAAACACTTAGAAAAACTGACCAGAAAACTCAATGGAATGGCCTGAAAAGAAGATTTTTGACCCACTGCACAAGGATGAAACCACATTTTGCAATTGCACTGTTTTGGTTTGGTTTTTGTTGGGTTTTTTTTGTTTTTTTTGTTGTTGTTGTTGTTTGGTTTTTTTTTTTAATTGCAGAATATTTTTCTCCTGACCATTAAAACCATTTTTTCACTAGTTTTTCAGAACAACAGAGCCATGTTTTACAGCTGAAGCTAACAGCACAACCCCAGAATATAAGCTGTTTTAAAGTATTCTCACTTAGAAAAGTTAGTGATTATTTACAGAGGTGGATCTCTGCTTTTCCACTCCTCCTTAAAATAGCATTTCTTCTTAAATACCAGCATCTCTGGAAGTTTATGGCTCCTAGAGGTCAGGAAAACCACCATAAGCAGCCATACCATCCTATGACACATCTTTATTAAACAAGAGCCCACAACAGGAAGGTGTTTCTCTATGCACTGTCCTCCCCACTTCCACAACACAGTTACGGGGCTCTTTCAACTCCAGTGGTTTCAAGAACTCATAGCTGTGCTACATTCCTTCACCTCCCTGTTCTGCAGCAAAAGTCTGATTAATCAGACTGCAACAGTCCTTCCCCATGGAAAATGAATTTGCCTTCACAACAACATGTGTGGTTTAGCTCATGTTACTGGAAAGGAATAATAATAATAATAATAATAATAATAATAATAATAATAATCATCCATCTCCACAGTCTTTGCTAGGACCTAGTTTAAGGACTGTCTAGAAATGTGCTCGTTCGTCACCAAATTGCCACTTGAAGCATTACTGGCNCATGTTACTGGAAAGGAATAATAATAATAATAATAATAATAATAGTAATAATAAGCCTCACTCGTGAATCAGGGGATGTTTCCATCATTACAAGACATCTGTCACGAACAGAAAGCCCATTTATTTATGGAACTAGAGGAAAAATAAGGATAATGACGTCCAAATTCCATTTTATTGCCAGTTAAACCCAGAACTGACTCATTTTTGAACAGTTAAAAAAAAAAATCCCAAGTCCCATTTGCAAGCTAAGCTTCCATTGATACTCAGGTCAGTTGCTGAAGATCTGTTTCACGAATACATGAGATTGTGTAAAAAAGGTTGTGGTTATTTGCAGAACCTACAGATAAGTCTGATTTGTTAGAGAAAGCTCAGGGTCATCACCTTGCTGAGAAGCCCTTCACATTCTCGCTCACTGTCTCATTTCAAATCCCACTGTTCAAATTCTATGAAAGAAGCTTTGTTTTCTGGCAGCCTACAGAAAAGGCACCCCTAACATTTTCATGGGTTAAAGTGTTGAAAAGTGATACAAACTGATGATCACATTTTTCAAAAGAGGTACTTGAAGAGAAAAGTATTTCTAAGAACTGAATACCCCAAATCAGGCTGAAAACACTTCATATTCCTCAAAAGTCTCATATCAAAAGAGACCAATACAGAAACAAAACGTACTGATCAAACGTAGTAGGCAGGAGAGTACAGAGCATTACAAGTATTCAATCACAGGAAAAACATCAGTTCCCTGATAAATGGAATGACCATCACTACATTCCAGCAGCAGTTTCAAACAGTGCACTCAATTGCACATCGCTAAATCTAACATGGAAAATAAAACACAGATTAATTACAAAAGGTTTACTGGGACTTTGCACTATATAGGAGCAGTTCAACAAAACAAGCTTAGGAGATCAATTCCAGCAGCAGCCACTGCTTCCATTTCCAGTAACACAGTCTGTACCGTATGTGTGCTGATAAAACTTCTTGTGGAGAAACTTTAGAATTCTTCAATTGTACACACAGTATTAACAGATTTTGACTTGTGTATCTCCATTCCTCAAATAAGCAGAACATATATATTTATTTTTCAGGGAAGACACTGCAAAAATAAATATAACCCAATAAATACATGGCAGGGAATATCCAGACATGCTGACTATTAGAATAAGCTTTTTGTGCAGGAAGTAGAAGCTTCCTGCACAAAAGTTGGTCTAAACACTGACCAAGAAGAAACAAGAACAGTGACACATTGTCTCTCAAATGATCTTCTCTGTCTTGGAATGTCTATGAGGCAGAATGACCTCAGTGAAGAAAAAGAGTGTATGATTGTGTCATTGCAGGCTGGAGGAGTGATTTAAAGCAAACTAGGCAGTCTTATTTTCAGGAATTCTTCCTCAATGATTCTTAGTTCAATTGTCTACTCTACAACACTAATAAAAAGTGTTCTTTTAACAAAATGTTTTCAAATCAGTTTGTTAGAATCTGAAAAACAGAACATGGTAATGATAAGGTGCAGGACATTTACCATACCTCAGCTCCACCCATCCATTTTGGTTCATCAGGAAATTCAGCACATAGGATATCTTCTGACTGGTTAGTTCCTAATACATGATAATGCAGCTTTTGATGCAGATTAGTGGAGGTCTCAGTGCCTAGAGAAATGCAGATATTTAAACCAGTAAGTTCTCAAAGAAATCCAACAATCATATGAAATCCTTAGAAACTTCCGTATCCCTTTGGATTTAAAAGAGAAATTCAGAAGAGAGAACAAGGAATGGTTCCACTCTACAACCTTTCTGCTCCAAACACACACCCTCCTACAAAACAAGATAAAATTCTAGAAATACAAGCAAGCAAAGCGATGAAAAACAAGAATCCGTGCCACTCTCTAATGACGTTTCCATTTCCACTTCACCCAGAACAACTAAAGGGAGATTTATTGCTAATTAACATTCCTAGAAACCTTCATACTTCCATTTGCTGAAAATATAAAAGTGATGTATTTTAAAGCACTGCATAAGGTGCCACTTGATTTATTTTTTTAAAAATTTCATTCTTGCAACATTTTCCAACACTTTAGCTTTTGAACTACAAACAGGAGGTAAAAAAACCCTCAACAAAACAAGGCTGGCATCTATCTTGCAAGTCTGGCAAAATTATAGGTTTCAAAAGCAAATACAGAGGCAAAATTCAGGCTCTCTCCAGTTTAATGAAGAGCACATCTCCAGAAGAAACTTTTCAGTAGTTCTGACTTACCATAAAACCTGCTGAATTCCTTCCCCACTGACGCTCCTCTGCAATTTATTCCACTTTGTGTCATGCTCCTTGAATTTTGCTAGCATAAACATTTTGTTTTGCTTTGCTGTGAACTACAGATGAATTAATCTGGTTGAACAACAAAAACCTGATGCCCCACATTGCTATTCATCACGTCAATCTCTCAGAGCAATTCATCTATGCCCACACAAATGGGTAAGGGGAAAGATCTAAGTAAGCTGTCACGAGACATCAAATCGTAGCCAACAACACCAACAATATGGAACCTGAGTAAATCATCCCAAAGGAAAAGAAAAGGAGCAGCAAAGTTTTATGAGAAAAAGAGGAGCAGGAAGACAAGAAGTGACTCACACTGAGCATAGGCTTTGGCCATACAAGACATAATTTGATCTCTAATTGCATAACCAATACAGCTACTTATTTCAGTAAAATTTGTAGAGCTAATTATTTGTTGCACCAATTTACTGCAAAAGTGATTTTGCTTCCACATGGCACGCAATTAGTACAGTCATACCTACCATCACTTTTCCCATCTTGTTTCGGGTAGCAGTTATAGAACATGCCTTTTCCATCATGGGTCCATGCCATGCAACTGAATTTAACTCTCTCCAGTGTATCTGGGAGATCCTCAGGACCTTCTACTTTCATAAACTTGATAGTAACCCAATCAGAGCCACTAGAACTCAGGCCATATGCAAAGTATTCACCGTCTTCACTGAATGCATAACCTAGGAAATCGGAAACAAACAAAATGAAGAGAGATTAAACTGGGATGCTAGTTAAAGGAACTGTTCATCAAACATTGAGAGAAGGTTTATTTTCTAAAAAACAGTGCAAGCAACTACATCTGCTATCACATGGGATTCACAGCACTTTTCCAGTCTCTGTGTACTTCTCAGTTAGTTCACAGATCCAAATTTAGGCACAGATAATCAGTAGGTATCCATGTTCAGTGGCATAACTTATACCCAACATCTGAATCATGGTTTGAATCATATTTTTTCTACTTCCCTGAGTTTGGCAGGAAGAGCTGGAAAATGAGAATGCACACAGGTAGAAAACCTGAGCGAAATTTTAAGAGAGAAACAGTACCAAAGAAGCTAACAGAGACACATGCTATGTATTCTGAAATAGTGTAAACACCACTTAAAAGATGGAGTCACGGAAAACTAGACCCTTTAAAAACCTGAAAACTGAAGTAACTGGGAAAATTTGCCACTAGCATGCAAATGGTTAATTACCAGTATTCTCAGCTAAGAGCTGTGATATGTATTTCACTTTAGCCAAAGCGTGAGGAATAAAGAGCTTCTATCATAGTTGATAAGGATCAAATTCATGCTTGTAAATCAAGTCAGGTGAAGAGACTGAATCACAGGCCTGGTACAGACCTGAAAGTATCTACCAAAAAACTACCTAAGAAAATGTTGCATTTCATAGACATGATAGTTTTGAAAGGCACCACTGTGCCACACCAATACATTCTCCCCCATAAGATCATAAGAGTGGCCATTCTGATTCAGAACACAATTCCACCTAGCTGTCCCTCAGGAGTAACCACAATGCAGTGCCTACATAAGTAAGAACAACCATATAATCATGGAATGGTTCGGGTTGGAATGGATCTTAAAGATCATTTAGTTCCTACCCTCCTGCTGTAGACAGGAACACCTTCTGCTAGACAAAGGGTGCTCAAAGCTCTGTCCAACTCGGCCTTGAACACTTCCAGTGATGGAGCATCCACAACTTCTCTGTCAACCTGTTCCAGAACCTCACCACCTTCACAGTAAAGAATTTTTTCATAATAGCTAATCTAAACCTATTCTCTGTCAGTTTAAAGCCATCCCCCCTTGTCCTACCACTTCATGCCCTTGTAAAAAGTCCCTCTCCAGCTTTCTTGTAGGCCTCCTTTAGGTACAGGAAAGCTACTGTAGGGTCATCCCACAACTTTTGCTTTTCCAGGCTGAATAATTTCAACTCTCTCAGCCCTTCATCATAGGAGAGGTGCTCCAGCCCTCTAATCTTCTTCATGGCCTCCTCTGGACTCCCTCCAATAGGGCCATGTCCTTCCTATAATGGGGGCCCAGATTTGGGTGCTGTACTCCAGGGAGAGTCTCACACGAGTCTAGTAGAGGGGCAGAATCCCCTTCCTTGCCCTGCTGGCCACGCTGCTTTGGATGCAGCCCAGGATTAAATTTGCTTTCTGGGCTGCAAGCACACACTGCTGGCTCATGTCCAGCCTCTCATCCACCAGCACCCCCAAGTCCTTGCTAGCAAGGATGCTCTCAATCTCTTCATTCCCCAGCCTGTGTTGATACCGCACAATGCAAGCACAACAAGAACAAAATACGGAAAAAATGCAAGAACAATGCAAGCACATGTAATATTTCCCTCAAATATTCTTATCACCTCCAACCATTTTTAGTTTAGCAGACCTCTTTTCCATGCAGTAGTTGGCTAATACTCCTCAATGCTTCCCTTCTCCTTGACTATGTCCAGCTTGCCTTTTTCCACCACCACCATCCATTGGTAAGGGTTTCTACAGATCTGCTTCTTGCAGCATGAACAATCACTTTCTTCTGTTTGCTTTGGACCTGACTCCTAGTGCTTTCATTTGATATTCCCTCATTCTTGTAATAGAAAAAATGACTAATCAGCCCTTATTCCTTCTCTCCGTCCTACTGCATGCCACAAATGATTCTGTAGACTTCTAATATCTTTGCTAAATTGTCCCTTTTCCAAGCTGATTAATCCACGCACACTCAGTTTTTTCCTTTGATTGTTCCTACTACCTTCCTCCAAATGGTATTTCAGAGCCCCTTTTGAGCTGAGGAGAGTGGGACTTGATTTAGTATTCAACGGCACAGTATAAACTCCCATGTTGCTAATCTAATGATGTCTCCTGTTTTGTTCTTTATTTCATAGACTCATAAAGGTTGGAAAAGAGCTCCAAGATCATAGAGTTCAACCTTTGACCAGTCACCACCTTGTCAACTAAATCACAGCACTGAGTGCCACACTGAGTTGTTTCTTGAACAACTCTTGAAGGGGAGAAATTTCTTCCTGATGAATAAATTGATATTTGATGTGCTTGTTTCGCTTCTACCAAGAACCAAGTTGACGTTTTCATGGAACCATGTATTAACACTCAAAGCATTGTTCCCAAGAGGTCATGGTGAGCTCAAGAGTTTACTCCATCCATTCCTCCATGAATGAGGTTAGGATTGTTTGTCCCCTGTGCATCAGTTAATTTATCTGCACAGAGACTTTTATCTGTTAATTTATTGCCCACTTCTTATTATTAACATCTTCCTGCAGCTCTTCAGTCATTTTCCAGCCTGGAGTAACTTTGTATTGTCACCAAGCTCTGCTACCTCACTGCTCACTCCTTTTTCTAGTATGTAACAGCATACTGAACACTGCAAGTCCTAGCACAGCCCCTGACAAGGCTTTTCTGGTGATTTCCACTTGACAGCCCTCAGTTCTTCCTTCCCTTGCCCTTAAATCAATTGTTTATCAATACCAGGAGTTTTCCCTCTTGTTACACAGCTGTTGGTTTTCTAAGTGCATTTGGAAGGAGACTATGCCATAAGACTTCTAGAAATACACAGACATTAAATGCATCCAATATCCACAGATTAAGGAAGGAGTTCTCAATAAAAAAAGCCATATTGATTCTTTTCAACTAGGTCACTCTTAGAGAAACATTCACTAATTCTGTACTCTGTCTTTATTAACTATCCTTGAAGAGACTTAAAGGACTTTTAGGTCCCAGAGTCTGTTTCTACAAATCAGCAACTAGGGAGTGCAAAAATGGACAGCTAAGAGAAGTTAGAGTCCTAGTGAACATCAACAATTTTGTGATCATAAAAGCTAATCCTATGTTCCTTCAAAGTCTTCTACTTTAATTTGCTGGCTTGTGTTAAAGATGCAAAATACAACTTTAAGAGAACTAATCAACATAAACACATAAATTTTTTGTCCTTGCTATGGACAGCCTCAAGAGCTGCTCACATTTCATTGGAAACCTGTTGCAAAGTTGTGAAAAAAAGCATTGGGAAACTGAACCAAGTTAATTGTGGATACAATGTAGATTTAGAAGTGTTCTTCTGAAACACCATACAAATCCACACACAGCTATTGTGATTACTTTGATTAAATTTTCAACTTCTGCTGAAGACTGAGACTTACTCAACAGGAACTGCTGTCTCACTAACCTCGTAAGGCCACAGTGCCATCATCAGAAAGCTTATTTGGATCAAGAAAAACTTTGGCATCAGCATCCAAGGAGTCTTGTACATATAAAACTCGCTGATTCTGGAGCCCTGTATTGTAGAAGTGAAAATACCTAAAAGAACACAAGAGGGAAAAATTAAGTAGGAAGAACTCTGATTCTCAGGCAAGCACAAAAAACTTGTATGAGATTGTCATGAAGTGAATAAAGGACAGATGAATAGGTTAGGGAAACACAAGTTTCACAGCAGAGTAGGAATCATGGCTAGGGTGCATCCAAAATATCCTTTAAAAATAAAAGCTGCATTTGCCACAGTGCATTTCAAAGAATTCTAAGTATACTATAAACTCCACATAACTGTCTATGTTAAACATCTCTGGCAGCTGCAGCATTTCTCTGTTACAAGTACTGGCACAGGTTCGCATCCCTTATGTTCTCAGCTTTGTCATTCATATAGCTGCTTTCAATCCATACTGGGTGACAGACTTATGCTCAAACACAACAGAACAAAAACTGTTTCATCTGTATTTACCGATGTCCCTAAAGAGCCGTGTTTGAAAAAGCTGTAGGAACAATCACAGAGGTGTGTTTAGTGAGTGACACTCTTCCCATCCTAAGACACCACAGAGCTCAAGGAAATTAACACCCATGTTCTATGCAAGTCAGAGGTACTACACTTTTCTTCCTTTGTAGAACTTTACTACACAAACATGTGACTTAACAAGCCAGACAGCAGCGACACCTGGGAGAACAGGGGAATTTACAAAGCAACGCTCAAATCTAAAAATCAGTTCATATATTCCCTAAGACTGACCAGTATTTGGGTACAAACTTGGGTACAGACATGGTAAAGCCAGAGGGGAAAATACACTCACAAAGGCCTGGTTAACAATATCAGCTAGTAATACATTAAAGTAATAACAAAAATGTTCAGCAAGTGCAAAATTGAAAGATTAAAAGAAATAGAAGAAATAGAAAAGTCATTTTCCATTTGACCATGCATTTTCTTGCCAATTTCACCTCCGCAATGCTGGGCAACAAGCTGGGAAGCAAAGGTCAAACAATGAGACAAACACAGCACCTCCCTGGGCACCCTCCCTTTCTGCAGACTCTAAAGAACAATTCTTCACATACTGTCCTTTAGCAGCTGTTCTTCATCCGAAAACCGGAGTAGTTAAATTTAAGAATTTTTAAGTGTCATGGGAAGTCTAGAAAATTCTTCAAATAGAATAGTTCCCTCCCCCACACCTTACTTAGCGTTACTTAACTTGGTAGAGACCTCTCGATCGCCTCAAACACCACAATATAGGGCTTTTCTGTATTATTTTTGAACTGCTCTGATTTAAGTCCAGCACATGCCAAGAAGGAGCATCACTCAGAACTAAAAAGACATCTATTAAAATCGAAGTAAAGTGTCATAAATTACAAGCACATTAAGCTCCTGGCACAAATGCTCTTCCTGGAGGACAGTCAGCTGCATCAAATTAAGAACTTGTACCTCTTAGCAGAGACTGTATTCATCACTGCCATAAGCACTTCTGCAACATTAAGCCTTAATAGCACTGACGGTACCGACACCCAGACATGTTCGCCCTGCGCAGGGAGAATGGGTCAGAGAATCCAGAGCAGTAACTGACCAGACCTGGTCACCTGCGACATCTGCAGGAGCATCACATACAAACTAACAAGCTTTGCCTGACTCACTCAATAAGGCATACTTCCCCAGATGCAGCATTGTCCTAAACAGCTCCACTGCTTCTGGGCTTAAACCTCACACCTCCATATACTGACATGCTGTGCCACAACCATGACAATTTAAATCCACATTAAATCCACAAACAGCTTGGATTCACTCCCTGCCATATAGCTTCACAAAACCCCACATAGTAGAGAATTTCCCTCCCTTACTAAAAAGTACTGTGCCTTCCTCACAGCACAGATCACTAAAACAAATCCCTCTCAATATCTGTGTAGAAATCTTAAGGCAACAAGATATCCTCTGCTCTTTCTCATCATCTGTGGATGATGGTGAACACATACCTGGCATATCTGGGTGCCCACTCAACATGGATCAAACAAACTGAAAATATTGAAAAAGATTATCTCTGTTTCCTGCGACTAAGAGTGGCTGGTTGTTTGCATTACTCCTTTTTCAATTGCTAAAACAATCTCTAGATGTTATTAAGTTAATAAGCAGTTTCATCCCTTTACTTCCTTTCTCTAGAAGCTTGCTAGTGTTTCTAAAAGAGATCACATAAAATTCAGTAGCAGCTGCAGTCTCCAGACCTTGAGTAAGACAGAGAAACACCACCTCTTGACCTAGCCACAGATTAAAACAGGGACGTAAGTAGGCTAGGCACTGGAACATAGCAGGATTTCTTTGTTTCTACAAAGACGGATCTTTTTGCATCAGTTGCTTTAAGTCCTCCGAATGATTTTTCCCTTATCCCCTGCAGCTACAGGAACAGTTTTCCACAAGGGAATTCCTACTGCTTTTCACTGGCTATGACTAGACAAAAAAAGCCCACCAGCTGCTCAAAGAATGACCAACATAAGAGCAGTGTTCTAGCAAATATGTGGAACAAAATGCACATGATGGGGTTATGCTCTTTTCAGATGATGCGCCTTTAACTACACTAACAGTGACCAAGCTTTTCTGAAAGGAACTCCTCAAAGCTTTATTTTTACAGCAACTATTCTACAAAAATTGTCTGAGTTCTGATAAGCTCACAAATTATTTTTCTTCTTATAAAAAGAAAAGACAACAAAAGAAGAAGATAATATGATTGGAAACTGGAGAGAGTCAAGCACCTTGTGCTCTCCATCATGCAACCACACGTGTTAATATTGGCTTAGTTTTCCTACTTCCCAACTATAAAGAAATAAATAGAAATGTAATTTATAATTTGTTTTCCTAATTAGTAGTTGCCTCTGACTTGCTTTACATTCATCACAACATACAAACACATTCCTCACATACCTTTTTCCTTTCTTGAAGTGGCAGCTGTACTTGGGATAATCATAGAGTTCAGTCATTCGTTCCTTGAACAGTCCTCTGACAGGACACTGCTCAAGAAAGGGTACTGTGAGCTTATTCTGAGCCTCCACAAATGCCTGAAAGAAAACAATCAAAAAAATCTGAGCTCAAGCAGAAATGCCTATTTTCTACAGAAAACATTTTCAGAAGCAATGCATCACAGTCATCTTTCCCCCATATAGATTATGCAGTGTCACACAAGAAGCATCCTACGTGCTTATTTGCATTATGCCAAAATTCTTTAATAACACCCAACTTATATATAGATTAATGACTCCCCAGGGCATACACTGGGGTAACCACCCAAAAGACAAGACATTCCTGCCTTTCCCCTTAAAAAACCCCAAAAACCCAAACCAAAACCCCAACAACCAAAGAAACCTAAACAAACAAACAAAAAACCCCAAAACTCAAAGTAACAACCCCAAAAACAACACCATGCTTTTAAAAATCTGTCCCCATATTTGCCTAAATGACAAATATTGCGTACAGACTGCACTATTATTTCAGGAGCTGGCAAAAAATGTCATGTGCATCATCTGTTCATATTATTAACGTAACACACACAATCAGTCCCAGCCAGTATTTCATGAGAAGCCCAAAGTACTGTTCACAGATCAGTTCTTAGGAAAAAAATACCTAATCTCTGAAAACTTTGGGAAGTCTGGTTTCTTTAAAACACTCCAGCTCCATGTCACAAACACTTTAGGACAGTGATCAAAACCATTACCACTCCAGCTGTTCGTTGCATGCATGGAAAACCTGGTGCTCTGCTGGTGTTTCATCAACCCTATTTATAGCATGGCACAGTAACATAAAATTAATACCTAAGCATCTTAGGGTGAATCACAGCTGCTAACAAGCAGGCAGGCAGGCTTTTCTGTCTCTAACATGAAGCAGGTAGGACAGGACACCGTGTATGGCTGTAACTCACAGCCAAATGTCACAGCGGCAGCTGCAGTGTCACCCTTGGACTCCAGCCACTCACTTCCAGCACAAAATCTCATCCACTCATCTCTTGCTTACACGGGGCTCTTTCCCAGAAGAGGGTTTGAAAGAAAACATTGTTTCTACCTGTTCTGAATCTGTCACACAGCAATCAGATCAATGCATTTTAACATCTGAGTTACACTTCATTGCAGGGCATGACCCACAGGAACAGCAGGGCTACAATCCACATTGCACACCTTGTGCTTCACAGACCTTCAGAAAAGCCAGCTGCTGTACAGACAGAGAACCTGACACACACTTACCAGCTGCTATCAGTGTTTAGTCACGTATTAATTCTTCAGGTATAGAATTAATATGTGCACAGCATATCCCAGTGGTAAGTCATGCAGCCGCCACGTTCTACTGCTATAACCGTCCCCCCCATCAGATGGTGAAAGAACTTAATCACATCTCCCCAAGAATTATGTGTATCTGAATTGGTTTTCTCTAAATGGAAACACACAAATTTCAAAGACCACATACACAAAAATCTGGACAGTGGATCCCACACGAATAAACTAACTTGTCCCAGTGCTGTGACATTTACAGGAAAACGACGCCTTGTAAAAACATGCGTAAGACCATCCAGTGTACTGAACGGGCAAAAGCCCTTTCCAGTTGCATGTAGTGAACAGAAACTGGCACACATATTTGTTTCATCCGTCAGTAACAGGACCAAAATGATAACATTGCTGCAAGGGTATACTGGAACTGTTTGTTACTCACTTTTAAGTGCAGACACATCTTACCACATCTGCTTTCATTAGTGATATTCAAAGAAGAAACACAGACTTTTCCTTACAAGCATTTGTTGCACAAGAGCATGCTTACATACGAATTATTGCACTCGCAACTGTAACACTAGTAATTTTGCTTTTGCAGGAACTTAATAGATTTTTCTCATTTCCAATTAGTATGCACTAAAGGTTCCAAAATTAATTGTAAAAGGAATGCCACTCCTGTATGAAAATGGAGGAAGGAATTACAGATTTTTCAAAGAGTTTTAGGAGAAGAATACAGTCCAGTCTGGAAACTTTCTGCTTCCACGCTTTTGGGCATGAGGTTGCACTCATGTTTAAAAAGCAATACATAATTGACATATTGCTCCAAGTAAAGTACAGGAACATCTGTCAGCAGAAACTCTCACAGTAAACAACTTCATCTACCACGCTGAGCTAAACAGACACCACCCAGGCTACAGGGCTAACAGCAACCGTACACCTTCATGAACCTAGAGAGAAAGATTTTTATTGTACCTGCAGATACCTGCATCTGACAATGTATCATAAGCCTTGAACCAGGACAATCTTAGCTAACAGAAGAAAGGACCCTTGTCCAAGTAAGGCAACTCCTTATGGCTATTTTGGAAAATAAGGTAATTTGAAAAGCAAAACAATTTCTAAAGCATTGTTCTAAGAGTAGATATGGTCTACTTGAGGCTGAAGTGTCTGGCTATTACTTACATAGGCCAATTGTTATTTTGAACAAATTGTTTAACTAAATTTCATCTAAGAAACACACGCCACAAATTCTTTTTAACCATGGTTTTTTACAACCTATCAGCTTTCCACATTCTACTAAGCTACTCTGTCAACATAACTATTCCACTGACAGTATACTTTCCAAGAAAAAGTCTCAGAATAGAAACTGTTTCAACATTACCAGTCTTTATTATTAGTCTGAAAAGTATTTACCATTCATATATATATATATACACTCAGTCAAGTATAGTTCAGTGCAACTCTTACAAGAGAGCGCATACCTAAGTATTACAAAATACAATTAATCAAACTTCTTGTGACTTGCCCCATAGCACTTACTTTTTTAGTGTTTAACGAAGAAATATTCAAAGTACAATCAGAAAATTTATCAAAACACGAACAAAACACTGGTCTATTGTAACTACAAATCAATTTAATTGTAGATTTGAGAGTTTCAGTTCTAGTCCTATTCAAATATACACATGTTCAGAACAGTACAACCCAACCCCACACGATCCCTGCTTTTTCGTCACTTGTCCATCCCTCATGTCTGGAACAAGCTCAGCACTACTGCCTACACTGTCAGTGAGTTAAGGTACTGTATATGACTGACACAGCAACAAGACTTTGCTGTAGTCTAAAAAAGAGCTTATTTCCTACAAAGTGTTGAAACAAACCAAGAAGTTGAAAGTCTAACAAAGCCAAAGCCAAGACAACAGTGAAAGTGTGGTTTTGCAGTTTGTGGCTTATGTCATTACCGAAGTGTTTCACCTGCGTAGCACATTTCAGCTATGCTGGGATGTTTGCTCAATTTGTTTTAGAAGTCAATGGCCAAACTGCAGCAGAGCATGAACTCACATTCTGCACTTCCTTTCCCCAAAGTGAGATAGGAACTTCCCCATCTAACCAGGGGTTCATTTTTATTTACATATCTGGAGAAGGGAGTTTGTTTGCTTATAGCTGCCCTTGACTGCTCCAACCAAGCACACACGGAATAAAAAGTGATACAGTAAAGCACATACATTGTGAATATGGAAGTGCATACTTCTTGAACAACAGCTTTTCTACAAGAGATTGAGGATGTGACTTAATGATTGGCTTTATCAGCTCTGAGACTGTGCATTGGACCTGCTTAGCCACCTGCAGATTTCAATAACTTTTTGTGTAGCAGATACATGCACTGCATACATAAGATCATCGTTGTGACCCGGCTGAAAAATTTCTAAATTTGACTTTCACCTAATTAAAAGCAGACTGTGGGTGGCTACAAAAGGAAAGATCCCATTCTTGGACCATCTTAGATGCAACTATCATGTGGCCTTGGGGAGACCTAGATTAAGCACGTATGTCAATAGAAAACTACAATAGAAAACTACTGTCAATAGAAAGCCACAAAAGTGTNAGCACGTATGTCAATAGAAAACTAAGCCACAAAAGTGCTGGGTCCCAGAACATCACCTTGTGACGGTTACACCCATGCAAGGGAGGGACGGAAGCATTCATGTCAGTGCAAGAAGGGGAGAGAAGGCAGAGAAAAACCACACAACCACTTAATGGAAACCTGCAAATTATACTGGATCAGGTACAGCACCATCTGCACTCTACTCTCACTGCAAAAATACTGGATTAAGCCAATTACAAAAAAAAGTTCCACCCTTCTACGTTCACTGTTTGTAAACTGCTAGCCATCAAGAGTCCGCATAATCATTTGGACTAGTCACAGAAAATAAATATAATTTTTTTATACTCATAGCTGTCGTGGTTAATTTCTTTCATCCCAGTCCCTTTAGCTCTACAGTGGATATCAGGTGAAACCACTATGGACATTTCAGAGTTAAAACCAATCTCACACACCTTTGCTTCTTTCTCCATGCTTCAGGGAATAGCAAACTTTATGTTCTGCTGACTCAATACAGAAACTAAGTGAAGCCTACTCATTTATTTTCTGTGAGAGCACCAATGTTTGACATGTCTATTCCTGCTACACCTAGAAAAGCAGAATTCCAACATATTTGTGTATCTGACAGCATTTTTTCTGACCTCTTCTACGAAAGAGGTAAATCAGCAAAATCTTTAATTCCCTTTGTCCAGTAACTCCTGAAACTTTGGAATAAAATTATATACTTGCATACTGACTTACACAGGAACACTTTCCACTCCTTTTGTCATACTACTACTGCACTGCAAAATTCTGCCAAGGTGTGTGGTTCTTCCAGTGTAGGCACGTAAGATAAAACAAGACCTTCATTCCACCAATATGACAACTTGTGCCTGGGCTGCTGCATTTTTGTGAGGATGTTGTAAGTCCCTATTCCTTATTCTGCCTCCTGTATAAATTACAAGCTCTGGAGAATGTGATTCAGTGTCCTCCAACTGTTTTCACCCAACCTGCTCACAGTATGTGGGTACAGTATTGAATACAGGGACATAAGAAATCAGATTTTTGCATTTTCTCCATCCCTAATCTTTCATAGGATCCCAAAAAACACTTTAATAAGTATCTGTAGGGCATCTCGAAAAGAAAGACATAACCACACATACATCCCTCTCAATTTGGCACAAAATTATCCTGTCTTTACTGTTTCTTAAAGATACCAGAATTAAAAAATCAAAATTCTCCCAGCTTTCTAAATATCTCATTTTCAGTATTAATGTCCATGGCAGTTTTTCACTAAAACCTGATCCCAAATCAACCTTTTTAATCCACATGAGTATTTATATGCTGACAGATTTGCAAGTAGGGAATCAGTTCCTAACTGTAGACATTATCTTGCTCTTGCCAGTTACTGTAAGTTCTGTTTGACCAGCCTCAGGCTCATGAAAATGTGTAAGGTAAGCACATATGCAGAACAACCTAGAATGAATCTCACTAATGGAAAGCCACACTGTTGGATATTTTTGAAAGGAGATCCTGCCCTTCATCAACTTCCTGCCACAATCACGCATGCTGGGTAGATGCCAGTGCTTCAGATTTGGAACTACAATTATCACTAAGTTAGTAGCTACTGCAGAGGAAACCCCCTCCACACTGTCACCTACCACTTTCTGGCCATCGTTCCTGCAACTCCCTATGCCATGAGTATCAGAGGAACTGGCTCACAGACATTATTTAACATGATTCTCTCTCACTGAAAGACCGGTTCCAGCAGCACATTCTCGCTATACCAGACTGCAGGCTGAAAACACTGCAACACCTGCGATCTGTAATAACAGACACTAACAAAACCTAACTTCAGGAGGAAAATGTTTTTGGTTTTGCCTTTAAAAATTAGTTTTAAAAAATGCACTCACGCATTTTGTCAGTTTTTGAAGAAAGCAAGCCAAAGAAGCTTTCCTTCTACCCTTTCCTAACTATTATGGCAATTTTAGATTTTAGATGTACTTAAGACAGTGGACAAAGCACCCTAAAATTTAAGTGTCTCCCTTCACACCACTTTGAACCACCTTGAACATTCAAAGTGGCCAAGAAAAATGGGTGCAAGATAAAACAAGCGCTTAGTTTTGCAAATTCTGTGATCTAAGTTATACCAAGTGTTCCAGACTGTCACAGAATCATAGAATGGTTTGGGTAGGAAAGGACCTTGAAGATAATTTAGTTCAACGTCCCTGCCATGGGCTGGGACATTTGCCAGCAAACCAGGTGGCTCAAAGCCCCATCCAACCTTTCCCCCATTAAAACACAGGGACAAAATAATGGCATTGCTGTTGGTGTAATGGGATATCACATGATGTACATCTTCATTCACTATGTAAGTTTTCCAAAAAATATTGGCAGGTTCTTCAAAAGCAGAGCTCCAATGCACCTGGTTTACAGAAGAGAACCATGTGAAAACAGCCATTCCCACGCAAAGAAAGGTTACCTTTGTCTGTTCGCTATCGGGATCTTCAAGCCAGCAGTATGGATCACTGATTTTACATCCATGGTAATCCGACACCTGAATTTGTAAAAGACAATAATTTAAAAAAAGACACGCACACAAGCAAACAGTATCCATCAAGGAATGATAGTCAGCATGATGAAGGGCATTTGGAATTTCACAAAACCATACAGTGCTAAGAAGCAAAGAAAGAGAGAACCAATATATTGCTCCCATGTGAGTTACTAGTATTACCATTCTTTGGTGATGGCACCACAGCAGCAGAGTAGTCCTCAGAAAAAAGCAGAGCACCAGAAAAATTGTGAAATGCACATCAGTTCCTTCCACGAGATAGATTAGTAAGCAAAAACGAAACCCCACCAACCAAACCAAGACCCCTAAGGCTTTCAAGCCATATATAAAACCTCATATTTTGGGTGTACCAAAAATATGGTTCGTGGTTACACAAACGGTCTCTGGTTTAGCCCTCCCTACTACTATTGCCCACAAATATGTGCATAATGTGTATATATATAAATCATAATTTTTAAAAAAATCAAAAGTCCACCCCCAAAACAACAAACAAACAAAACAAACAAGCCACAAAAGATTAATCCACGTGGTTGAATTTACCTGCTTCCTTCCTCCAGTACACAAAAAAAGATCAGATACCTGCTGCTAGGGCTTGCACAGTTCAGCCTTTCAGTCAACTACGAAAGTAAATACTTCAGGATTTTTTCCAGCTTTGGCTCATATCGGCAAACATTTTGGTTTAAATGCAATGTAAATACTTCCCGGGCCGGTGCCCAATGCACAGTGCTATGAGGAAGGGAAAGAAAATCGAGCCCATTTTAACCAAACTTACACCGCAATCCCTTGTACGGTGGGAACACAGGGAGATGGGACTATATTACAGATGTGCCATCCTATATAAATAGACTACTTGTTCCTCTGCTGACGCTGCTGCAGCCCGGGCGGAGGCCTGGGTTTCCCTGACACAAGCCGCGGTACCGAAGCTCCGGGGTGCGCCGTGCGGCCGCTGCTCCTGCCCCCCCGGTCCCGCCGCCCGCCCCAGACCGGCTTCCAGCCCCGCCAGCCCCGCACACGCGGGACGTGCCCGGAGGCACCGGCGCAAGGGCCCGAATCCCGCCCTAACAAGCGCCCGACAGCCGCCGCGGCCCGCGGGCGTGACACACCCGAAACCCTCTGCACGGAGCACGCCGGGCGCTCCACGGCCGCAGCCGAACAAAGCCCCGAGAGCCGAGGCAGCACCCCCCGCCCCGAGGCGGCCCCGCGGGGGATAGCGAACCGGGTGCCCCGCGCCCGGGCCCGGCGGCCGCCGCACGCCGGGGGCTGTCCCAGTCAGCGCCGTACTCACGGCGGTCTCGTCGCGGTACACCTCGGGATACTGGAAGGCCTGCATGGCGGGCTGCAGCGGAGAGCGGTGGGAAGCAGAGGAGGAGGAGGAGGAGCAGGCGGAGGAGAAAGAGGAAGAGGAGGAGGAGGAGGAGGAGGCGAGGCGTGGAGGCGGCCGCGGGGCTGGGGCCGTGTTTCGGGCCGTGGCGGCAGCAGCCGGCAGCAGGCGCGCAGCGCGGCACAGGCGGAGCGCCGCCGCCATACGGCCGCCCTCTGCCGGCACCGCGCCGCCANNAGCGCCCCCTGCGGGCTCCCGCCGGGTGGACGGCAGCGGGGCGGGGCGGGGCGCGATGGCGGCGGCTGAGGGGGCGGTGGCTGAGGGGCAGGCCTTGCCGCCGCCGTCCTTGGTCTCTGCTCCCCCTCCTGGTAGCCCTCTTCCAGCGGAATTGTGTACCGGGCACCACCCGGGTTTTATCCTACTTACAGTAAACGTTTGCAAAAAAATAAAATCACCGGTTTTTATTCTTTTTCCGCTCGGCTCCCCAGCCTTGGCACACGTGATGTGAGGGAAGAGGCTCGGGTCTGGCTCGCAGAGCTCCACTCCACGCTGACCCGAAAACAGAGCTGCTTCCTGGGTGGGGTTTCGATTCTGATTCTGTGACTCAGGCAGCTCGAAGCCAGGTCACAGAATCACAGAATCGATTAGGTTGGAAAAGACCTCTGAGATCATCAACCTATGACAGAACACCACCTTGTCAACTAAACCATGGCACTAAGTGCCACATCCAGTCTTTCCTTAAACACTTCCAGGGATGGTGACTCCACCACCTCCCTGGGCAGCCCATTCCAATGTCTAATCACCCCCTTCTGTGAAGAAATTCCTCCTGATGTCTGAACTAAACCTCCCCTAGCACATCTTAAGACTAAGCACATCTTGGGACTTAAGATGTCCTCTTGTTCTGTCTCCAGCTGCCTGGGACAAGAGACTGACCCTCACCTGGATAGAAACTTCTTTCAGGGAGTTGCAAAGACTGATTATGTCACCCCTGAGCCTTCTCTTCTCCAGGCTAAACCTGGCTTGGGCCGCTCAAACCTTTTGTGCGTTTCCATGGAACATGCCTCTACAAGTTTCCAGGGACTCCTCTTTGCCCTAAAAGCAAAGGACAAGTTGGCCACCCGGTCCCAGTGAAGACGGCCACTCCAGAACGTCAGCCTGGCTGCCTGGTGCTTGTGCCCCTCACCCCCAGTGTCAGGGCGTGTAGCCCCACGCCAGCCCCGACTCTGGCCTGTGCAGTCAGTCTGCATGAAAGGGCACTCCGTAAAGGTGCTTCAAGGGGATGACTTCAGGGTCATCCATGGGGTGTTTATTTTACAATAGGATTTCCTGGCTCAGAAAACTTGCAAACATTTTTCCTCCAGGGAGAGACCAGGTGTACTCCTCCTGCGCAATGGAAACTTGAAGGGGACTTGAAGGAGGTGCTTTTGCAACGTGGATGATCTGCTTTTCTTCCGAATGAAGCTGCTTCCCACAGCTTTTGCCAAGCTGTCCTGTCAGCCTGGGGAGGACTTCACCGCAGCTCTTCTTCCAGAGTAAACTCGTGTGTATGTGTGGTTAATAGCACCAGCTGGAGACACAGAGGTTTGTGTGTGGTCTTTAAAGGTCTGGTCAGCCCAAAGAATGCTCATGGTTGTTAATAAAATAACCACGTGGAATGACAACTACCTAAAACATTTTAGAAATGGCATCAAACCTTTATAGTTATGAGCTCAGAACTGTGTCTTGATTGCCTTCTCTTAATGGAAAGAGTTACCATCTCTAATTGGACATCCGGTGTGGAGGCTGAGGGTTGTGTACATATGAAATATGCCAGGCCCATAATGGTCACTCTTACTAAGTGACATAACCGTGTTCATCATCTTTGCTTACATCCTAAACAACACCTATGTGGCTTCTTTTCTCTCATCCCTTCTCTTTTGGCCATTTTTCCTTCTTACCTTGTTTCCTCGTTAATCTTCTCCCTTTGCAAGGGACCAGGACAGCTGCTGACTACAACTACACCTTTTCTTCTGGAGCTCAAGAACATGCCACCAGCAAGGAGGTTCATGGCAATGCCTTGACATGCCTGATGCTGATAAAAGCTTGCTAATTGTCTGAGCAACTTGCTTAGGTAGATACTGGCAAGCCAAGGCTGTTTCTGTCTAAAGCTTCCCAGACAGAATTGTATATGCACTCAGATTTGCATCATGGGGAGAACTATTAGCTCTGGGAGAGAATACGTAGCTCTAATTCTATTAGAATTAATACCTCTGTCAAGCATTTGCCTTGCCAGTGTGCAACACAAACAAGCTGTACATGCACAGCTCTTCATCTGGGGGTTTTGGGCAGCCGACTGCGAATTCATTCCATAGACAGCAGAGGCCGTGCATCTCGCTCAGAGCTGCAGTTTGCCTCAGGAAAATGTCTTTTTCAGCCCAAAGGTATTGTCCAGGATGAATGCATTTATGTTTGTCCAGAATGTCTAAATGTTTAGCCGCTCGAGCAAGGCTTGTGAGTACCTCTGACTGAGCAGCCGAACATCCCAATATCCTGGGCATTACCACAACGTCTCCGAAGACCAGCTTCATGCTGTAAAAGCAGCCAGTGTGAGGTGTAGTGAAAGTTTTGGGCAGCTGCGCTTCCTCCACGCAGCTGGAGCTCCCTGAGCTGGCGGGAGAGGGCGGCCTGACCACACGGGTGCTCCGCAGCTCCACACGGCAGCGCCCGTAGTTCCTCAGGCTCCAGCAGCCCTCTCAGAGCACGGCAGGATAACTCCTGAATGGGCTGGCAAGCATCCAGTAAGCACAGCAAGTATCCATCACAATGCCTTTGAATTCATCCTGGACTCAGAGAAGGTGGGAATATACAAAAAAACTAAAGTTGTCCAAGATAAGATCTTTGGACCTGTAACTTTACAAGCAGTAATTTTCTTTCGAAGGTGAGCAGTAGGGACAGAAAGTGAATTTTCTCTGTACTGTAAATTTCTCCCTTGTTTTTGGGGGGCCATGGGGGGAGGAGGAAGTTAACAACAGCAGAAGGAGCAAATCCACACTGTCAGATCTTTTCTTATCAGAAAGGCAGTTAATACAAGTTTACATAGTATCTAAAACACTGCCCAAAATATGTCTTTCTTATCTGACACCACGCACCCCCTGTACAAATGAAAGAGAGTTAAGTGTGCAATCTGTTAACAGAAATCCTTATAATGAAAGGTTTAGCAATCTTCTCTCTTTTTCAGTGTGTTTGCATAACACGAAATTAAAAATGATTCACATTAGGACTGTGCTGTGACTGAAATTTTGAAGCCTCTTAATTGTTTAGTGTTGTAGCAGAAAGTAAATTTTTACTAAAATGTTACCTTTTCTTAGGCCTAACCAACACCAGCAGAGTTTGCTGTGTTTTGAGGATAAATTGCTGAGTAAGCAAAAATTTATCTTCCTATATTTAAAACAGAAAGTTTGAAAAACTCTCAGTAGTCTTTGTCATCTTATCACACTCCCATGTTAGCATGATTCTGATCATTTGCAAAACAGATACTGGTCTCTGCTGATATTAGTTATAATTCTGCTGATCATCCAGTCATTAGCAAATCTCTTTCAGCTTAGTCAGCATCTCCACAATGACTCACTGCAAGTAGTATATTGACTCAGTAGGAAGTGAACTCATCATCTTGGTCAGGGAAGATCTGACAAAAAATCTAGCAGCAAATTTTGTTTTTACCTTTCCTTGTCGCCCTTTCCCCAACCTCACTCGCATTATGACTTACCAATAACTGGAAACTTTTCTGTTATAGAATGAAGACACATCTGTAGCTTTACTCCTGTTTTCTTATATATATTTTTTATTTCATTTACTTAATTGTGTGACATCAGTTCTGCTGTTCAGACATTTATCAACAGGTGTCAGCAGAACCTCGGTCTTGTGCTACGATGAGCGTGTGCTGAGGTGTACAAATAACTCCAGTTTCAGAGGAATGTGACTCTCAAATTTTCTGCCCTGATGGGTTTCTATTTTGGAAGCACTGACTCAAGAGCCTAAGTCCTGTTGATTTTCAGTGATTCTTTGATTCCTAAATTATGTTCATCTACTCTACACATTAATTATAATCATTGTCCATTGTTTATAGACAATTAAAGGATTGCTTGTTTTTGAGCTGAATTATGAAGTAGCTTACATAATAAAATATGATTTTATTATCTCAGTCACAGAAACTTCTACATGACACAGGTCTGGTCAATATCTGAATGTGCAAGCAAGCAAAACAATATTTAACTGTGGGAAATTTCTCGGTATGCCATGGGACCAGATGGGTGCATTGAAGTCAGTGTCACGCTGCAGAATCCTCCTCTAGCTTGCCCTGGGCTTGTGCACTGCTGTGCTTACATGCGCTTACACTGCTGGTGCTGTGAAGCCAGTTCGGTGATGTAGTGATGTCCACAAAGCGTTAGTATGGCATTGCAACTACAAAGTAGTATTAAAAGGTATTTCATCAGGTGGGCAATCTAAACCAACATATCTAAACTGATGTAGGAGGATGAACACACAGATCATAGTATAACTACATCCAATCCAAAAGAACTTTTCTTTGAAGGAACTTTTTCAGACAGATGAAAGTTAAGGTTTCCTTGTGCAGTGACCTGAGGCAAAGAATGAACAAAATTCTAATGATAGACAAGACTGATGACCAAATTTTTTAATTGATTCTTTTTTATTATTATTAAATTTTAACATATAATTTTCCAGTAAAAGAAGGATTTGCCAAAAAACCAGAGATCACATAGTAAAATCTGTGCCCTTGTGTCCCTGGATAGATAGTCAATACTCAGATCTCACTGCATGTGGTGTGCTTGGGTCATTTAATAAGTTTTCACAGACACCTTCAGTGTTTGCAAGGTTTGTAGGTCTGGTGCCTACTTATGCACCAAATCACTGTGTTCCTGACATCTAGATTATACTTACTTCAGCATTTCTGGAAATTAATCCTAATCTTATACAATTCAACAGGGACTCATGGCTCAAATATTTTGCCAAATTCTTCTTAAGAAGGCTCTTGCAGAAGAAAAGTTAAAGGAATTGAACTTTTCTTACTACACAGTATTTAACAGGGGAGAAGGGTGTGGCATAAAGTCCAATAAAGTCAATAGAAGTTTTCATGTCTACTTTTGTCCCGCACCTATTTCACTGAATCTTGAATCAACCCTTCCTCCACCTCCTCCCACCAAACATCACTCTGAAAAAAGAGCTATCTTTATAAATATAATTTTCTATTTAAAGAAATTGTATTAATTCTTTTGCGTGGAAAGGTAGCAAATCCATATTAGTAAAATTGAAATAGCAGTGTTAATTTTCAGTGTTTGCTTTTGCCTTTCCAAAGTATCTTTTGTTGTTGTTGTTGTTATTGTATGCAAAAATACTTTATATGCTAAGTCCTGCCTTCATATAGAAAAGGATAACAGTATAAATAATTCTTACATGGCAGTATCTGAAAATGGAGATAAGTATAAATCGGAAGAAGGCTTTTCATTCTTTTCTGTTCTGAAAAAGTAAAGGTAATTTTCTTGCTTTGGATGAAATCTTCTGCCTATTGAAGTCAAAGGAAGTTTTGTCACTGATTTCAAAAGCATAGGAATATCACCCCTAATCTTGTCAGTGAGCAAACCAGTAGGCAGCTTCCTGTTAACAGATTATGACATGTTGACAGAATTTGAAATACACTAAACATAGGGAATCTGATATATTTTTCTTGGAAAGGAAAACAGTTTTAGCTCCTTTTAAAAGACTCCACATCTAGAAATATCTTCCTCTGCAGTCATCGTCTACCCATGTTTAATACATTTTGAATGCATGTGTTCAAATGGCTTAGAAATAAAACTTTCTGTTATGCCTCAGAAAACATTTGGTTTGGGTTATAAAAATATAGAAACTATAGATCCCTGCAGAAAGAATAAACTTTGGAGTCAGAGCACTAGAAATGTGCTTCCAAGAGAGACTTGCACATGCCTTTGAGAAGAACCTCTCAATACTTGGGAAAGAGAAAGAAAGAAACCATATGCAATTCAGTGACCACCGAATCTGAAATTCAAACTAAATTGGGCACTGTGCAAGGTTATCACACACAGTGGGTGCTCTAGCCCCCCTCTATAACAATTCATTCAAAATATTGCCACTACAATTCCATAATGAAGGCAAAAATAAGAAGAAGAATGAAAAAAAATTAAATTCCAGAAGTGCCTTTTAAGAAAGGCACTGTATTTCAGTAGATGCTAAATAATTATAATTCATTTTTTTAACATTTAGGGATAACTTTAGCCTCTTCTCTAAAGAAATGTGAGTCAAACCTAGTCCTGAAACTGAATAACACATTCCAATGACCCTGAATATTAAACCTCTGTATTTCTAGTACTGCAGACTCTATGTAATTCAGATGTGGACCAGGGCTTCACTGTGCCAATTTCCACACGTGGCCAGGTGTTAGAGATACTCCATGCATTTATGATCTACTGCTTTCAATCAAAGTGAGGAACACAAAACAACAGGTAGCTTACATTCAGAGACATGGAGGAGAATCATATGATGTTACAGGTCATTGTGCATGTAACACTTGCAGCATGCCCATAATCTGGTGTTTTGCAGCCTGTGAAAAAGGAAAGCTCCTGGGGAAAGGTTGAAGGTGTATAATGGTAAAGTTATGTATGTTTTTAGAGCTTCACTTTGTTTTAGAGCTTCACCTTGACTGGCAAAGGAATGTAGAAAGAGGACATTACTGATGTGAAAGTTTCCCAAGTGCGTGTTGACAGCTGGTGCCATGGGTTGTTCAAGATGGCAACGTGGCTGCAATCTGCATGGAGGAGAATTATGTTGTGCTTGATGTCAGGGGAGTGGATGGGAACATGAGAGGAGAGGGGAAGCCTGCTTACAGCTGTGGGCATGGATGGACAAGCAGGAAATGGGCTCTGTCAAAATCAGGGAGAAGCATCTTGTGGTGAAAGGTTGAAAGCTGGACTGGTAATTTTAGCTGTGTGGAAGTATGAGGGAGGTCAAAGCTTTGAAGTTTTGTGCATCAAAATTTACAGAGAGCCTTGAGAGTCCTAGACCGAAGGTACTGGACAAGCTCGAGGCCCAAGCAACAGAACAGCCAGTGATGTTAACTACAGTGACTGGAAAAAGCAGTAGCAAGGAGACCTTAGAAGACAGATTAAGAGCTCTGGTGAGCCATACTGAGCTTGAGCTGATGGCGAGACACTCAGAAAGAAGCAGGCTGGGCTTTGGGCTTGGACAGAAGGGAGCAGACGGGTGGATTTGAGTCATCAGTGTGAGCAGTTTGGCTTGTGTTTACAGATGACCTTCCCCAGAGATGAGGTGCCCCTTCCAGTGGGAGGAGGGAAGCCGACCAAGGACAGAGCCCTTTGGAGCTCACAGAAAGCTGGAGAAAAATGAGGGCATGTTATTCTCCTGTTCCAATATGTGATTTGTTGATAAGAAAAGCTTTTAATAACTAATTTTAAACCCTACAACCAAAACTTTTCAAGAGATACATTCTAATGTAGTGTGGGGCTGGTACAGAAGCCCTATGTGGTTTACTCAGTAAACAGTCACTTTTGTAAAAGAATTTGGAGTTTATCAAGTTACAACAATATTACTGAAAATGAATGTCTTTCATGAATTTTGTTATTTCCTTCTCTTGGAGAATTGTGCAGGAATTTCAAAGATCCAATACATATTAGAACAAGTTAAACATTTTTCTTCACCTGGAAATCTTAACTAAATTTTTGCCAACTTTTTTTTTAGGTTTTCTATCCCTGTGGTTTCAAATTCTGATAGAAAATGTGGAGAAGGAGAAACTGAGACAAATTTCATGGAAATAAATTCCTCTTCTGAATATTTTTATTAGATGTTTTCCCTTTGCATTCAGTCTAGACAGAGGAGATATTTTTCAGTGCCTGGAACAGGTTCCTGAGTACAGCCAGAAAACATGGAGCAAATCAGAGAAATTTCAGAAATAAGTATGACACATTTGGGTAGAAAAAATTCCCTCTAATTCACTGCATGTAATGGATCTAATTTATTTTTGCCTCTTGGCACATCTTCTGTTCTAAACTCTGCACATGCCTGAGAGTCATCAAAATGCACAGGACAGGGCCAAGGTAAAACAAGGCCTCTGCCCTGTAATTTCATAGACCAGCTATTCCAAAGCACTGCTGAAATTACCCTGGTCAGAAGAACCCTTTATGAACCTTGAGAAAAAAAATTTAAACGAGCATTTGTGCTAAATAACAGTGATGTTATTTAGCTTCCCTTTGCCCCATTCCTCTCATATGTAGTGGGATTGAGAAGTCAATATTCTTCAGCCATTTCTGATGTTTAGCTTCTGTAAAACCAACAGACAACCGCTGCAGGTTATTTGATCCTTTACAAAAATTATTTAATTATCCACAGTTAAATATTCTAGAGGAAATAAAAGTACTTTGGAAAGAAACCTAAATGAGAGAAAAGTAAGAATTAAAGACTAGGACACCACATCTTCTACAAGAAGGATCTTGCTTGCCTGGTAGACTTTCTTTGATCTATAATTATGTTAGATGTTATGTTGTTGATGTTAGTGCTGTAAATAATCCCCCTCTGAATTCACTAATTAAATCTTTTAATATTATTCATTCTCTCATACCAAAACTTACTTTAGTAATTAAAAATGTCATGGTAATTTTTTCTGGCCATATGACTATTTTGTCAGTTATTTATTTAAATAATTTTATTTTATTACAACCTAAAAAAAATTCATCCTCATCATTTAATTAGAGATGTATGTGAAAAGCCAAGAGGTATTTGGAGTTAGGCTGTGTTTGTTCACTTTATTTATGCGCTTACTCTTGTGAACTTCAGGGTATTTACAAAGGTATAAAGGGTAACAGTTGTTACCACACCAAGTAAAACTTGCAAAATATCTCCATTTGCTTCATGATAAGCATGTTATCTAGATCTTGTAAGCACTAAAGAGATCAGAGAAAGAAATGTACCTTTCTCTTGTGTAATGCTACCTGGATTTTCTTTTTGTCTTGTGGGAGACTGGCAAGTTGCTGTAAACCAGCTTTCTTAATCACTTGTGCACTCACTGCCCTTTTCCTGATACCACTCACATGAAGAAAGAGACATTTCTACACAGCACTGAGGATTTCTCTTTTACCAGAGCTAACTGAAGGCGGCTGCCTACGTAAGATCTCTGCTCATGCTGGCAGCTCTGAGCTGGGGGGTTTCAGCTAAAGATGCATTGGGGCATCAGACAGACTTGCTCCAAGACTCAAACCTTCAGAAAAAGCACAGTGAATTTAGTAACCATGACCCTACACCTACTAAAGAAACTGAATTTGTCTTCTAGTTTCAGGATAATAAACCTAACAGCCTTATTTCCTGGAGGGTGCTGAAAATAAATTCAGCCGGACCCCTTGTTCCAGGGAGTGGAAAAGTTGGCAAGTAGTGTTCTCCAAGGGAAGTCAAACAGAACAAGTCCCTTGGTTGGAAACACAGGGCAGCCTTCCTTTTTCTCTTTGCAGAGCACAGGGCTGAAATCATGGTTGTCTGAGTTAACCCTTTTTTATTCCCTGGAGGCTGTCTGATATGCAAAATAGACATTGTGCCAACCACCAGGCTGGAGCAGGTGGCTTGCCTGCTGAGCCATCCACTTCCTACAGCCCACCATAGCCAGGGGAGATCAACTCCCCCTGATTTACTCCTCTTAACCTCTCCTTTCAAGGAGGATTTGCTCACCAGTGGGGAGAGGCACTCAATGATCAGACAGAGCACTACACCTGAGCCTGACACTTCACAAGTCACATTAAAAAAAGAGATTTATCCATGTCTTCGCCATTGCCATTCAACCCCTCCAATCCCCCTCATAATCTGTCCCTGAGTGGGCAAGATCAGGTCTGGAATGACAGCAAGGAAATGAACAGAGTCTTAATTACCCAGCTCCCTGGGAGTTTGCCTTAGAAACCACTCAACAAGCCCATGTCTCGTGGCTACACCAGTCAAATTGTTGGGCTCATGGTTATAGGCAGATCTTCTGTGGAACCTCATGGTTCTGTCCCTCCATCAGGTCCTCGGCTTTCCTCAAGTACATTGAAGGACATCTTCACCATATGTGAGCAGAAATCTTATGTTACCTTATGCTGTGTTGATTGAACTACTTGAAGATCTTTCTGCAGTGACTCAGGGAGGACCCCACCTGGTCTAGGGAATCAGGGAATTCTGGAATGGCACCACTGGACAACCATCAGCAGGTCTGTTGTCCAGCTTGCACCTACAAAGCAGGTGATGAGTAACTAACTCATAACCAAGATTCCAGCCCATATACCTAAACCTTCCTGCTAACATCCAACTTAACTGTGCAGTGAAGACATCTTGCACTGTTTTGCTACAAATCTTGCAGAATCCAATGCTGTCCAAAAGCGTGCTCTGAAAGCTCATTTGCCAGTACATACTATGCTGTCTGGTACGGTAAAAAATGCCCAGTCCCATGAACTCAGGTCTCCTCCTTTCCTCTGCCCTTGCATACCTGCACACTCAGCACTTCCCTCACATAAAGCCTGATCTGCCTCTAGGTTTGCTTATCACAGTCGCAAGAGTAAGTACTATGCAAAGTTAAAATCTGTTGAGCACAAGGGCATTTGACCCTGACCACAACCTGCTGTTCCTTTAACAAACAATTAAGACATTCCATGTGTGACTAAATTTGAAAGCAAACCCAAGAATTAACCAGCTTGTTTTAAATAGGGATATAAATAAGAACCAGCCCAGCCATTGCCTAAGAGATAAGCCAAAACTTTGGGGTTCAATAAAAGTTCAGTCACTTCCGAAGGCTGGATATTTATTTAGGGAACAGGGTCATAATTTAGGGAGAAGGTCTTTATTTAGGGATTTTAGGGAACACAATGTCCCCCTGAATCTCATTTCTATTTGAGTAAGTTTCCTCTGAGTATGGATGATGCTAAAGGAAAATAACAATGCCAAATCCATTCTTGCCTTGCACAAGAAGTAATTCTGTGGGACTTCTAGTCCTAATGTGTGTATCAACAAACAAAATAGTTACAAAAAGGTATCTGCATAACTTTGCACTGTGTATCTATCTCATGGCTTGTGAGAAGAGAGTGCAGTAAAAAAAAAAAATCTGCATTTAAATCAGGCTTGACATAAAAGCTTTGCTGGCCTAATAGAGACTAGCTTTTAAAAAGATGCTAACAAAAAATATTCAAATTTTGAAGTTAGTGGCACCTTGCTTGATCAATTTCATTACAATGGCAAATACAATTTCTTATATGAAATGGTGTATTAGATCCTTGAATAAGCTAATTAAAATATATCTTATAGATGTTCATATAATTATGTGTTACAGTTCTGGATCATATAACTCAAGAAAACCTAAAATAGTTTTAATGCTCTATCTAGGTAAAAAATGCTATGATAAAACTGATGTATCAGAAGAATTTGAAAGTAGCTTTTTAGCATGAAAATTTTCTCTGTGGCAGAAAAATAGATGAAAGGAGAACTTTGGTTCTGCTTAATAGTGTGAAGTTAACAAAATCAGTAATTAAGTTATGAGATCATGGAAAGTGACTGTACCCACACATTTTTCGAGGTGATATGGAGTGCAGAGAGTTCGTTTTTCAGGGTTTGTAGGTTGAAGATTACACATTAACCACTAACCTAACTGATAACTCTATGGACAGAGTCCATTCTTCTATGTAACATGGCCTCACTTGTCCCATGCATGATGTTTTATGAGAGCTCTAAAACTTATGCTTGCACTGTTTTCTTGCAAATTGTTTTCCATGTAGGTCAATAGAGCTTTTCCTAAAGGATTCAGCAAAATATCTGAGGATTTTCATGCAGATAAAATGAAACCTTACATGAAAACTACTACAAGGAGGAGTTTTACTTCAGAATATGAAGCGCTCAATTATTCCTATTACTTTTGAATTGAATTTGGAAGAGCGCTGCTGTTTGCCTAAGAATTTCACACTACAGCCTATCACTGCTGTGTAAAGCTTAAATAGTTGAAAGTATTTAAGTACCCAACAAGTATAGTGATTTCAAAGAGACTGGGTACGTGAGCATATTTGAAATCTTAGTGCCCTCTACATAAGATCAAGGGCAGTAGCAAGGTCAAGGGGTTTCTTGATGTTTCTGACACTTCTCCTTTTTGTGAGAGATTTTCTTTGGGTAGCAGAGAAATTATGAACATGTCTGAAGTTGCTGGTTTAATATTGTGTTTTAACAGCAGAGGAAGGTAAGCACATTGTTACAGCAACTAGTACAACGGTAAGATTTGTTTCGAAAAGAAGTTTTCATGCAGTATTTTAAAGAGATGTTTCATGGCATTATGAGGGGTCAGATGAAAGTCAGAAGATCCATTTGTTCTGTAAAACACAGGAAAAAATATAAGCACACAATGGTGTTATTATCTTTGTAATGAAAATATTTAGTGTGTCATGCTACAAGTGAACTAAAACTGTGTAGCCATTATAGTAAGTTAACTCTCAGATACAACACAGTGGTATCAATATTGAATTCTATCGCTCTGTAGATCCCTTGTGATAGTTTTTTCTTGCAACCTTATGTAAATAAAGGGAACACATACCATTCATTAACTAGTACATAATTTTCTGTATGTATTTATAGCATTAACAAAACATTCATTTTCAACCACATAATTTTTTATGTCTCTTTTTTCACAGATGTGCTACAAAAGTGTTTCAATTACCATGACGTTGAGGTTTTCTCTTATTGGTAAAAAGAAATTATAGGTCTTTTGTTGAAATCAAAAGGATTCAGAGCATTTCAATGTCTGTATTTGCAAAATAAAAGTCGCACTGAATCTTTTGATTCACCCATTTGTTTCCACTTCACCATCCTAATCCATTTTCATTACATGGCATATTTTATTAAACATACATTTACATGTGCCTACTGTTTCAAATCTACTAACTAATACTGTGATATTTCAGTAGGATTTTCAAAAAAACCACCCCCAATAAATTGATTGCTTTCCCCCAAATTTCTGCTTTTCCAAGAAATTTCAAATTAACTGCTTTTCCACAATAAAAACTGAATATCAAAATGTAAAAAAAAAATTGTCCTAAAAAAAGTTTTATTTTATAACTAGCAATGGTAATTTTCATTTGGAGTCATTTAAAAATGCATTTCTTCTCTGTAACATACAACAAATAAATTAAGTTTTCACTTAGCTGTGGCAACAGTTACATTTTTGAAAGGTTTCAAACCGAAAAATATTTAGAATGTTTTAATTAACTTCAGATAAATAATATATTTTTGCTTTCCTGAAGACTCACTTTAAAAGGCAGATAGTACCTTCTTGTTTGATTTTTGCCTCTTTTGAGGACCTTCTAAAAGATCAGAAAGTTTAGAGGTCAACGAGATGATCTGACCCTTAGTAAGTGAACCCCTAATTATTCCAAAAGACGGAGGCACTGAGGATCTGGGATCTTCATTATTCTCCAAAATGCGGTGTTTCCACTGAGCTCTGTTGAGAGATCCCTTTCCTCAATCAGCTCTTTGCCTGCCCGGCAATTCTATACTTTACATTCTTGTTTTGCAGATAACACAAAATCTGTCAAATGAAATATATACTTGATCTTCCTTATCATATTATTTTACCACAAATGATGCAGCACATGGTATACAATTTTAAAATAGTGCTAGAAACTATTATATTCTGCTTCCAAAAATGAAGATGTCTGAAGTCCACAGATGCTGGCAATTTCTTTTGAAAACCTTCAGGAGCTTGATCCAAAGCCAGCTCAAGCTAATGAGACATTTTCCACTGACTTACAAATGTGATTCCTCGGAGCGCAATACATGTTGTTTGTTACAAAGAAATAGGTGCATTTTACTTTCAGGCTTTTTAGGGTGTTGCAGTGTGGAGTTTTTTTAGACAATCAGTTTAAAGGCAAGCTCCAAAGTCCACTGGTCTCAGAAGGCTGAATCAAGTTGAAAATTCTGTTCTGTGAGTATTAAATATTTCACTAAGGCAAAATTCAGTTCATAAATGCACCCATCACTCACCCAGCTGACTACATCCTTCCTCATCCTGCTTTGCCCTTCTATTGAATATAAGCTGACTGGTGCCCATGTTTGCAAAGAAAGACCCTTGTACTGAGGCAATTTGTTTATAGTTAGATTTAAGGACTGTGACCTGTGCTCCGAAGCTATAATGATTAATGACACAATAATGCAAAGGTTTCAGGCTCCAGACCCCCTTTTCTTTGGGTCTGATATTAAAAAAATGACAAAGTATTTTCTGACAATACTCTGAGAGATGCCCATTTTTTAAAGGTATTTTATTAACACACATGAGCCCAGTTAAAAATGAGTAAGAACTGGGGAATTCATTCAGTAAAAATAGTGACTGACCAGGAGTGATCTCCAGTTAGGAGTTCTGTGTGAGTTAAATATGATATTTTACTTCTTCACTGCTATCCACCTCAGTGAAATGGGTAGTCTTATTACAAAGAAACAGCCATGTTTTTGTCTTTCACCTATTTTTTATTGCAGGTTCCTGTCTTTTAACTTTGATTTGTATAGCTGCACTGTCTGCTGTGTGCTGGTGTCCCCACAGGACCCTTTGTTTCCTACCTTTGAAAACATTCAAAACAAACAAGACCCTTTCTCTTCCCATAGACAGTACACATAATATTAATGGTTATCTACCTGTGATAAGCAGAGCAGTATCACTTTACATGACTTGAAAGGGTCATCCATATCGTCAAGCACAATTAACTTGTCTTACTCTCACAAAATGGGCTGGGGGTAGTAACTAAGAGGCCATACTTCTTCACTTACCTGGAAAACAGTTCCAGGACAAGAAGACACCTAAAAGACACAAAAAGCTTCTAAACAACAAGCACAACGGGCTTTCTATTGAGAAAAGAAGCTGTACTGCACCTTCTTGATGTGATACTCTCTGTGGTGCTTGTGTGTGTATTTACTGAGATGATCAGTTGCATACAAGTTTGAACAAGTCGAGCTGCAGGACTTAACTTCCTCCTATCCCACTTTTAAAGAAAGCAAGCTCTCTGAAATATTTCTGGAAAACAGAGTGAAAGTTGTTTCAAGAATATATCCAGACTTCAATAAAAATTATTCTGAAATGTCACAGAACATGCACTGTTTCTATATGCAGGTTTTGTTTTGCAGCCTACCTAGATCAGAAGAGCAAACTGAGTGGTAACTCCAGTTCTCTGACGGAGGCTTTCACACCCTAAGTACATTTCAGTTCTCAAAACTAATAAGTGAAGCAAAGATTCTGCTTAGAGGAGAAAACGTCCAAGTAACCACTGTGTGGAGAACAATGTTTGTGATGTAGCATGTTAGCATATCCCCTCTGAGTCAGCGCTGAATCAGTGGCCCAGCTGATGCTTAGTGGAGTGCCACTGTTTCATTAAGAAGAAATTAAGTTGACCACTTGGGCTGTGGAGAATGGCATAGCAGTTGTCACAATAACACAGCTATTAAGTGCGTGACGTGACCAAATGCCATATCAAAGTACTGCTCTAGCCACATACATTATTCTTGCAATTAAATTAAATATATTTCACTTCCTGTCTTAAATAACTGGGTAGTACTGCTGCCAACAAGGTGCTGACTTTCAACAGAAGAATGATTGACTGTCAACAGCACATCCTTTATCCTTTAGAGTTTTTTCCCGAAATGCTTTGGATCCTTAAGGAGAAAGTGACCTGGTTAATGCAAACTTTTTCTTTATTAATAAAATTGCAAGTTTGAATCTGCCATTTTCTTTTCACTACTAATGAAAAAATCTTTACAATGGCAATCATGTTGTGTCTTTTCCCAGGTTAATATGCCTATATAGGGAGAGGTGGCCAGAAGAAAGTTAGCCTTTCTTGCTCAGATAAAATTTAAAATAGAGAAGTAATTGAACAATGTCTATTTTCTGTGTTTTTAGCAAAAAAACAAAACCAAAAACCTGTGGATTTATTTTCTTCAGCAGAAAAAAAATGTCTTGAGAAGAAAGCAAAAGTATTCCCAAATAATTTTTGTCAATTATAAATTATTCTGTGATTCTGTGAAAAATGTCTATGTCTGTTGTCACCTTGATAAGAAAAGGGAAGTTGGAACTGCTTCAGACATCCATTTTTATTTCTTTGACAATGATTAAAGCTAAACTGGTATGTTTTGGTACAGAAATCGAAACGTCCTTTCCTCCTCTTATCCTATAGTGTCAAATTTTTTGCCAGCTTTGCGCTGAGCGAACGCAGCCTGCATGAAAACCGGGAGGTTCACAGGGGTTTAGAACAGGCTGTAGAGGGCGAGAATTGTCCTGTAGGGAGTCCCCGCGATGCAGCGAGGGGCTGAGGACGGATCAGCTCCGTCGGTGCTCGCAGCCCTCGGCTGCTGTAACATGAAGCCCGGGAAAGGTCAGCGGCCGCGCTCTGTAGTCTGCTCTCTGCCTATCTGTGCTATCTCTTGAAATAACAGCGACTTCCAGGACTCCTTCACCTTCTTTCCTCTCCGGCCCCGGCAACCCTTCCCTCCCCAGTCCTTCTCTGGCACACATCCTTCAGCGCCACTCTCTTTTCTTCCTTGAGCTTTTCCTGTTGTCATCACAAAGACCTCCATGTCCTTTATTGTACTGTGTCCTCTCGTTGCCTGGCTCAAAGGCTATCTCTGGCTCTGGAGATAAAGTCTCCACTAAGAAAAGGACGGAGATTTAATTTGGAGAAAAAAAAAACCACCACAAAGGGTTAAGAAAAAGAAACATGCTGGTGCCCTGTTTTGGGAACAAATCCACTCTCTCTGTTTTTTAGTCACATAGGTACGTTCAGAAATTGCTCTTAATTATCTACTCTCTCCTTATCATACCCAAACTTTGTGAATTTCCTGAAAAATCTATTTATGATCTGTACCCTTGAAACTTGGAAGCAGTTCATTTGAGAGAAGCTTCCATATTAGTCTGCCAAGAGGATTACCAAAATAGACCTCCATTGTTATTTTTGAGTATTCGTGACCCTTCATTTGTTTGTTTGTTTTAAAGAGATTTTTTTGATTGAAGCTGTTTTGCCTTGGTGACAATGAAAGCTGAAAAGGGTGTTTTAAGCAATAAAAAAGTAATTGTTTAAGTTTGCAGTGCAAATTATTTCAGAGTGGTTTGTGTATTTGAAAGAATGAGACTGCTTCTGTAACATGCTATATTATATGGTAGATCAAGTACTAAAAAACGTCACTAACCTGGAACTGGAACTTTGGGTAGAAAAGTCATTTCTTATGTACTTTCAGGGTATAAAGTCTTGATTAAATTTTCTTCTGAAATGAAGAAACCATCCTTGCTGCAAGAGATCTGCTTGGGGCTGCAGAGCCACCTGCGGTTCCTTTTCCCACGTGTTTCTCACAGATGTGCCAGCAGTGGGTCTTTTGATGCTGGGAGTGTTTGTCACTCGCAGGGCCTCCTCAGCACCTGCTCAGGTGGGGCACCAGCCTGGTAACTGGCAGGGGAGGAGGAGACAGGCTTTGCTGTTCACAGACACCAATCCTGTGCAAATTAAACAGCTGTCTGCAGCGAGATACGTTGGTGAGTACCTGAGACCCTTCTCTTGACAGTACATGTAGCAGAGGCAGTACCCTGCGCACTGTCACACCACAACACTGATGGCATTGAGGAGTAACAGCAACCTCTTCTCTTCCTTGCATTGCTGACTTGTTTTGCTACAATATACATTTCACATTTGAAAAAAAGCAAGTAAGCAAGCAAACCAAGTGAAGATTCTTAACCTAATAGAAATACGATGAGGAGTGCACAGAATTTAACAGACTTTGTCATTAACTGTTCCCCAGTGCCTGCTGAAATATTTGACCAGACTCTCCAAGGAAATTCAGTTATAATTAAGTACAAAAGACAGTAGGGCCTATTTAAAAGGGACATATTTGTAGTAAAATAGCTTGAAAATGTTCCTAGGACTGACAGATAATTTCTAAAAGCTTCCATGCACTTTGCCACAATGCTGTTCCTGGTTTCAAAAAGACATCTCACCTTGTAGAGGTAGAGGAATCAGAATAAACTCTGCTGAAGCTATGTTACAATTTAGGAGCATCTTTATATCCTCTCTACTGAAGATAACAAATGTCTTCCTCAGCCCTGAGTACCTGCAGCCTATTTCAGGACCGAGCATCAAGGTTTTGCTCTGAACACATATATAAACGTATTCGTAAATTACAGTGTATGCATACATGTTGCCTTCTCAAACATCATGGTACCTATTAATCAGTGGTTCATTTGCATTGCTTGTTCTTGGATTTACTTTTGAAGCTCCTAACATCCAAGGTGGATCTGAGCTCAAGAATTACAGACATGGTGTGTCCTTCTTGAAAGTTTCACTGGGAGACTTCTGAAAGGAAATTGTTAATTTTCACACAGAGAACAAGCACTCCTTGCTCTTAACAAATGCATAGACATCTGACTATACCATTGTCAAATGCCATTAGATAAATGCCCCTCTCATAAATCTGGTGGAATTATATGCCATTTACAAGAACATCTGCTGGAAAGTAATATTTTAGATCCAGAAAAAAGTACTTTATCAAACGGTAATTTCTTAAAATTATGGATTATTCCATAACTCCAGTGAACAGACATACTTATAGAACTATCCGTGCATTTCTGTTCCCCAAGCCCTGTGTTTATCTCCTAAAAATGATGACCAAGACATTGTTGTCTCCATTAAGATAAGTGGTAGGATTTCAGGTCAATAAGTTAAACTGATATCTCATGGAGGAAGTCCTAATCTTTAAATCTCTTCCACCTTTCTTTCACACTATTACTACCAGAATAGCCCATTTATTTGACAGGTAAAATTACAGTAAAGAGTGATTGATCTGAAATAAAGTCACGACAGAAGCTGTGTGAGTGAATGGTAGAAAGTATTTAATGGCTTTGTAGCCATAGTGAATAACTCTCTTGCCTTTGATAGGTTGATTTAAACTGCAATCTAGAAATATTGTTGTAAGTCCTGCTCATCCTACATGGTATCACAGCTGCCACTTTCCTGTCATCTCTTTCCAGAGAAGAGTTTCCATCTAATCTCAGTAGATGATGACCTAGCTTTGCTTATTTATGTCCTTTTGCTGGGGTACAGCAATGTGATGTACACAGGCTTTTGAAGCTGAAGAAACATCAAATGGCACAGGACACTACAGCATATAAATTATCTAAAGCTAGTGAAAAACTTTTCTTTTTCAGCTTCTACAAACCATTACATGTGCAAACCAAGAGATTCCCATGCCATGTGAAGATCATAGGCAGCAAAAGTGTTCCTCTGCTCTAATGAAACTAAGTGTAATAAGGATGATGATCTTTGAGGAAGACAAATGATCAGATTAATGAATGAACTCCTGTCTAAAGAATACCATGAATTCCATCAACTTCCCTTCCACAGGCCTGGCACCTTGGGGCCCATTTCTTGGACTTGCTTGCCTTACATAATTATATTTAGAACAGAAATTAGAACACATTTTTCAACCATTGAAACAACAGGTTCTGAAATAGCTGCCAGAGTTGGTGAAGAAAGAATACAAAATTAATTCTAAGATAAATTTATGAATGGGATTAAATAGCAAGATATGATGATGATGATGATGATGATGATGATGATGATGTCCAAGCATGGGCATTAATATTTAAGTCATCAATCTTTGTTAGTTTCATGTCTGGACCTTCTGATCAGCACTGAAATAAATGTGATCTCAGTTCATGAGATTAATTGTGTCACATTAAAGAAAGGCTTCGCTTTTCTGCTGGCCACTAGCAGACAACAAAGATTTTTTTTCTCTTGACATTAAACTTGACTCCAAATTTGTTTTGTGTTTGAAGATAATTTCTTCCTGCTCTCTTCTGCAGCAATAAACTGCCTACAGTAAGAACAAGGATATCGCATAGGATGTGCTGGGGCTCCTGTCTGCTCTCCTGGGTGCATAAAGTAACCACCAGATTTGGGATCAGGAACACGTTTTTCCTCATGCCCAATTGGTGAGGCCCATAGGTGTCTGGAAGGCAGTGAGCGCTTCTCTACAGAGGCACAAATAAATCAATTACTGCAGCCCTGTGAGCAAATCAAACAGCAAACATAAACAGGGCATTGCCAGTGATCTTGATTTCTCTTGGTCTCTTCTTGTGGCACTACACAGTCCTGCAAGAACCTTCACAAATCTTTTTTCTGTGGTATGCTGGGAATTATATGGCTTGTGGTAGATGGAGACATGTGGAATACATATGCTCAACGTCCTTTTAGGCCTTTTGTCTGGGCCCCAGTCTGTGTTATAGTCTTAGATTCCACAGTATATTAAAAAGAAAAAAAAAATAATGTAAGGTAAAAAAAGTCCCGGATTCTGTACCAAATCCAAACAATGCACTGCGTGCCTCTCCTCTTGGGAAGAGGACAAGAAAACAAACATTTTATGCATATATGATGGATGCTATTTGTGCTACTTAATGCATTAATAACAATTACTTGCAAACTTCTGGTGATTGAGCTGTAAGACTCTAAAGCACAGACTGGAATAAAGTACGGGAAAGTAACATGGACAAGTAGAGATTTCACTGTATAACACCGTAAGTATTTTTAGCATGCTAAGCATAAATTTCCTCCTTACATAAATAGAAGAACTCAAAGGTAAATGTAATTGTTAATATTCCCAGCATGTGTACCTAAAATGTGTTATTTATTGACCATTTGTACTATGAATAAGTGTACTTAAAGACACTTTAGTGTAAAGTGTTACTGTCTGCTAAAGATCTCTTCACTAAATGTTTGTAGAGTCCTGAGTGGTTTGCAAGTCAATTAAACCACTGATGGAACAGAGATAAACACTTCCTATTGAGAAATGTCACATCAGTCTTTCTGCTTCATTTCATTGTGTCATTTAATGCACTGAACAGCATTCAAGTGACACAGCACCAGCTATGATATCATGGCATGTGCTATATAACATGCTGAGCCACGTGCAGATGGATAAACAGTATTGTAGTTGTACCAACTGGCACAGAGAGCAGAGACAAGCTGTCATGTATTTATTTTTAGGGCACACTAACCTGTAACTGGAGTCTCGATAAATGGATTTTCTCCCGTGCATTACTCTCTAAGGAGCAGCATGCAGGCATGTGCAATTTAACACCTGCTAGCTCTCCCTTCCTTGAAAATTAAGAAGTGTGGCAACCAGTGTTGTCAGGATCTTTTTCGGATTAGGTTTCCTCTTGCTTTCTACAAATGGGAATGTCAGCAAACACTGTCACTCTGTTGTACTTGATACATTACTCACATTGTTCAGGTTAATAGATAAGGCACTGGAGTTTGAGTAGTGCTAACGAGTTGCAGTTCAGTTAGTGCTTGCAATTCTTCAAACACATGAAGTATCTACCTATTAGAAACTATCTTTATGAAGAGCTCAAGAGGTCCTGATTTCTTAGGAGCTATGTAGTTACAAGGAAGGTAAAAGCATTCTTGGTGAGCAGAGAAATCATATGTCCCTATTTTAATATGAGGCCTCGTGAATTAGGTTTTTAAATACTTGAAAGCTTCCAGATTTTTATTTCATTGTTTAGATGCTCTACTATGGTTGCTAGCATGTTGTTTAATAACACCGAAATATGTCAGAGTTAACTCAGAATTCATCTTGAGTACTATGTTTCATTCAAATCTAAATTGTGGAGGAAGTATGCAGTAGTATTTGGAAGTATTTTGTGAGACAAAAACAGAAAAAAGAGAAGATAGCTCAATGCACTTGGGAACTGTTAGATTTGGTCTTGTACTTCAAATAAATGTTGGTGTCATATTATTCATGTTTTATGATAAATTAATGCAGCACCCTGAAATAGAAATAAACAAGGCTTCATTTCTCAGAAATGTGATTGCATTGCTGTTGAATCAGAGCTTGGCATCAATACCAATGGAACACATGAAAGTGTCCTTTTTTTTCCTACAGGAATATTTTTGGAACTGTGTTTTGAAAATACTGTAGAGCTTGTAGCTGCAGCAAACCAAAAGTGCGCTAGGTAGCCAATATAGCCATGAATGAAACTTGCTGCATTTCTTAATCAAAGCAATGACACAATATTTTCTCTGTTCCTCTTGTCAGCTAAGGGTGCTAAGCCTCCTTCCTCCTGCCCCTGAACCATGCTTCCAGCACTGGGTGTGTCAGACGAGAGACGTATCCCTCTTTTCCCTCTGTGCCTTTGCTCACAGACCGCACCTCAATTTGACCTTGATTATTTTTATACATTCATGGCCCTTTTATTGCCATGCATTTTAAAAACAAAATTAATAATTAAACGGGAATCAGGAAAATAGGGTTGAAAAGACCTAGAGGCTTCACTTTCTGTTTTTGGGAAAGCAAAAAGACATGAAAAGATAAAAAGAGAAATATGCATAGAAAACCAAAGTCAGGGGTTTGTGTGTATTTCTTGTCACACTACTGTATACAGAAGGAAAGTCATTAAGGTTACAAGTCATGAGAGTTCTTCTTGATGATAAAATTGTTTTGTCAACAAAAGGGCTAAATGTATTAATGTATCACATTTCATCTGCTCTTTCTGTCTATATATTATATGCTTGCTCATTTGAGTATAATAAACCCCTAGAATTTACAGCTTCTTCTAGGATTTTTATGTGAAGCTAACTGAAAAGAGATTTTACTTGGGAAAAGAAAACAAAACCCACTACCAGTGTTTGCAACTGAAATGCTTCTGCTTTGGAATCAGTTCTCTGAATAGAGAAGGTTCTCAGTGAACCACTGCTGCTGGGTCTCTCTGCTGTGGGACCCCGTACACAAGGCTCTCTGGCAAATGGGAACACCCCCTCTCACCTGTGCATGTCCTCCTCAGGAGAGCACAGCATCAGGTGTTTGCTTATTTACTCTCCTTTTGGACCTTTCCCTTGACCTGTCATTCCTCACCCTGACTCATCTCCAGCAGGAAGGGTGAGGTTTATCTGTCCCAGAAGAACTGATCTGGTGGTTACAGGGTTCTTCTGGGATGTGGGAATTTTGGAGTCAAACTCTCCGAGACTGAAGATACAAGTCAGACTTCCTGCTTCCTGGATGAAGGGACTATGGCATCATGCACAATGTGAGCACGAGTACTTTCTTCTTCATCCAAGCTTAAGGAAATACAGGGCATAACATTGCTTCCCTGAGCACAGAAAATCATTTGAAGCTCTAAAGCCGTTTCACAAGGCTGCCAAATACAAGCAAGAGAAAAATATTCCTGACACTTCTTTTTTTCAGTGCTCATTGTAGTTTGTTTTGGAAGTCCTGTCATGCTGAGTAGAACACTCAGACAGGAATTCTTGGGTGCTCGCCTCTCTCAGTTCAGCCTGCTAGGTACCTCACCCAGAAATTCCCCTCCACAGCCAGGCGTTCCAGCCTGTGGTGTGGGTTATTGCAAGGCTGAAACTCCTTCTGGTGCCTTGGCCTTAACAAGGTTCTTCTTAAGTAATAGACACTCAGCATTGGTGTGAGCCAGCTGCTTCAGTACATTCTCATTCTGTCGTGGACAACACATTCCATCAAGTGCTGGAGGTCACCAGCAGGTCACCTAGAAGGTCATTCGTGTATGGATGAGTCCAGGTATGGACGCAGCTGGCCACAGAGCTCTTGCAAGAGAAAATCTCAGATTTGCAGTAACCAGAATCCAACCCAAAGCCTGTAGGACTCAAAACAGGTATTGCTGTCCTCAATGCGAAGGAGCCACTCCATTAGCTGCAGGAAAAACAATGAACTCTTCTTTCCAGCACAGGCCAGCTATGCAAAAGCAACATTAAGACACTTCACTCTTAAGACTTTAGAACAGACTAACATGAAGATTATTAGGAAATCAAAAGAAAATCTTTAGAAATGACTACACTAGAGATAAGAATACATATTAAAGGAAATTTTCAGTGAGCTTGGATAAAATATTAAGTATTATAACATTTTGAAATAGGCAGCATCTTCCAAGAATTTCACCAAGAGCCTGGATTTTTTTGTCTGGTGGAAAAAGGAAGTGTGAAATAAAACCAGAGCAAATTGATAAATCTGTAGTATTATGCTGCAGCAAGCCAGTCTTTGGGCAGCATCTCCAACTGCAGCTACTGAGCCCAGATGCATTGCCCCACAGAATGTGTGACAAAAGTCAACAACACACATGATCTGCCCTTTCATACCTTAAATCCTGCCCATCTTAACCTTCTAAATTACCACAGGGGTCATGCCACAGCTTAAAATATATCTTTCCTGGTTCCTTATGTTTGCTACCCTGAGAGTTACTCTGGAGGCTAGTGGAAGGCAGGAAGTTAGGTGCTGTTATTTTTTTCCATGTGTATGTAAAGCTTAACAGACTAAACTAGGAGGGTCAACAATAGACAAAATTAAACAGTTCTAAAAATGAACTAGACAAGAGGAAACAATTATAAGACTGCTATTTGGAGGAAACAAGCACTGGGTGGTTCAGTCGCTAACACAATGAAGGAGACAGCCCATGATGGTGCTTCTAAACCCTTCCTGGTCTGATATTCCCAGACTGTCCAGTGTTGTTTACTTGCCTGGAACACTGCCACAGACACATCCTGATAGGTCAGGAGCAATCCTCGGCAATTGCTGTGAGAAATAGGAAGCAGGCAAAGAGGGCAGCAGTAAGTGACATTTACTCCTTTGAGGAGCAGTGAGCACTTTCCTCTCTCTGGGTTGTCTGAGGTAACGCCTTTGGTCAAAAAATAACTCCAGGGGGTATCATGGATTGCAGAAAACATCGTCATATAACATTTATGGTTGCCCATGTCTGCTTTTAGGACATCAAAGTGTTTGGTAGTATTCTTGCTGCCATACCCCCAAATCATTAAAGCAATATTAATTGGTGGGGAAAAAAAGAGACATGACCTTAAGCCAAATGCACTGACTGGGAATTTAGAGGACTTGTCCTGGTTTTTGTGTTGATGCAGAATTACACTGACTGCATCCTTGGAATGCTCAGCTTTCCACCTGTGACTAGAATTCTTGCTTTCTCCTTGTCCTTTAGATGATACATTCAGCTGCAAGGGGTTTGTGGCAGGCACTGTCCCACGTTGGGTGTTAATACTTCACATGCCACAGCAATGCTAGGTCTCACACTGCCATAGCAATAACAGAGAGAGACTCTTGAGTCCATCTGCCTTACTGCTAATTAATGAACTTACCTATCAAACCCTCAATCTGTACAATAATCAGTTTTATTTTTAGTGACAGACATTTGCCAGGCTTTCTGATGTCTAGTTGAAAGTTAATGATTAAAAAAAAAAAAAAAGTCTTTTTTGAAGGCATGGAAATGTCAGAAATGGAAAGTGCCAAGAGGCCAACAGATATATTACGCAAATATCCATTGATAAGCAGGACAGAGATAAGAGAGAGTTTCCCTAGCGACACTTTTTTGTGCCTCCTAAAATGTTTCTAGTAAGTGAAGGTAATCTAAAAACTTTTATTCAAAAAGCTAAATAAAAAAACAATGAAGTGCTTTCAAACCTCTGCTCCAGAGAATTTATGGAAGACATCGTGCATAGATGTTCTTGTCTGTCAGGTTTTATGACGTGAGGTGAGAGTGGTGGATTTCTTTAATCCAGAAAACAACGTAGACCACAACTATATAATCAGAAACTTACCACATGGTTATTCTTTTTTTTCTGCAAACATTTTAATTGCAGCTGCAAGAGACTGAAAAATCCTGCCTGATAAGTGAGCTTTTCTGCTTTAAAAATACAATGGAAAGCTACCATGCATGCCCAAAACCTCATTAAATTAAATGCTAGGGATTATCTCTGAAGGTAAGTGAATATAGAAGGCAGGTGGAGATAATGAAAGCAGGATATTATCCCATTAACATTTGTTCTGTTACTGCACCCACTTTGCTGTCAGTTGTCATTAGCATCCCACCAGAAAGTTACAGACTAGCTGGTAACTCCTCCAGCGCCTCTATGCAGCCGGACACTCCTGCAGAGTGTGGAAAGGTGCTGACGGCTCCGTGTCAGTCAGGGCAGTCCCACGCCAAGGAAAAGTGCACGCTGCAGGTGAGGCTGCAGAGAGGTGCTCGATACGCCCTTCTCAGCACGGCCAAGTGCTGTCGGTGATGCAAGAGCTCTGCTCGGGTCCTACCAGAAAGGTGTGTGCTCTTTCAATGTGTCATTGCCTCACACCACCCGTGCAACTGCTAATGGTATTCCTTCTATTGAAAAGTGATTCAGCATGATGCCTGTGTCCCAGAGCACACACAACACCTACAGACCCCTTCCTAATACCTGGGAACTCAATGTACTCTGTAAACACAGGCTGGCAACAAGGGTGGTGCAGAGCTATGCTGGCCCTGGGGCAGCTCAGGGAAAGCAGGCAGGAGAGTGAGGATCCTCCCGTGGCTCCCGAGCTGCAGGAGCGGGGGCCAAGGGTGACCTGGCAGGGTCTCTCACTGGCTGCGCGGGTCTTCCAAAGCAGGAAAGTCAAAGGGGAAGACAACAATAGGACAGCTCTGCTTTGTCCCTTGCTCTGCCCTCTGAAGTCCCCCAGGAACAGGAGAAAGGCATTTTGCTGCTCTCCAAGGGTTTTTTTCTGGAGAATCACAGTCAGGGTGGTGGGAAAACAAGAACCACTGGGAGCTAGTTCTTGGGATTTGTTCAGGAGACCGAGTTAGAGCTTTCCTTTCCTAGAATTTGAAACCATTTCTGCAAGTACAGACTGACCTTGTTTGTTCATCTGGTTAAGCACAGACTTTTCAGTCCTTCTGCAGAAGACGAGGAAGAAGATCTAGAGGAAAAAAGCATCCATGGAAGAGTCCTTATGATGCCCCCGAACTGGTAGCAATTATTACATGGCAGTAGAATTTGCAGGAGAAATGGGGACACTGTAACTGACTGGCAGTCAATTCACTGCTAGTCCAGCTCATTGCCAATTCATTGCCAGTCCAGGCAATCCACTTTCTGCCAGTGCCCTCATTATTTTTACCTCCTTCTTCCTTCCCATTCTTTCCCTTGCCTTTGGAGTTTCTCCTCTGATTCCTCTCCCTTCCTTGCTTTTCTGTGTAACTAATCTCTTCCTAATTAAACCCTATCCCAAGAACCAAACTCCCAAATCCATTAATCACCGCTCTCTTGGGTTTTATGTTTTAGTTTTCCCTTACCCCATCTCTAGTTTGTTTACATACAATAAAAAAACCTAATCTGTTGAGGTGAGGAAAGCCCATTATTCCCTGTTTCTATTCTAAGTCTCTTTTACCTCTTTTCTTTCCCTCTCTCACCCCCTAATTGCCCCTAAGGCCCTGAGTCTTATAAACAAAAACACAACTGCATTTGACTTTGAAGCACATATCAGCCCCATTCAGTAAGATGCTATACAGATAGGCTATGCTCTGTTTTTTAAACTGTTTTCCTTCCTCTTCTCTGCTCCTGTTTTCATTGTCTCTCTGTTTTTGTTTGTCTTCTCTGCCCCATTTTTCATCCAGGACCTCTCTGCGCTTCACCCCACCCTTGCAGCCTCACCTCAGAGGAATGCAAACCAAATAACCATTCACGACTGGTGAACTTTAAAACCCATGACATTCAAGTGGGTTGGAAATTAGACAAAACAATTTCACCCATCCCTTGTGCAGGACCCTGATGAACAGCTCGCTGTAGCTTCTGGATTAGTGTGCAGAGGGATGTGCTGCTGCATGTCTCCCTTTCATAAGGGAAACACTGGAATGTGGCTGGGTACCAAAAAGCCTGTTGCAACATGGTTTATTAGAAGGACACCCTGGATTCCCCACACGCATCTCATACACAGGGTTTTTCAACTCACCTTCTTTGATAGTAAGAACATGGAAATGGCAGGATGAGTCTTGTTGATTGCTTAAGTGGAGTAATTTTTTAGGGTAATGAATAGACTAGTTGGCAAATCTGCTTGGCCCAAGTCGAAAATCTATCCCAAACAACCAAATAGAGCTTTGTTTTCTTGAGCAAGAAAACAAAATTAAAAGGACTCCCCAGTTTTCATTTTCTTACTTTTTATAAACAATTTCTTAAGGCTGCCTAAGAAAGGCACGTGCCATCCCCTTATTGTCTTCAAAAATCACATTCAAGCTGGGTCCAAAATGTATTTTATTTACTTAGCAAGTAGTTTAAACAGTGCCAGTACAAGCAAATCCAGGGTGCTGGAGTCTGAGACATCAGGAGGATATACCTTCCCCTATGCCCCCAGTGTATCAGGGCTGCAGGCAGCAGCGAGAGACCCTCAATGTGGGGGCTTCCAGACAGTGGGGAGCACCAGTGGGTCCCCAGACCAGAGGGGTCCCTGCCCATGGCACAGCAAGAGGGGACGGGGTTCCAACACAGGCGCCAGAAGGGCCAGTGCTGTGCCACTGCACGCAAGAGCAGCAAAAGCCCACCCCCGCCCATTGTTTACTCAGCTCTCTCCCTTTTCTCTCTTCACACGCGAAACCAGGCTTGCAATTATCCCAATAACAAATCTGGAATTGAATTTATTCTCTGGAAAACCTTGAATATCAGTTCTAGTTTTGGGTCTTACAGGATGAAGCCACCTTTTTACAGGAAGGGGTGAAGATAATTTCTTAAAAATGAGCAAACAAAGTGAAAATGAAATATTTTAAACTACAAGAAAATGCTTGAATCCAGATTCAAGCAATAACAGATCTCTAAGGGGCATAAATCTAATTTTCCATGCAATTAGTTTCAAATCATGATAAGTGATGGATGCTTTCATTTATTTGGCTGAATTGTGAGAACATTCTTTCTTTCCTATAGCCGTCCAAGCCTGATCCAAAATCTACTAATGCCAGTGGAAAGACTCCCACTGTCCTCAAATGGGCTTTGGATCAGGCCCTAATTAGTCTAGGACAAACCAATAAACTCAAATACTTAAATTGTTGTATGTTGAGTCCCAAACCATACTTTGTTTTCATTCTACATGAATATATATCTATCTATAACTTAGATCCCTTCATTTAGGAAAATTTAACTGAATTAGTTTATACAAAAAGCCCCCAACAAGTTAGAAACCTGCCCTGGAAACACTATACCTACATTGTGTTAAGAAAAAACAGGAAAAGTGTACAATCTTTCCATAGACACAATGCACACATTTCAAACATCGCAAAAAGCATACCCAGGAATCTTCCTTCAGCAGAATCTTGGTGTTCACTAATGATAGTCTGCTGTATGTCTACCTATACCACAGCAGCTGATGTATGTACGATATATAAAAGTGTGTACACAAGGATGCATATTAAATATACCTATAAGCAACTATAATTTTTATTGACGTAAATAAACTACACTCACTGAAAGATATTTTTTTGTTGATATAATTATATCTACATTAGAGTTCTTTTGGCATGCGTATGTGCTTCAGGTGAATTTTTCACACATCATAGCAGAGCTGGCAAGACTTTTAAGGGTTATTAAGTTGTAGGCTGAATAACATTTTAGTTGGCAAGGCATAAGCTTCTTGACTTGCTCTGCACTAAGATGATACAGTAGAATTTACCTAATGAGCACACTGGAGAAGGCACTTGGTTCAGATGCTTAAATCAAAATCTTGCATCCATAACAGATCCAGTGCCAATCACAAGTTTTTGTAGAGACTAAACAATGCAGAAAAGGTACACAAACAAGTGCAGACAGCTGCCTTTTGCCTCTGTTTATAATTAGAGCAGAGAGCACCCTACCTAGCTCACTCTGTTCCAGAAGTCAGGTAGCCACTTTGTTATTGCCACATACTCTTCCAGCAATGTGGTTTATTAGCCTGGGCTTGCTGCCATGATAGCACAGCCTCATGATGTTCAAAGTAGACCTGGTGTATGCCTGGCTAGCTCAGAACGGAGCCTTGTAGGAATCAGCTGCATTGCTATACTGGGTGGGACTTCTGGTCCAAGGTTAGAGGTCCACCATGTAGGCATCCATGTCTGAGTTAGAAGCAGTGAAGAGAAATGGGCACATCTGGGGTTCAGTTCCTCTCATTTGCAGGTGCATGTCTAAAGTCAGAGGAATTATGTGTGCAGGTGTGTAAAATTAGATAGGGTGATCTTCAACCACCTCTGTAAATGGCTGCAGCTTGGGCTTGACAACATGGAAGCTGCACTGGTTTAGGTAAAAGAGAGATGCTGCAGCCACATGGAGCCACATGGAGATGTGTGCCTATCGAGAGTAAAGCCTAGTATTTTTCAAGGACACTTCTGCAAAATTCTTTTTTGGAGACACATCAAATCATTATGTTGGTGCTGTGACTACTTCCCTGGGGAGCCTGTTCCAGTGCTCAACCATCCTCTGGGTGAAAAACTTTTTACTGATATCCAACATCCAACCTAAACCTCCCCTGACTCAGCTTCATGATGTTTTCTCAGATCCTGTCACTGGTCATGAGAGAAATGAGTGAGAGTAATGGCAAAGGCAAATTATGTTCTTAGTGATGAAGAGGTCCCAGATACTGAGGTTTTCGCCCTGCATGGAGTTCCAATGAAATGGAGGATGGCTGTGTCAGCAGCCAATGTGTCTTACTTAATCAGATCATGTGCAGGAAAATAGCCAGCACAACCTTAGGTTAGAAAACATATGCAGGCTTTCAGCAGCTATCTGGTGTGAGACTAAACCTTCCAAATGAATAAGCTGATTGTGGCGTGTCAGACACTCCTCACTGAGTTTGAAAGAAAAACATTCTAAAAGCCTGTTCGCACTGCAAAGTTCCGTATGTCCTATCTGGTAATTAGCACCTCTCTTCTGTGAAACACCCTGTCAAATAAATTCATTTGATCTAAGCAGTTTTTGTCAATGGTTCAGACAAGTTAACCTAGTGCATCTTTAAGGACTAAAGCTGCGGAAAGAGGGGTTTATTTTATTCTGAGGCAATACGTTTAACAAATCTCAGCTGCATTGGAATGAACAAATGGATGGCTTTAGAAGGTGCCAGCAACAGCCTTTGATGCGTATTTGATTTTTAGAGATACCTTCATGTTGTAAAGGCACCTCCTATTTCCCTTTACATGGAAAACAGAGTTTTTGGGTGGAATCCTTCATCCTCACTGGTGACCACATAATCCTAATACCCAGCACATTTCAAAATTGGGGTTCTTTTAATCTGCCAGTATTAAAGTCTGCTTCACAAATTTATTTCATTACAATACATACAGGTCAAAGAAGGTTATTCATATAAATTTGAATGAGGCGTGTTATTCAGCAGTCTCTCCTGTCTTGTTTGGCTTCCTGGATAACCACCACCAGAGTATGTGCACATAAAAGTAATCAAATCCAAATCAGCAGCCTGCCCACCTCTGTGATTTATTTCATTCACCTATGGAAAGATTTTTCAAAGCTTTCACAATTCAATGTTTTAATGGAAACAGCAGATTATTTTCCTGATGAAGAGGGATAACATTTTTATAAGCACCCCAGGCTTTTCAGACTGACCATGCATATTAAGAAGGACTCTAAGCACTAGATGCAACTTCTACACTTTAACCAAAGACTACTTAGCAGAAACTATTTCCTCTTCTGTATAGGAGACAGTTTTTCCCTTCATTGATTCTCCCTCCTAAGGCCACTTCATGTACCCTGGATGTGCCCAATTTTTTAATATCGGTCTTGCAGTTTTTGAACAGCTCTCCATCAGTATAGCAAGTAAATGTCATAGGGATCACTAAAGTAGGGTTAAATAAGTCAAAGAATACAATTTCATGTCATTTAAAATGGTGTAACTCTCCACGCTGTCCTTGCCTTCAGACATTTGTTCATCCAGCTTTGAAAGAACAGTTAGGAACACAGCCCCGGGGGCTAAACTAACAAATCTTTGACCCAGCTACATACAAGTAAGCTAGTGTTTACTCTTTGTTTGACAGCTTGGCAACAAATTTCACCCCTGATTTCACCAAATCCTTCAGAAGAAGTTGCATTTATTTTGACAGCCATTGTTTAGCCAGGTATAGTATGTCCTACCAGATCAACCCAAAGTTTCCTCAGGTAAATGCATGCCATAAGGTGAGACGCAGGTCAGGGGATGATTAAAGGCTGTAAGTCTGGCCCTGGGATGCCAAGGTGTGGGTGTCATGCACCCACGTTGTTCTCAGGGCAGCTCAGCATCCAGACGCCCTTCCCTCCCCAGAGGACCTGCCTGCCTACGACACGGGCCTTTCCCCAAGGAGCGTGCGCCGGCTGGCTCCCCGAGCACGGCTGTCTGACACTGCTCCAAGGCACTCTGGGGCTGGCGCTGCAAACCCGTGCTGAGACAGCCTGGCCTCTCTTGTGCTGCCACTGCAGTGGCTGTGAGGGGGGCATGTGGGGCCAGCCTCCTCTGCCTCCCAGCATGGGTTTGCTCAGGGCTCTCACAGGAACCCCCTGTTGCCGTCAAAATGCTTGGACTGCTGTTCAAAAGGCCTTATAAGGGCTCAAATCAGAGTAAGGTCAACACGAAGCATCACTGGCCAGTTATTTTGTGACTTTAGCCTTGCTTTTTTTATCCAGAATGCTGGAAACCATTTGCTCGATCTCTGGTCAAAGGCCAGGCTGGGCTCAGCTGTCACCAAGAGGGGTAGATGGGAGCTCTGGTGGATGCACAGCGGTTTTCCGAACTTCAGTATATCCACATGAAAATGAAACAGTGCTGTTACACTTAGATCTACTGTTTCCAGAACTTAATGTCAGTGGGCAATTAGTCACTGGAGAATGAGATAAATACTTGCCTGGAAAAGGGACCTCATGAGATGAGTCAGCAGATCAGCCTCTGCTCTCTCCCCTAACAGGCAAATCCTTACTCAAATGCTAGTCATCAGAGCAATTAGAGCAGTCTATAAACTGGTAATCCAGGCAGAAGTTCTGTAATGGTGTGAAGTAAGAAGAAGGGATATTCCTAAATGTTTTACCCATCCACTCATCCCTAGTGTGAGGAGCTAAGTTTCAGCTCTCCAACAGATGTATGCCTAAGTTCACATAATGTTGTGTTAGTGTTCATCAGTTGTATTCATGAACTAAACTTAGGGCACATTTCTTATTAGAATTTAAAAGAATGAATGAAGCAATGTTTTCTCCATGGAAATTTCCTGGCACAAGTTCTTGGGTACTTTCAAACACGATTTCTGAAACATCTTTTTAGAATCAGAAAGTCAGTGCATATTTACTTGGCCTTAGCTGTGGATAGATTTTCATCCTCCGGCCTAAACCAAAAGAGCTTCTCCCCTGAGTGAAAGGAGATTTATTTGTTGTGAATTCATGGCCAAGATATTATTGAGTTCATGTCCACCACTGGCTCTTTTCATCCATACAGACTTTATCCCTGTTGTCCTGTTACAGCGTCACTGTCAGCACCCCAGAAACCCCTATCACCACTATCAGCCCACTTTACTTCTTGCACCCCCAGTGTCACTGCAAAGGCAATCCACGCGTAGGGGCAGGGCTCTCCTCACCCCCACTACCATTCAGTGGGACCCACACAGCCAGAAAGCCCACTCCCCTCCTGGATCCTGGTTTGCAAAGACGCCCTGACACCCTTCTGCACCAGTCCCAGGCTTTCCATGTTTGATGAGCCACTGGCCACAAGAGGATGGAGATGAGGATGACTCTTGCGGGGTGCCTGTGCATTGGTACAGCTCCACTAGCACGGGCTGGTCAAGCACACTCCTCCACCCCCTGCTCACGCCCAGCAGAAGCTGGTCCCCTCAGCCTGGTGTTGTGAATGTGCAAAAGCACTGTCTGCAGCCACTGTGTGCAAGCAGGCAGACAACAAGCAAACAGCATAGAAGGGTGTGCTTTTTCATTGGATGCAAAATACTCCCCATGAGGTAGGGATTTCGGGACGTGTGGTGTTCTGACTTGCTGGTTGCCTTCTCTCCAACTCACTCCCAGAGCAGCAGCAAGAATGGTATGGAGAGGGGTGAGACAACTTTTGCCCACACTTGTGCGCCTCAGGCCGATTGTCCAGCTCCTGGGGACATTTGTCACAAACACATGCCAGAGCATCCTAACCTGACACCGTCACTCCTTGCCAGACAACACAGGACCTTTGTACACATCCTCTTCCCCCAGGACCTGCCAAACACTCCTAGGTAGAGGTTCCCCTTTCCGCCTCCTGTGTTCTCCACCAGCCAGCCAAGCCCAGCTGTCTTGGTTCAGACAGATTCCTCTGCTTTGGGAAAAGCAGGCTCTGAACCAGTCTGTGCTGTAGAGAGACAGAGAGCTGGCCAGGAGGACAGAGAGCTGGCCAGGAGAACATCTTCCAGGGAGTGGGGCAGGGTGCTGCCCTGGCTCCTGGCTTGCACTGCTTGCACCTGGGTTGCCATAGTGTTGGTACTGACCTTGCCAAGGCTGGAAGGTATTGAAGAGGCAAAAGTGATGCTGATGTTTCTGAAAAGGTCTTGCTGGGGCTGAATTAGGTGTGAGTCTCATCTCAGAGAGGTGAACCACAAGCCAGCTGGCCTCCTGCTGCCAGCATGGTGAGGCTGGGCTCAGTTCCTCCTAAAACTCCCCGGACTAGCATGCCGGGGCACACATCTGGTGATCAGAGGATGGTGAGAGTCTAAAAAGACTGAGAAATATCCTCCAGTAGTGCTGTGACCTTTGCAGGCAGTTGGTCTGGACCTATTTTGTGCTCTCTTCCTGGCCTCACCTTTCTCCCCACTTCTTCCACATCTTAAAATTACAGCCAAAACACTCCTCAGATGCCTCTTACTAATACCTTCATCTGGACTGTCCTTTCCCAGGACCTCTAACCTACTCAGGCTGCTGTGTTGGCAAGAGAAGGAGTCACACTTCTATGCTCTTTTGGTTTCTAAGAAATGCCTCTATGCTCTTTTGGTTTCTAAGAAATGCCTCTATGGAGACATCCTGAGAGATGTCTTGGGAAGTTGTCTTAGAGAGGGAGAGCCTCAGCCCAGGGAACACCCTGGGAGTTGCACCCCTTTTGCCACTGCTTCTTTTATTTGCAACAAATGGTGCTCAGGGTGTCCTGGTAATAATTTAAATGATTACTGACTTTGTTCTTCAGTGTGTCTGAGATGTTCCTAGAGCTGCCTCAGGACCCCTGCAAAGTGAATTTCTTTACACACCCAGTTCTTCGATGGGCTAGGAGCTTGAGCTAGTCAGGGCAGCAGGTCCAACACCGTGGGCCATAGGGAGGGCTTGAGGATACTATTTTTTGAAGAGGGTTTTCCTATTCAAAGATGCATTGCCTAACGCCTTTTTTCCAGGTCTGTTGGCTAAGTAGCCAGTCCTGATTTGAAGGCTGTCTTGAGCTAGTGCTGGACTAAATGCTGTTGATGCAGTTGGCACATTGCAGTGTGGAAGAACAGTTTCTCTTGCAAATGTCTATCCTCCATGGAGCTCTTCAGTGAGGATCCTGGAAACTGAAGGCAATTTCCCCCTTTCGGAGTATTTTTGTGAATCCTGGAGGACTGCAAAGCATCACTCATAAATGTCCTGACCCATGGGGACAAGGCTACAAAGCTGCCAGTTCATCGCTCCCAACCGGCGCTACTTGGGAGAACACTTGTGTTTTATCCCAGGCAGTATTAATAGGCTTTGCCTCTGGGTTGGGAAGCTATGTCACATTACTGACCTGCATCTCATCTCCCAGACTGGTGAGGTGGGAAAGGATGAGTCACAACTCCTCTCACGCCACGGTGTGTGCAGTACCAGTGAGGGCCACCGCTCACAGATAACAAAAGAGAGCCCGTGCCCGTGCCCTGCCTGTGCCCAGCCTCCTGACCCTGAAGTCTGGGGAGAAGAAAGAGGAGAAGCTTTCTCAGTGGGTGTAGGCAACCAGACAGGCCAGCGGGTGTGTGTGAGTGGAGCCTGGCTGCCGTGTCCTTGTGGGCGGCTGGGCAGAGGCACAGACAGCCCTGGGCAAAGGGTGCAGAAGGCGGCTGGCCCTGAGCTCTCTTGTCTGGCCAGCGCTTTTCCCTATCCCCTGCTTTTGCTGGAAGGTACTGGTGGATAATGTAGTGACTCAGGCAGTGCTTATGTGGTCTGCTGCATTTCTCCTGGGGACAATAGGTGTTTTGGTTTTGTGGTTTGGGTTTTTTCTTTCTTTCCCCCCTTCTGTCAATAACTGGAATGAAAGGTCAGGAGAAATAACCAGAAAGAAGGGGAATAGAAATACTTATAAAGTGAATAAGCCTCTGGCTGGGAATCTTGGCTGATATCTGTTTTGCACAAAATTCTCTGGTAGCTTTTACTGTCAGAGATGACCAGGGCTGACAACTCAAATACCAAAACCAAGGCAGGGCTGAACTAAGTCTATTCCCTGGATGGAGACCCAGATTCTGGAAAGCATAGCGGCAATCTCCACAGGTGTTTTAGCAGACACGTAATCCAAATCCATGTATTTACCTCAGCATGCTCAGTGAATAGCTTACTTGTATTTCAGCTGCACAGTTGAGGCTGAATTGAATTGGTGCAAATATCCCACTAACTAAAGAAGGTCTCAAGGCAGCATCAGGTTGAGCCTGCTTCATGAGGCAGGACAGTTTTGCCTACTTCTCTGTCTGCTTTCTAGCAACCTCACAACACATCTGTCACCTCTCTTGCCAATTTGAACAGGAACCAGTCATTCCCAGTTAGCATTAAGAAAGCTTTGCATACTTACGAATTAGCTTTTCAGTTACCCATTTATTTTTTGGTGTGTCCTGTCGATGCACTTTGGGTAATTTGAAACAGGCAAAGATGAACGTCCAGAAGACCCAAGAGGAGAGGATTCTAGTAATTAGGGTGGAAAATAATCTGAGCTTGAGAAAGGTTTTCGCCATGAGCACAGAGAATAATAACTTAGTTTTAAAGAGGCTGTAGTGCTAACATTTATTTGGGTTAGTAACTACATTTGTGGGGGAAAAGAAGACTCTAGTCTCCGAACTGAGTAGAAAAGGACAAGTAGTTCAACAGGTTTTCTACCCTTTCTAAGCTTTTCTTCTTTTTCAGTTCTCTGTAAAAAGGCATGAGATGGAAAGGAGTAGAGATGACAGGAAGAAAACCTTAAACCAAGTATTTTTAAAAATTTAATCTTGGATGATCAAAAACTCAGAAATTAGTCACTATGTCTTCCCAAAAATTACCATGTATCCTGCCATTTTTGGCCAGCTCTTATGGACGAAATGTTAAACGTGATTTTTCAAGAACAGAGTCACAAGAAAGGACCAAATCAAACTTTGGCCATAGGGCACAGACATGTCATTGAACTAATTCCCTTCTCTGCTCACTGAAACCACATACTGTAACTGGATTAAACTACAGGAAAAAGGATGTGGGGCCTGAAGGGATTAATTTTGGAGAGAAGATTTAGATAGGAGGCGTTAAGTGTATTTTTAAAAAGAAGACCATTTCTAATAATTGAGAACTTTATGTAGTGCAGACATGTATATCAAAAAAAGGGAAGAAATATGCAGGAAAATCTCTTTACAGTAGGATGCACAGTTCCTTGTGGAATTGTCTCCCACAATAGCTGATGAAAAAATAGTAATTTTCGTTAGATCTGACCAAATACCAGGCCCCAGGGCAACCCTGCATAATATTGACTGTTTCTTTCTTTCCTGATTTTCCTCTCATAAAGATCTCATTTTGCTTTCAAAATGAAGCAGGGGAACTAGTACAGCAAATCAGATACAGACAGGTTAGAAATAGGTGAAAACAAAGTCGGGAGGTGCTATCAGGACCTTTCCTAAACTGCAGGGGTGGCAGCCTGACCAGTAGGCTTACCAGTCCTGACACCTCTGCAGGAATTACTGTGCTTCATTACACAAGAGCAGAAAATCCTCTGATCACCTGGTTCCTTTTCACTCATCCGCTGCATAGAGGTTAGACAGCAGTGAACCACCAGATCTTATCAAAGGGTAAAAAGAAATGAGTACGTTTGTGAACAGCAGTGCCAGTGCAGCCTGGTCTGCAAGGAACTGTGTCTTGTGGTTGGGTTCTGATGTCTAACAAGGTGAGAGCTTTGCTTGAAACTTTACACACAAGAGAAGCACCTGTTCACCATTGCTGTCTTCTACATAAATTCTCTAAGGCCTCATGAGGGATGAACCCATGAACATTGATTTCCTGGAAGTGGATTTCTTGGAAATAGTCTTTCTTTTCTTTAATCTCTCCTCCCCATCCTTTGAGACCTCTCCACAGCTAACAAATTTAGTTAACATTGGTTGTGTGTATGCCCAAGTCATTCATTCCCACCCAATAGTCTCTGCTCCCTGGAGGCTTTCATGGGGCCAGAGCAGAGAGCTGAGTTGTCCAGAAAAACTGAATTTAAAAAGCCAGTGGGTCAGTTCAACAGAGCGGGCCAGATCAACTACAACGTGTTCTGGCTCCCTGCACTAGGTTCCCCCCAAATGCTCAAGCCAACAGAAGGCAGGGGACAGCCCAGGGCATGAATGGTGGTTTGGGGCAGGATGGCAGCTCAGCAGCTTCCTCCAGCAGCTCTTTTCTGGCATGAGCCTGTGGTATAAAAAAACATGCCTGGAAGTGTTAAACAGTAGCCCCTGAACAAAGTTCACTGGCTGAATCCAGACAGTGTGTGTTCACACCTACTCGTGGGCAAGCCTGGGGCTACCCATCAGGTACAGGGACTAGGCTGGGCCAGTGGCTGTTTCCCTGAGAGAAAGCACAGCCTTGCCAAAGCTGGATTATAACAAGCTCAGAGGACATGCTCAGAGGCACTGCTTTATTCTCAGATAAAGTCAGTTTTAAGCAAATGGAAATCGGGATATGAAGAGTTGAAAAAAGAAGTGTTAAAAGGGAGCTGTCGGGTTTTTCACCAACTGCTGGTCCCACTCCCCTCCCAGTTCCATACACTTCATTCCCAGGGCAGGATGTAAGGCCTGGCAGCTGCAGCAAACTGGTGGGAACAGAGAGAGTTTCAGGCCACAGTCCCTGAAATATTGAGTTGCCTAAATTGTCAGACCTCTGTGTGCTCAAGATCTGGGCAAGACATTAAGGTGAAAAAGAAACTGCTGCTGATTTCTGCCTCTCTGAGTCTGTGTGGCAGAAATGGGTAGCTGGTGGTGAAGATTTCTTTTTGTGGATTAAAGTTGACTGCATGTGATGCTCTGGTCAGAAATGATATGGCCACCACAGAGGAACTGTAAACACAGCAAAATTCTGGCAAGCTAAGGAAACCCATGGTAAACCATCTATTTAGGTAAGTATCATTCTCATACATAGCATCTGTCTCAGTCCACATGGTTCCTAGGAAATCCAAGTGCTGTTTCATAATAAATCCCATTGCTTTTAAATGTCTTACTTGCAGTGCTGCTTCCTGTAGTTATCTTACCAGGCATCAATTTAACTGATTCTATGATACTGCCCTGGTAGTGCGAGTGCATTCCTTTTAGCTACTTTGTGTACTGATGCCCAATTTTAAAGCTCCTCCACTGTTCTTCCTTTGCTGTAGTAGATGTGGCAAGCATGCCCCAACTGATTTAGCTTTGTCTGCCTGTCTAGTCAGTGAGGTCTGGAAAAATTACACTCACACAGAAATGCTGAGTTAATAATGATGAGGTGCTGAAAAAGTTTTGGGCCACTTCCAAGCCTGTGTTTCCGAAAATGAGACCCAATGCAAGAACTACAGACTCAGAAAAATATGAAAGTCAGATTCACTTTTTAACCTTACAAGGGGCTTTTTCTTCATTTCAAAGGAAATTCTGTTCAGTTACGCACATGAAACTTCAACAATTTGAGGATGTAATCCTGTAATTCTTTGTCAGACAAGTCTCCCATTGACTCAGTGATTTCAAAGGCTTTGATGCCTGCGCATGAATGGCAGGATATGGTGCAAATTTATGATCATGAAGAGCTTTATTCTGTACTTTCACATTATTTTTTTTAATTCACTTTATGGGAACATGATGGGAAAAAGATCCTGGCCTCAATTCATACAACTGGAGCTCTGCCACCCACTTCCGCGGAGCCAGGCTTCCACACGTTCTGCTTTTTGCTAGATAAACAACTTGCGGACAGCATCGCTGGAGTGAACCTTGAAACAGCATCCAAAATCATCAGAGAGCAGGTGATTGATTTTAAGCAAATACACAAATTGGTTTCTTAGGAGAAGGAGAATCAAGGGTGTGTGGCATAATGGCACTGTGACAAGAAAGCTCACTCTGCAGAAAAGATCTCTCAGTGCACAGTGACTGTACCTGACAGAGACAGCTTATGGCAAATGTCCTAACTTCCTTATCCTCCCAACATCTCTTCTTAATATGAACTGCCTTGATAGGAGGTGAAGGATAAGACGGATTAATAAAATAGCTTTTCCCCACACCTAAATCATGTACAAAGTAAGATTTATGGCACAGTTGGTGTCATAAAATAGAGATGTGATATCATTGCCATGACATTATCTCCCTTGCTACCCTTGAACTCGAGAGACTTAATGGCCTTCAAATAAATGATATTTAAACAAACCACTTTTCAAATGATCTTGTGGAACCTATTTAATCATTACCAGGAATAAGTGGTCATTGCTAAGAACTGGATTTTCCTGGATGCACAAGAGATAGTCAGTATGGCTCAATCCCTAGGGATCAAAAGTTTAACTACTTTTTTGAGCGCAACTGCATCATTTAACCAATTTGAAAAATCATGCCACAGATTTAGAAGCCTACAATCACAGTTTTATTATCACAAGTGGTCTGCAAACTGCTGATCTTAAAATATGAGCTCCTACCAGTTAAATATGTATCTTTTTATATCTTCCTCTCCATGTACAATATATGGATATATGTATTCTTAACCTTCAATTTCATCATTTTTACATAGGGGCCAACAATAGCATAACTTATTCAGGCTTGGAACTGAATTCAGTGATGGCTAATCACCATGCTTCATGTGCTGGAAATAAGATTCCCCGTTCTGTATCCAAATATGCAATTAGTCATAGTGGTTGCTGTAAAAACAGAGTGAATCTGAGAAGATGCATCTGCTTAGACAGAAAAAAAAGTCCAGAGGAACTGCAAGTACTTTCTTTCCCATGTAATTTCACTAGGGTAACAACAACGAAGTTCTCTGAGCAGGAGTTTCTCCCTTTAACCATACCCATGGAGCGCAGCAGTGGACGAGTGCACGTGCTATATATCAACCCTTTGACTAGCATAACGACAGTTCCCATCTATTCCCATTTTCCCACTCTATGTTTCAGTCTGTTTCAACTTTATGTCCCACACCATGATTCCACCATAGCTGTGGATCTTAAACACTGGCATTTATGTGTGAGATGTAGTAAATTGGGAAGTTAGATGGATCATTGCAGAGGAAAAGAAAAAGAGCTGTTATCTAACAAAATCCAGTGCTCCATATGTTGTTCTGCAGGTGTCCCTTTATGTTCTTGAGCTGAGTACTTAAGCGCTCTATTTTTTGCATAAGCACTGTCAGATTTGCTTTACCTGTTTATATCGTCATGTCCAAAACCCCACAAAAGAATTTTCTGTCAGCAAAGTACTCCTAATGCCAGAGGAGACATTTTTCGCGGCAAAGCCATACTTCTCAAGTGTCAACTTCTCTCCTATCCTGAAACATTTTTCAAAAAGATGAAAGAAAAGGTATTAATCTTCATAGAATCATAGAATAGTTTGGACTGGAAGGATTATTTCAAGGTGATCTAATCAGACATCCTTGAAGTGAGTAGGGACATCTTCAACTTGGCCAGGTTTCTCAGAGACCTGTCCAATCTGGACTTGAATGTTCCCACGGATAGTGCATCCACCACCTCTCTGGGCAACCTGTTCATGTGTTTAATCATCCTCATTGTAAAAAAAACCTTCCTAATGTCTAGTCTAAATCTACTCTCTTTCAGTTTAACCATTATACCTTGTCCTATCTCTTCAGAGCCTGCTAAAAAAGTCTGACCCTATCTTTCTGTTAAGTCCCCTTTAAGTACTGGAAGGTGCTCTAAGGTCTTCCTGGAGCCTTCATTTCTTCAGGCGGAACAACCTCAGCTCTCGCAGCCCGTCTTTAGAGCTAGAGAGGGGCTCCAGCCCTCTGATCATCTTTGTGTCTCTCCTCTCGACCTGCTCCAGCAGGTCCATGTCCTTCTTGTGCTGGGTTCCTAGAGCTGGACGCAGCACTCTGGGTCTCACCAGCGTGGAGTAGAGGAGCAGAATTCCCTCTCTCGCCCANCTGACCCTATCTTTCTGTTAAGTCCCCTTTAAGTACTGGAAGGTGCTCTAAGGTCTTCCTGGAGCCTTCATTTCTTCAGGCGGAACAACCTCAGCTCTCGCAGCCCGTCTTTAGAGCTAGAGAGGGGCTCCAGCCCTCTGATCATCTTTGTGTCTCTCCTCTCGACCTGCTCCAGCAGGTCCATGTCCTTCTTGTGCTGGGTTCCTAGAGCTGGACGCAGCACTCTGGGTCTCACCAGCGTGGAGTAGAGGAGCAGAATTCCCTCTCTCGCCCAGCTGGTCACGCTGCTTTGGATGCAGTGCAGGACGCGGTTGGCTCGCAGTGGGCTGCGAGCGCACACTGGCACGTAAGTCCAATGCCACAGACATTTCCAGGCCAGTGTCCAAGGGGCCAAGGCGCGGTTTTTAAGCTTTTTGCCCAGCCCAAACGCCCCCCGCAGCCAGACGGCGCCGGCGCTGCCGCTCCGCCGGCCGCCGCTAGTTGGGGCTCA